>OY735234.1:29393303-29403303 GCA_963457665.1 Thysanoteuthis rhombus | reverse complement strand
GGTGATGATAATAACAATAATGTGAATGATGATGATGATGATAATAATAATAATAATAATAATAATAATAATAATAATAATAATAATAATAATAATAATAATAATAATAATAATAATTGGACCTTCTTTCTAACTGTGATAGTTGTTGCGTACTTTTCACTGGCGCCAGTGGTCAGTGCGAGAGCCTGGATTTGAGCCAGGGTTTCAAATGCTGATTTTCAAAGTACAGAAGATAAGCAGGGAAATGAAATCGCTAGCCATTGCGTACAAATTCTGGTGGAATCATTGATTTATTTTCGGAAAAGGACTTTACAGCCATGACGTCATTACGGTCATGACACAAATAACGGACAAAATCCATCATTATTTGAGAACATCCCGAAATCAGAGGCGTTGCTGAGGGAGGAAGTAAGGGGTACTTGAAAACTCCCCGAGGCCCCGAAGGAGGTGGGGCTAAGAGCTTCATAAATAGTAGTTCACCTACTGCATTCCTACATTTAGCAATAACAAATTAACTTAATGTTGGAAGGGCCCCACTAAGGAGCCAAGCACCCAGGACCCCAAATCTCTAGCTAAGACCCTGGTTGAAATTTATTTTTTAAAGTACAATTTTCCACTTCAAAGACGCGGCACATCTAACCTACTTGAAAAAATAGTCTTGTTGTGTCAAAGACCCATTCAATACACTGGGTGTGAAAAATTATCTAAGGAAAATCCGTAAAGACACACAAAAAAGCCGGGGGTGGAGATTACGGGTAGTAGGGTATGCGAGTGAATGGTGTATATCTACTTCTAAGGTTTTTGGTATTCGTTCCAAAGGGAAATACACCATACTTATAAAAATTACTCACGAGGGCTCACACTGCCCTGGAACCTGCAGCCTCACGGGTTCACTTTGCTCCTTCCTGATGGGCCCCTCTGTGATCCAAAGCATAAACATTAGAAACATCCTTAACTAAACTCTTTTCCGTCGCAGAAAAATGCTTTTCATTTATTGCAGTGCATTTGTGATTCAATTTTAAGGGATGCAAAATCCTCAGAGCGGTACTTGAGGCAAATCAAACGGTGCAGTTGCACAGGGCTCTAAATTTTCGAGGCAACCCTACCCCTCTAAAACATACAAAATTTATATCTTTTTGAATATAGAGTGGGGAATTCACCTTGATATGGCTTCCACTACTCAACAGAGACCACATATGGTGATCCAGGCCTAACAAGGAAAGGAGGAGAAAACACGTGAATACTACGTAATAAGTATTGCTGCTATTGGAAAAGGATCTCCTGATTACCATCATTATATTCAGATGATACACCTGAAGAAGGCCATAGAATGGATTGGCCGAAATGTCGTATTAACAACTTAAACAACAAGAGGTTTAATGACTTACTAAAGACATCATGTTAAGTTAAACACCGTAATTTCATGAATGTTTTTGTTTTTATTTCTTAGTTATTAAAAACTAAATGAAAAATGGAAGGGAGACATCAAAAAATGTTACACACTCGGCTACACCAATGTTAGAATCAACTCTGAAAATCCCAGAACACAATGTCACAGGAAATAGATTAGGGTTAAGGTTTAGGGTAAGGGTTATGTTTGATTTTTTGAAATTGCTAAATTATGGTTTGTATTAAAATGATAAGTTGGGTGCAATTATACAATTACCTTCCAAGCAGGTTTTAATTTGCTGCTACTGAGAAGAAGAAAATCTTTCTTGTAGACATGGGCAAACACTTTGTTTCATAGTTATAGAATTACTGAATAGACAAAGGATCATCGGGTGGTGTTTTCGATTTGATTATTACATTTAACAGTTGTTTTTTTGTCCGTCGATAAATTGGTGGGTCGTGTCACATGAAATTGAATGTATAGGTATTTTTTAAGTTGCTGTTTTGACTTTTATTGAAGGGAAAATGTGGCTTCTTTCTTCTCTCCTTTTCTTTATTTTTCTTGGACTGGGAAAAATGAAATAAGTTTTTCTCCTTTTCCTGGATGACACCTCACTAGTCAACCAAAATATTTAGGAGAAAAAATGAAAATACAGAGCAAACCGCTTATTGCGATCACTTCGGTTGAATCTTTTAAATAAAACCAACCGGCTGGAAGCATCAAAGGAAAATTATAACAATTTATATATATTGCTATGAATTTAGAGCGATATCAATACATTAATTGCTATGAACTGCTTTATGAAAAATCGTAGAAAATTAATACAAAATTAATGTGAAATTTTATACTCATTTCAAATAAAGTGTTCGGGGCCGACTGATTTTAATACCAGTAGCTGTTTGATAACAAAATCTGTGATTATAATAAACAACTTCAACTGAACTCTTTCCCTCTTGTTTGGGGAATGTCACTGTTTTCATCCCTTTGAATGGCAGAGTCGGAAATGTTTTTGAGATCATGATGATCAGGGCTGCATATCCTTTAGGTAAACCTGAGTGGTCGCCTAGGGCGCAACAGTCGGAGGACACAGTTCTAACCAAAAATAATAGTCGTTAGAATACAACCGGAGCGTAAGGTTTTGGTCTCACCAAGTGGGGAATGAAACCCTTGAGTAAATAGACCAGTCGAAATCTCGCCTAGGGCGCATGAAACTATTGCACCCGTGCAGCAGCTAATGATGATTAGCGTAGGGAGAACACCAAGTGCATTTCTGAATAAAAATAATCGTGTCATTTTCGAAACAATTTGCTGCAGTATAACGTGCGGTTGTTTTTCTGCAAGTTTACCCATTACACGTCAAAATAATTTTGTTGCACTATTTCCAATTCCGTGTGACAACTCCACAAATCTTCGTTCGCAAAGCCAAGCCATTCATTCATAAAAAGATGAACAAATCAAACTTAACGCAACAACTTCAATTCGAAATTTCTCGTAAACCTTTGGAATTATTGTTGTACACTGAGTTGCTCAGACTAGAGTCATCAACTTGAGTGCTATAATCACAACGTTTCGGCCGTTGTACTCTTCAGTCTTCTCCTGGTGCCGTACTTGGAAACCTCCTAGGAATTTCGAACCAAACCCTTAATTCAATCGATGGGTACAGATTGTTCAAATTCTGCTGTCCATGTCAGAAAATACATCATATCGGGTAATTCTCTCTAGTTATTTTATTTTTGTGGTGTCGTTTGTCAACCCCTTTCACTGAACCAGATTAATGTGACTTCTTTTGTGTCACCCGACTCTGAGATTGAACTCACAGCCGGCAAGGTGGTTATTTGATACGTTGCCAGTATATCAACCAAGATGCAGAGACTAGTCCAATCAGTAAATCAGTTTATAACAATAATAATTCCACATCGCCAAAAATCAGACAAAACTCTCCAAGAAAATCAACCAGAAAAAATTAATCGAAAAAATAAACACCAATATTAGAATTTGTACAGGGTATTGAATGAAATTTGCTGGTTCGAAAATAACAAAAAAATGTAACAAAAACTGGGGTTTATATCAAGACAAAGAAAAGTTAGAAAGGATGAAAACTGTAAACACTAATAATCTATCAATAAATGCACAGCGCAACTTTCACTGTTTGTTCTTTTTTCCTAAGTAAGTAAAAAAAAAGCAACGACTTTCATGATAAAAATATCTCCTTCCCACCATTCGAAACGATGGACTCTACTTAAACGAGTTTAGTCACTTTTTAATAAACCCCCAGACAAAACTGATTAGACATAAACATTTATTTACACTATCAACAGCTCTGAAGTAGTGAGCTAAGTAACAAAATATGAAGAAACCGCTCGAACTCCAAAGAAACTAGGGTATATATTTTTACCGAATGCATTACGGCTTCCAGCACATACATGCACTCATATATATATATATATATATATATATATATATATATATATATATATATATATATATATATATATATGCGTGCATGTGCGAGTGGTTCCTTTTTTGTATAGAAATTCAAATCATTATTGTTTTCCCGGCGTATAATCTATCTTACTGAATAATACTGAATAAAAGGCCGGTCATTTGATGAAAGAAAATCGTTTGAGCAAGTTGTGGTTTCGCAGGGATGAAATCAAAAAATGAATTATATGATAAACCTAATAATTTGTGAGAACAGTTTCTAGTTGTGTTCAGATGCAGAAAATTATAATATCAATTCATGATGTGATGCTGCTGCTGCTGTTATTATTATTATTATCATTATTATTAATAATAATAATAATAATAATAATAATAATAATAATAATAATAATAATAATAATAATAATAATAGCTGGCGCTTTTGGGAGCGCCCTGAAGAGCCTAGAGACATGATGAGGGGCACTCGGAGATTTGGAAAAGGACTAATAGGTTCGACAAGGGAAGTGCTGGAGAACTGAGGAGACTTGCTGTCACTTGATTACCGGCCACATCTTACCTCTGGTATGAACATGTAAACATAAAAGAAGTGATTGGAAGAATTAGTGAAAGAACAACATCTTTTATTCAGTTCTGTTTACGGAACTGGTAGCCAACATAATTAAAAACGTTCTGTGTATTATTTAAAACTATTTAAAATGAAATATACAAAATCCATTTTGCAAAAAGATTTAGATTTTGACCTAAAACGATCATAACACCAAAAAGTCTACTTGTAAGAATTCCTCGAAAAGTATTGCTGAAATGATGAAAATTCGTTTTTCTTTTTTCTACTTTAATAATACACCTAATGTACCTATCCATTTATTATTTGTCTGTAACAGCCAAAAAGAAAAGGGGTAAGGGGTGGTCAGTCTTCATTGACAACTGAAATGTTCTCATCCAATTCATTAGTTTTTACATTTGGTAGAATAAGGATTCAACAAAATATCAATTCCGTATGCACTCCCTTTTGATGGCACATGTGTGACAATTGACAAATAAATATCTTCGATCTTTTGATCAAATTTTTTGGACGATTTGGGGGGTATTGTTTATGAAGACAACTACTGGAAATGTATCTTTTTAGTGTGTCCCCAAAATCTGATATAAAGTAAAATCTAGGATTTCAACTGAGACAAAAAAAACATTGGCTGTTATGAGAAAAACTATTCGAATTGCTCAAACTCAGCGAAGGCGGTCCCAATTGGGGAATTCTGAGCGTGAAAATTTTCCACCCACGCACACTAAATGAAAGAATTGCCATATAAATGGAAAGAAATAACATAATTCAAAAAATAAATTAACGGCAGCATATACAACAATTATGTTGCTGTTGCTTAAAACAAATGAAATGGTTATATTGTTTTGCCTCACTTCATATATTTTCGACGGATCGCATGACCAAGTGACGTTAACAAAATTTCAGATTTTCTAAGATGCCAAAAATTATTCAAGTGAGAACGCCGAACGCCCGGGTTTTGCTGCAAATATTACGTAATGTTATATACGTGCTAAAACCATCCACGTGTATATTACGCAATGCGTATCTATATTTTTTGAGTTGCACTTTCCTACGTAATTAAGAAAAGTCCAAAACATAGAAATGAGAGTTATGACACTAGGTTACGCTTGATAAATAAAACTCCTCAATTATCCAATAGTGAACAGAATGTGTAACATTTTTCAAAATTCATAGCCAAAACAAAAAACAAAAAACAAAACGATGACGATGGGCAATTCACCCATTTCTATGAATACAAATCTTTTTTCTTCTCAGATTAATTTTACCTTTTGTTTAGTTCAATATTAAAGAAATATTTAAGATAAAAAAGAAAATGCTGAGCAACGTAATGCCTTTTATTATTTTCTAAGTAAAATGCAATAGCAAAATCACTTTTTTTCGACGACTGAGGGTAAATTAGTAGGAAGATAGATCACGTTCTATAATTTGAATTATTACGAGATTCCGTGAGATTCGACTGTGGCAATAAAAAGAAATAGTCAAGGAAGTGAGAAGCGTTTTTGTCACGTCATGAGTTTTGATGTTTGCAAAACAAGAGATAAGGACGTCTTATTTGAATGATTGAAAGAAACAAAGAAAATCATTTATACTATTGAGTAGAAGAGGCAGACAAACGACACTGCAAGGTAGAATTAACTAGGAAGAACTAATTGATACGAGGTCTTCGAGCATGGACTGTAGAACAATCTGTCCCCGTGGATTGAATTTTCAACAGGACATTCGAAAATCCCAAAAGGTTACTGACAACGACAAACACCAGACGAAGGTCAACAGAGCGGCCGAAACGTTGTGAAGAGCCAAGATGAGGAAACTAGTCAGAAAGAATCAGTGAATAATAAGGATAATTCCTTATGCCAGGAATTCAGAAGGAAAGAAATAAAAAGTTGCCAAGTAATTTGATAACGACGAGACAAACATACTTCATAGTCTGGGACAAAACAAATAAACACGAACGAATCAAAAATGAAGTTAGAAACCATCAACCAAGACTGTCAACATTGGTTTTGTTCAGTTTTCAAGTTGGTTTGTCAGTCTCTCGGTCTTGGCTGGCTATGTATGCTTATCACGCGTACAGACCACATTATTCGAGCTAGAGGACTGAAAATTCAACATTTACTACAGACCTACATTCAGTTTGTTTTTTGAAAACCCATTCCCACGAACGGGTTTTTGATGGTTCAATTTGCAATGAGTGTTTATGCTAAATTGGTCCTCCGTGCTGTGTCCGACAGCAATCACGCTAATATTGTGAAAATTCGGACTTTTTGCCAGCGATCGCTGCCCAACAAAAGGTGGGAGGCATAACTTCATTGATCCCCCTTAACACAGCATGTTGTCAGACAACATTGGTTGCATGAGGGTTTCTATTGAGTGACTAACCAGACGTGTTTTTTTTTTGCTCTCTCATGAGACAGAAAGTGAAAGGAGATGGAGATATCGAGAAGAAAAAGTTGCATCCATGAAGCAAACATACAGTGAGAGCAAAAGTATTCGATATATTTCAAAAAGTTCATTCAACATTCTTATGTAGCTTCAAAATCGACAAAATTTAGACCAGAGATTAAGGAATACAAAAATCAAAAAATTTTGGTCCGAATTCAGTCAATTCTGAAGGCTCTTTAAGGGTGTTAAATTGGGCTTTTGGAAAGATAGATCTCGTTGCGAGACGTCTGCAGGAAAAAAAAACTTGTTTATCAGTAATCCTTCATCGTACTAGCATACCCGAGAACTTATTGGAAAGAAGATGATGTTACTAACTATCGAAATATAAGCAACATCTGTCACCCCTCGATTGTTCAACAAATATTGATCATCTCAGAGCAAGTTCTTCAAAATGACTTCCGTCCTTTCGAAAAGTGAGTATTCTCACTAGATCTGTTCATTAGGAAATCGCTGGACAAAAAATACGCAATACACACACACATACATATTTATTTTGGTCAAAAACACACATATATACAACCACAAACACACACACACACACACACGTATATATATATATATATATATATATATATATATATATATATATATATATATATATATATATATATATATATATATATATATATATATTCAACAGAAATACGAAAAAAAGAATAAAATCCATGACAAATGAAAAATGTTCCATATGAAACAATAGAAATCTAAAACACTTGTGATAATAGGAAAAAGATGTTTTCAAAAACATTAGACCTCAAAAGGAATACAAAATCAAATAAACGAAAAAATGTTTCATCGAATTGCATACACAGCAGAACATGAAATGAAATAAAATAGTGAAAGAAATGGAGAAAAAGAAATGTAAAAACCCAGTTAGAAACGATCAAACTAAAGTGTAAGAAAAAAAAGCTCAGGGTCGAAAAACAATAATTCCAACAATATAATACTGATATATCATTATTATTATTATTGAAAAATGTTTGAGAACGCCTTGCTTATAACATTTCAAAAGAAAAAGTACATATTTTTGGAATTATTAAAAAAATATGACATAATAAAGCAAAACTGAAAGGAAAACGAACGACATATTCTGACTTTTGTTTCATTATATTTACCATATATTTAAAAAAAATTCAAAACAGTCTTATTTTTCTTTTTCCATTATTATTATTATTATTATTATTATTAATAATAATAATAATAATAATAATAATAATAATAATAATAATAATAATAATAATAATAATAATGGTGGTAGTAGTAGTAACACAGATCGAAATAACATTGATTAGTATAACACTTGCAACATTAGATAACTCAATAAAAAATGATTATAGAAAAAAAACTTCATCATTGATCATATCGTTAAGAAAGTAATATTGCTGTAGATCCTTTTGAAAACAAGAGTGAATAATGGACTGAGTTGCTGATAGAAATTATGCTCCCTTCAAAAGTGTATTTGAATCGTGATAAGCCAAACTGAAGAAAGAATCGCTGTTTTGGGAGCTAATTCCATCTTTCATGTGAGCAGGTAATGAACTAGAGAAAGAAAAGTTTTCACCCCCACTAACGGATTTGGAAAATGTATATATTTATTCACTCACGTCTGCCTGATATTACACACTATATCACCAAAGTTTCTCTAAAAATTTAATGACATTTTGTGGAAGGATAGGCCATACGCAAAGGAAAAATTGATTAAATGTCCAGGTGGATCCTGTTTTTGTTTTTTTTTCACAGTTATCACCCAAGCATTGAAGCCATATACGCACACAATATCTCTAAATGTTCTCAATGCATATGACATGGGCTAAGGAAGAATTGATTGAATTGACGGATCAAACATTTGTTTTCGATTAAGAGATAGCTCATATACTAAGACAATAATTTAGAATAAGGAAAATCAGAACATACAGTAGCCTCTGCATCGTAGCGATGTATGAACTGATTTTCTCTCAGTTTTTAGTCAATGTATGGCGTAGGTAAAAGTACACACTCACTTCCTAGTTCATTTTTCGGTACCATCTTCATTTATGGTCGGCTAGGGTGATGATTATCTTGAAGGAATTATTGAGATAGAGCAAAAAGTTCGGCAAATATAATCTCAAGGACAAAAAAAATGAAAACGAATAATTGAAATATGGAGAGTTGGGAAAATCCTGGAAGATCCTTGCAAGAAGATTTGAAGAATTGGAGAGTTGAAGAAGGACTGAAACTATTCAGACGACAGCATCGTTGAAATCGAACAGAAGAGAGTGCGAGACGTTCGAAAAAACTTGTTGTCACTTGATCACCTGAAGATATCCAAGAATACTATTAATGTAAAAATTCAGACGATGATCTTTATGGAAACATATCTAACTTCAAATACTACTTCTACTACTAAAACTGATGATGATGATGATGATGATGATGATGATGATCACTATATATAAGATGCGAAACAAGAATATCACTGTAATAATCGATAGCAGAAATTATTTGTGAGGAACTCAATCTTGACAATAATAATAATAATAATAATAATAATAATAATAATAATCATAATAAAAATAGTGAAGCTTATGAAAATGACAAGAGTTAATACTTTTGTCGATAAAAATTTATTGTATGTTATAATGTACATAAAGAATAATTCTTATTATATAATAATAAATGATAAATATAGAAATGATACTAATAACAGAGAATGTTAACAAATAAAAGCAAATGATAAGAATCTACAATTAATGACATCAAAATTATTCATCCTAATTCATTCACCAAATGTCCGTTTGTCCTTATGTGACATAGTAACTCAGGAAAGACACAACACATCCCAATTAGTTTTCTGTGTGTACTAGTGGGACCTCAGGATTATTTGTAGTGAATCAACTCTTAATAATTTCATAATATGAAATTGTGTCTCTGCATCCACACCAATAATAATGATCTGATTTCTATCAATCTACCTATCTATCTATAATTTCTCTATTTCGTGATAGTTTGTAAATGGAGTATCATTCAGTTAAATCAAGTTCAAATTTACGATCTCTTATTAGGTACAAAAGTTCCATTCAGGCCTTCTGCTGATGCACTGTAGGGCATTTTTCTATAATGATTTGCAATAAGGCCTTCACAAGCAGCGATGTTGACGATGTGTCAATTAGGAGAGGGCAACTGAA
>OY735234.1:29240803-29388303 GCA_963457665.1 Thysanoteuthis rhombus | reverse complement strand
TAAATATTTTCCAACTTTGATTTGTTCACACAAAGAATGTTGTCAGACCGATCCCTTAACCAGTCGCACGTAATAATAATAATAATAATAATAATAATAATAATAATAATAATAATAATGTCGAACAGAGGCCATCGTCACAACTACTTCTACCACTACTACAGGAGAGTCTCGGTCGTTTTTCAACGAATGAATAATAAAAAAAGATAATATAGAAATTTTACTTCCACTACTATCAATAATGATGATAGAAACACAGGTAAAAAAAAAACACTTCTTAGTTGCAAGAGCGAGATTATGAATAATAGATAGATAGTTAGATTGATAGATAGATTGATAGATAGATAGATAGATAGATAGTAGCTATTGCAAAACAACAATCGTACAGGAGAAGACAACGAGAACAAAGAATGAAAGTAAGTCGGTGTTTATCTATCTATTGAAACTGGCTTCAAATTCACTAGAACGTATTTTACATTTCGAGGATATCAACATTCTCTTCATATGTGTATATGTACGTATGTATGTATCCATCGCAGCATACCCAAGTTGTGCCACCTCAAAATGCAGAAAAATACTCAAAATAAAATATCAAACCTAAAAAAAAGAAGATAAAACAGAAAAAAAGAAAAAGAAAAAGAAATGATTGCAACTCTAACAATAGCGTAACTAATACGACTTGTCCTTTATAACACCTCGCAAAAGTTTTTTAAAAAGTCAATTGTCGGCTTCACAATAGATATGATATAAAAAAGAATCAGTCGTGAATACACAATGTGGTCAGTGAAATGTTCACACGCATCCACCCTCACACACAGGCATATAATGATGATCATCACACCTTATCACACGCACGTACCTGATAATATCGTTGTGACATCTTGAAGCGTCTCTAGCAAATAATATTTAGTGAACAAAAAAAAAAAAAAAGGGAATAAAAGCAAGAATAGAAGACGTTAAAGCGCTAACAACATAAAGAGAAAAAATTGGGAAATAAATTGATATAACACTTAGAAGCAGAACCATGTTCAGAAAGGTAAACAAGCAGTGGCAGAGGCATAATTGGGGGTAAAACGCCCCTGCCCCCCAAAACTTCATAAATCATAGTTAATCTACTGCATACCCACTGACATCAATACAATAACATGGATATCCTTGTACATACATGGATAGCATAAATATTAATTCAGCCTTTCGGGTTATTCTTTACCAATCAAGCGATAGTGCATATCTATTTACCGCAAATTTTACTTTTTCATCAAATCTTTCGAAATGTTGTAGGGGCCCCTCAGGCAGTCAAGACGCCTGTGCCCCCGGATCTATACCTATGTCACTGAAAGGTAGACAAGCAGTGGATACTCTCTCTCTCTCTCTCACTTTTATTCAAACCAAGTGAATTATTTTGTGTGTGTGAATGAAAGCCGAATCGAAAAGGAAAATGTTGTGACATAGGAATCAAAGAAGTAATGGGAATCAAATGATGGCAATTGGTGAATCATATATTTGGGATTTATTCATGTATTTATAGATATCGTATCCGAAGCATATGGTATTTATTAATGGGGAATAAATATAAACGATGGATAGATGTGCGTCTGTGTAAGTGTGCGTGTGTCTGTGTTGTCAGTATACGCACATTTACATACGTATGATGCATGCGAAGGTAGATCAAAATTTTCCCAGAAAAAAATGAGAAAGTACTTTATTAAAGGAACAACTAAAAATTTCTCCACATAAGCTTCATCGCCGTCTCGCCACTTCTACAGACAGGGTTTCCGGTTTCCCATCTGTTTTGACTAAACTTGAAAACATTGCAATGACAACATTTCTCCGACTATTTCTCGATATGCTTTTATTATATATATATATATATATATATATATATATATATATATATATATATATATATATATATATATATATAGATACAGACAGACAGACAGACAGACAGACAGACGGAGAGTGAGAAAACAAAATTGTGAATATCTATCTATCTATTACAAAAATACATACATGTCTGCTGCTTAACGACGTGTGTATGTGTGCAAACTTTTTTAGTAAATTTTTCTCATTTCAAATTTTTTGTACAAAATTTTGCTGAAAGCAAAAAGGTCTAAGGGTTTGTTTTTATGCCTGTTTCGGCATGACTTAAATACGATGGTCTGCTTTGACGTGCTTAATACGGCATTAATTCTCAACCCCTTGTTATGAATTGATGAATTGAATTGATTTGTATCAAAATTTCAGAATATTTTCGAAGTTGTCAGGAAGATTAGTTGCGGTCATAACTGTGGTTAGTCGATAAACAAGTGGGTCGTTAACCGGGACACACACACACACACACACACATATATATATATATATATATATATATATATATGTGTGTGTGTGTGTGTGTGTGTGTATGTGTATGTATGCATCGGGCTGTTCATATACACCTATTATCATTATTAGTTCTTACAGATATATTTCTGTGAAGAACTTGTTCTTTCTCTGGTCATAAAAATCGCATGCGCGTGCACCTGTGCACACGCGCCTCCACTAGCCAACAACGATGCCTAAAAAATGAGAGGTATGAGAACTCAAGAGAGGCAAGTATCGTAAATCCATCTGTACACAAGCATTCAATTTCCCAAGTCAAAGGAAATTGACCACAGAATATAGTGGGATTTCAAATGCTGTTTCTCAAGAGATACAAATCCATGTCATTTTTAAGATTGCCGCGGTACAATCTTTCTATATCTGCATAGTTATAATTAGTAAATCCTCAAAACAAATATCAAAAGATAAGTATCAAGAGACAGATAGATAGACGTAGACAGTGTTGAGTGCTATGTAAACGCATAGAAACAATTTTGGGACGGGAACGGCTTCCCCAGACTTAAAATTTACAACCAAAAATCTCAATCTGTTCATCTTTATGAACTCTCAAATTATGAATTGATGTATTGTAGCCATATGTATTGAATTAGGGTACTCCTATAATGCACTAATCATAAAGGATACATGAAAACATCCGGTTATAGAGGCTTGTTCCGCTAACCGGATCACTATGCTGCATAGAGCAGACAGCCCTGCATTTCCTCATTTCTTTTTCAACTCTACACCAATGGATGGAGATAAGAACAGACCAAGATAGATAGATGGATATCAACCAAAAATAGATACATAGATGGATGTAAATATTTCTACGAATCCTTAGTCAGTACTAAGTATGTAATGTATACAAGTTGGAAAATTCAGCCATCTCGAAAGAAGCTTGCTTGTGTAAACAAAGACGAAGGAAACCCCTCAAAAATCTACTAGAGTCAAGATCCTCTTTTTTTCTCTAACGAAAACTGACAGAAGAAAGTCAAAATAGAAAAGTCAATAGAAGTGTCTTTTCACCGGGGAAACGGATTGATAGCGTGTAGCTTAGTTGAATGTAATTGTTCAATAGATCGATTATAGATGGAAAAATGATGTGTGTGTGTGTGTATATATATATGTGTGTGTGTGTGTGTGTGTGTGTGTGTGTGTAGTGCAGTGTGTATGTTTGTGTGTGTGTATATATATATATATATATATATATGCACACACACATATACATATTCGTAACTTGAACTAAAAAGGAAAAATCGCGATACATACGTTCCTATACGATTAGATTTTCCATCTGTATGTACACAAATAGATGTGAACTTACAAACAGAAAGATATGATAAGTTTGAGTGGATACAGGCACAAATATTGTTCAAATTGTATGAAGTTCTGCGTTGGAATATTCTCTCAATTTTATTTGTTTATTGATAAAAAAAAACACAAAAAAACGTTGCGTCTGGAATAAGAGAGTAAACTCATTCCAATCGAAAGTACACATTCCTACGCAGACCTCATTGGGCTAAACAAACTGTAGCACTGAGTAATCTGTGAAGAGTACCTGGCAAAAAATAATTGACATTGCTATTGTTTACAAAAAACTGTAAGGAATATCAAAAACGAGCATTATTGATATATAGATGAGCCGACTGAGAAAAATATATACGAACAGACATATACATATATGCCAAGACGTAGTTGGATAGAGAGATAGGTGGTGGAATAGATATGGGCAGACGTACACACAAACACACACACACACACACATATATATATATATATATATATATATATATATATATATATATATATATATGAATTGATAGATATGACTAGACAGGTAGACAGAAGGAAAGGAAGACCGAAATAAATCGGTGTTGTAACGTAGAAGTGAAATTGTGAGACATTTTATGCACTTGAAGGTACACACACACGCTCACACAGATGTCTACAATTACTCACGCCTACAGTGACATAGGGAGAAACAGGGGCTGACAGATAGCTAAAAGCAATGGGATATATATATATATATATATATATATATATATATATATATATATATATATATATATATATGATTGTGGAAATGGGAACATCAAAATAATTAGTTTAACCGTAGTGAGTCTAAAAATAAATTTTTAAAAACTTTCTGTATGCTCCACTTCATTGATTCATTCACATTTGTGCATTTTCAACAAATACATTCAAAAACATTTATATAATATATGTATATGAGTGTGTGTGTGTGTGTGTGTACCTGAATCAGTTCATTTTGTACACGCCATATGCAGGGCCAAACGTAACATTGATGAGCCAAGTGCATAATGGTTGTGGGGACCCTTGAAATAAAGTACATAACTTTTATTTTCTAACAAATCGAAACAGAAACAAAATATCCATCTAATTATGATGTTTAATTCAACGTAAACTCTTCTATGGATAAGCAATTCATCTTGATGTAAAATAATGGATACTCAAGTCGAGAGATTTAACAATTTCACCAGCAAAAAGGGAACAATATCAAAATAAAATATCTCTCAAAAACATTCAAAATACGAACACACACACTCACATATACATACATATATATATATATATATATATATATATATATATATATATATATATATATATATATATATATATATACGTGTGTGTGTATGTGTGTTTATAAATATATATACATATATATATATATATACGTGTGTGTGTATGTGTGTTTATAAATATATATACATATATATACATATATATATATATATATATATATATATATATATATATATGTATATATATCTTTTTTCTGGATGGTCAACTTCCGTCACATCATATATATATATATATATATATATATATATATATATATATATTTCTCACCCTTCTACGTGATTAATACGCATCAAAACAGAGACCCACACACTGAGGTACACAAGAGATATATACGAATGGTACATCAATGGATAATGATAATAGATAATATAATTGATTTACGGTAAAAATGATACATATAAAAACAAATGTGAATCGGTTGTGATGTGTCTTTAATGAGCTGCGTGTGTGCATGTGCGGATAGATATGAGTGAGTCGAGCGATACTAACAGACTAAAGGATTGGTTGATAGATAGATAGATAGATAGATAGATAGATAGATAGAATAAAGTTGAGTCAAGATCGACTGATAACTTGCTAGCTTGATGCTTACTCTTCTAGAGACGAACAAGATAGAGGCCGAAAGATGTTCATGCGCCTGGATAGATAGCTAGACTGATATGTATGGATGGACAGAATATGATGGGAGAGAGGCAGAGGGGAGGTAAAGAGAACGATAGAATGTTGAAGAAATACTTATGAATACATCCAGATAGATATGGAAAGGCTGGGTTACTGACAGACAGATAGATTGGGATAGACAGACAGAGACAGACGAAAAGAGAGACAGACAGACGGATTGGTCGATAAATAATCATAATACAGGTGTACCTTGAATAGTGCTGTTGATTCGCTCCAAAATTTTCTGTACAGTTCAAAACCGCACTGTTCAAGGTTTTATCAAAATTTAATGTTTTTTTCCTCAGCTTATAATTAGTTACGTTGATTAGGAAAGCAAGACTTCAACCGTACAACAAGAAAACCTGCTCTAATCGAAACCGTACTATTCAAGGTATTCTAGTACAACATATGTGTATATAAGTATTATTTACCTTATCGTTGTTGCGAAGATATTGTAGGCGTCCTGCATGGTGAGACAAATACAGTCTATATATCATATTGTATAGAGTCACGTTCACTCGACAAAACAGCGTTTCTCTTAAAGGTCTGAACAGGCGAAAATCAGAATGACGAAAAAAAAGGGTGTAGTGGGAGGAGGGGATGGAGGAGAAGGAAGAGTAGGTGAAGATAGAGAGTGGGGAGGCGGCGGATGATGTGGAGAGTGGTAGGAAGAGCAACAAGGAAGAAAGGAAGAGAGAGGGAGAGAGAGAAACAGAGAGGAGGATATCGAGACAGGGTGAAGATAGAGAGAGGAAGGGAGAGTCAAGCGCGACGCAAAGGAGAGCAGAGATAGAGAAGGAGTGTTTGTGGGTTGGGTTTTGTGAGAGTTTCCCTTTTTTTTTATTGGTCCCGTCGTAGACACATCCCTCCTTTGGCGAGTGTGCACTGTGGCCAGTTGAACGGCGGCGACCGGCCGAGTAAGATGGACGTTTCACACCCCCACCCCAAATAAGTTGGCTGGGGGTGTCTTGAAGTGTTTTAAATCGTTGTCGTTGTTGTCAGAGAAATTTCATTTACTCTCTCATTTTTTTTGGCTGCCGTGATTCTCTGATATTTTTTACCAACGTGATATATATATATATATATATATATATATATATATATATATATATATATATATATATATATATATATATATATATATATTATGCCCGGTCAAAGGAGGAGGGTCGTGTGTGGTTCTAGCAACTCCATACCGTAAAACCTACTTGCAACTGAAACCGCGGCAGAGTGGTTGCTTCAGCCCTATGCTCCGCAAAGAGTCTACAGGAATAACCGTCACACACACACACACATCAATACTGCGCGCACAAGCACACACACACACACACACACACACACACACATATATATATATATATATATATATATATATATATATATATACACATTATATATATATATATATATATAGGCGCTGGAGTAAAAAACGATTTTGAGGCTGGGAAGATATCAAGACCGGCCAGTCCGTGGCAAACGCTCCGCTTTTTCAACTTGGTGGGTTGGCGTGTGAAAGCAAGGATGCAGACATAGAGAGTAACATATAGACACGCAAAGTTACACGAGTGTGTATGAGTGTGTGTGTGTGTGGTTATATTTACTGAGAGAAAGAAGAGACGATGAGGGAGAGAAACAATAAAGAGAGAGAACACATGGCAGGCAGAGAACAGCAGCAGCAGCAACATAACAATTGTTTCTACTTTAGTTTAAACATTAAAACAACATCACAACAGAAACTGTATTAACCTTGCCAACATCTACACCTACCATCTTTCTTTTTTTTTCTCTTTCTTTCTTCACTTTTCTTTTCTCTCTTTCTTTGTTTACTTTTTATTTTTTCTCTTCTTTCTTTCGTTTTTTCTCGCTTCTTCTACCTTCTCTTCACTCTTCTCCCCTGCTCTTTCTTTCCTCTTTTTTCTTTAGTTATTTTCTTTTTTCTACACAGTTTTTCAACTTTTTTTTTCATTTCTTTCTTCCTTTACTTTTTCCTCTTTTTCCCTCTCCACTTCATTCTTTTTTTCTTCTCTTCAGCTCTACCTCTTCTTTTTTTTCTTCTTTTATTCTCTATTGCTCTCCTTTCTTCGTATTGTCATTTCAAGCTCTTTCTTTCATTCTTTCCTCTTTGTTTACATTTCTTAATTTCATTCTTGTTTTCTTCTTTTTTCTTTTCTGTCTTAGTCTTAATCCTTTATCTTCTTCCTTGTTTTGTTTCCGTCTCTTTCTCCTCTTCTCTGACATTTTCAAAACATACTTCAAGTCAGAGGGCAGGTTGCAAGAAAGATCCCTAGGGCTTTTACCATAGATCCGACCCAGCACTTTATGGGGCTCTAAGCAGGATTTGATTTTGGGGGTCACCACCGCTTCGGCTCGGCAAAGACTATTGACTTTTGAGGTCCCTCTGGTGGCTACGGGGCACTAGGCAGTCGCTCAATTCGGGCCGGCACTGGGTTTTCCGCTCGTCGAAACCAGGGAGTTTTGTGCGTTACGAAGACCGAAAGAATGAGGAACGGGCAGGATAGAACGCAGAAAGACGAAACAGAGGGAGAAGAAGAGATCAACTTGAAGATTGAAAACTTAACGACCCCCCCACCAAAGAAAGAAACAAGAAGAAGTTGAAAGAGAGAGGTCCGTGTGAGGCCTACCACTGTTAGTTAATATTCATGCACAGTCTGTATGAAAGAAGGGGTACAGGAAGGGCGGAGGGTATGGCTGTGGGGGAGGTGGGACTGCAATTGTGGATGGAGCCTTCCTTCTTCGGTGGGTTGCCGGGAAAAAGAGGAACGAGACAGGCGCTCAAACCAGAGGAAGGTGGGGCACTATAACAGACACTAACAACTGACAACAACGACGTTAGGAAAAACCAGAGATAGCAAGCCGCGTTCGTATGTGTGTCTATATATATATATATATATATATATATATATATATGGGTGTGTATGTGTGCGTGTATTTCCATATACATATACAGGCAGAATCACATACATGTATATATATATATATATATATATATATATATATATATATATATATATATATATATATATATATATGTGTGTGTGTGTGTGTATGTATTTTATGTATTTATATAAACGGGCGAAATCATATATGTATATATATGTGTGTGTGTGTGTGTATCTATATATATGGGCGGAATCTGCAAACTGAGTTCAAATTTCGGTTGAGTTTGCTTTCATTCACTCCACACTGCTGCCCTTTTGGAAGTCATGAATCCCTATCGACAGTTATGGGTAAATAGCGGGGCAGTTGGAGTCATTCGGCCCTGTAAGGCAGTCAATCTTCGTCGTGGGGCGAGCAACTCCACTGTATGGAAAACCTACTTGTTACTGAAACTGCAATGCAGCCCTCTCTTTCTCCATATATATATATGTATATATATATATATATATATATATATATATATATATATATATATATATATATATGTATATATATGCATATGTGTGTGTGTTTGTGAGAAAGATACACTGATAATAGATTTTAGCAGACTCAAATTGACAGATGTTTGGTAGAAGGCTATGTTAACAGCGCATCAAAACGGAGCAAAACTTGCCGTGTGATTAACGCATTTTGTACGGCTATGCAGAAATCGTGTTGAACGTGCGTAGATGATTAGAAGCCTTTACAGCTTCAGCCGTCCCCGCTCAGGCTCTGCACATCATGTTACTTCTCACTCGAGGCGACAAGCACCAGAGATGGCGTCACTCACTGCACCCTGTGCTACCTTAGAGATAGGGGAGAAATAGAATCATGCCTTAAAGGTATCAGTGCGAAGTAAACACAACCTGTCACAGCCAAAGTTCGAACTCAGCTCGCCAAGTACATTTTCTGGTCCGTAATCTCACCGACTACAGATGAATAAACATTCGTTGTAAAACATGCCTACTCATAGATAATGCATTTGTAATCATTCAGATATATGTATCTTTGCACACATACACATGTATCTTTGCACACATACACACACCGTTGAAAGAAGTATACAAATTCGTATGTTTTTTGTGTCTGTCCAGCTCAAGATTTGTCCTGTGGCCACCAAAAAGTGTAAAATCTTCAACCCCCTCCACACATTGCACTATAAAGTGATGGTCGGGAGGACATTTCTGATGCCTGTGGTTGCCGGGACTGAACAATGCTTACATATATGTACACCCCCGTTAAACACACTGTGTCAAATATGCCTCGTGGGGAAGCAAATAAATCTTCTATATATACCCTCAGCAACACGCATGTATCTACAGAGACATCGAACGTAAATAAACATTTGTATTTGTGTGTATGTGTGAGTACATGTGTGTGTCTGCAGATAAATTGTGGTATACGGGGATCAATCTAGTCTTGCAAGCCATTACTACTGAATCAAGTTCTATCCTCAGTGCTCGGCCAACGCTTATGGAATTCTGCTACAATAATCAGTCAAGCT
Source organism: Thysanoteuthis rhombus (assembly GCA_963457665.1). Lineage (NCBI taxonomy): Eukaryota > Metazoa > Mollusca > Cephalopoda > Oegopsida > Thysanoteuthidae > Thysanoteuthis > Thysanoteuthis major. The sequence goes on along the minus strand of OY735234.1, from coordinate 29,378,234 downwards.
CAATCATTATCAATAAGCTCATATGTAGATGCAAATAAGTTGAATCCCATTTTATATATATATATATATATATATATATATATATATATATATATATATATATATATATAGAGAGAGAGAGAGAGAGAGAGAGAGATAGAGATAGTGAAAGGGTGACATTTAGGAATATTAATTTTATATTGTTCATTATTGTCAGAGGAACATAGATAAAGCAGATATGGACAGTAGATGACAATTTGGGTATAAAGCAGTTGTTGAACTTCCAATTTTATTGGTCAGTTGCAGGACTTAGACGGTAAAGAGTGGCGTCACGTAAAGATGGCCTCCTGGTGGACACAGGCTTGATTCCTGCAACTGCTCATTTCTTCAATTGTTTTTTTAGTTACACTGTCTAAACCAATCCACACTGTGTCAAAGAGTTCCTATTAAAAGTAACGTATTTATAATCATTCCGTTGGAACACATGTCCATTTCATTATTTTTATATATCTATAAACGTGGGTTAGCGTTACGTTTACCAGTTCGGGATGGGAAATCAGTGAACCGTTGCTGTTGTTCACTTTGCATAAACAACCTCGGTGAAGTCATGAATTCACTTCTCCCTGCACTCTCTCCTATCACTACAACTATCCAAACATGAATTGAAAGATTATCAAAAACAACAATGTTATAGATGCGTAGATTAGAAGTCCGAATATTTCGATCAGGACATTAGTCATAAAGATCATTGGAAAGGCAATGTCTAGAATCGATGGACGTCAATAGATTATGGGGGGGGGGTAGGTGGATATGCGATCAGGTGATCGACTACTGTTGATGTGGATAAATCTGTAGATTTATACCCATCATTTTTATTACCAACTGGATCAAAAGGAAAACAGACAGAAGTAGGTTGAACCTTTACGCTGGCTACGACTCCAGCCACCCCTGCTCTAGTATTCACACTCCTCATGTCACATTATTACTTACTCGGCCCGTTCAATTTGTGAAATGGACTTAAAAACGACAAACACTCGAAGCAGTGTCACTCACTTAACCCTGCACTATTTTACCCATAGCTAGGGGAAAGATGATTCATGCCTTTCCCAACAGTATTAGTGCCAAGTGAACATATCCAGCGTTTGAATTCGGCTCGCCGACTCTTTTCCTTTGCGTTATCCCTTAGATCCCAGCTGCACCTCACAGTCAGAAGGGACAGAGAAATATGGAAGGGAGAAGGAAACAAAGAGACGAGGAATTAGCATTATCAGATCATTATAATGCATCATCATTTTACAACGCAATGAGAACAATCTCCTTTCGTTGATAGAATAAAGGTTTCGGTTCAGAATTCTCAGACGAAGACGTCTAAAGAAGGTCGGAGAGTACATCAGGCGAAATGTGACTAAAACAACCAAGATGAGGTCATTAGTTCGAATGAATCAATTCGTAAAAATAAAAGAATCAATCTCGGAAATATATGATGGCTCCTGGTTTTAGATAATATCTTAGCCTCAAATTCACACGATAGATTGCAGAATATCAACTTATACTGATAATTGGAACCATCATTCTCTTTTATTTTATTCACTCCAAATTTAAACACTGGAGTGAATGTAGAGAAGAACATTTGGGGAAAGAGAGAAGGTGCTTCGTAGCTGGTGAGAATGCATGGATTATTTAAAAAAACTAAAACAGAGAAATTTAGTCTCTCCAAATTCCAACGAATGTTAAATGAATGAGTTAAATGAAATTCGTTTTTACTCAAGCAGGAAACTTCACTGGTTTGAGCAAAAATATTATCTAATTGAGTGGAGCCTTTTTGAAGACATTCCTGTCGAATGTATGATGAAGATACTTGAAGCTAACCAATATTTGAATTCGAAACATGGAGCATTGTTCAATCATTTCATCATTTGTTGGATTTATGCATCTTTTTGATTCAACTAAATACGAAAATATCGAGAAAATCAACGTTTATATTTTATCGAAGACATTTCAGATGTATCAGAATTTGATTTAAGGGGCCGCATCGCCGCTGGTGATTGCCCAGCTCATCTTTTCAACCAATCAGTAAGTGTGATAGGTTCAAGGGCAAACAGATCAAGTTTTAACTTTTATTCTCCCCATTTCCCACTCCCTCTCTTTCTCTCTCTCAATATATATATATATCAAAAGATAGATAAAGATATGGGTAAAGATGGATAGGTAGACAGATATAAACGCGTAAGTATATGGATCAGACAAATGGATAAAAGCTATTTATGACTCAGTTTATACTTCCATATATATATATATATATATATATATATATATATATATATATATATATATATATATATATATATATATATATATATATATATATATATATAAATTGTGTGATTTTTGGTACTGTTCGTAATCATAAGACTCTGTGATTCAAAGGTGACAAGTTTGCTGATAGAAATATTTCCTACCAACCATTTGAAACAATGGACTCATCCATTGTAACGGATTTTCAAAATAAACTGTCTTCTAAAAACATAATCAGATAGAATTCAAATACAGATAGTCCCCACTTTTGAAAAATTGCATTACGTAACTTATTCGATATTCAGAATTCAGTTAATACAAGGAGGTCGAAAACTTTGGGTCAAATACAGCAAAAATGTATGTAATAGTAAAAAAAATCGAAGAATCGTGAAAAACGTTTCATCTTGGTCTTATAACATCGAACAATACAAGAAAGCTGGAGTATATGTCGGCCAAAATACGTCAAAGATATGATAACAGGCCTGGCTGCAGCTATTTTTCTCGTTTTTGTTGTTCATTCTTTTCGCTGCACTTTATACTCTCCAGCCTTCCTCAGGTATCGCTTGTTCTGGAATATTGGAACTAGTTCTGAGTTTTGCAAATGGAAATACTTAATCTCACAGCTCCTAGAAACATTCTTAGAAGATTGAATTTTAGTTAGATTCAAATTTCGGAGAGAGAGAGAGGGGGGGAGGGAGAGAGAGAGAGAGAGAGAATAAGTATCTATACGCGTTTTTGTATCATTGTTCTCTGCTTCTATCTTTATCGAGGATATGTCGACGCTCTGATATGCTTCTGCCACCTGGTCATCCTCCTAGATAGAGACCAGATTAAACGTTGGCAATCTTATGAGAACATATGTAATCAACTGATTTGGCCGTAACCCCTTGAGAGGAGAGATTCTTGAGTGCTCAACAGAGAGGCATTGAGTACCATATTTAACGTCTATGGTATGACTACAGAATCAGAGGCGAGCACTCTACCACTAAGCCATGGTCATATGTTAGTAAGCGATTATAAATCAAGTTCTTGAAATTTCAACATGAGCGCTTGTTTACCAAGTGGTAAAGCTGATCTCATAAAGCACAAAAGTCCTTAGAATAAAATTACTAAACGGTTGTTGACTGAAGTCGATCAAAAACAACTCTTTGCTGTGGTTAGTCTTGTACTTTAGATATCTCCAAAATTGATGAAACATTGTTAAACTAAATTTTTAAATGAATAACATTACATGTCTTTTTTTAAATCGGAATTATTGTATCGGAAATGTTTTTTAAATCCTCGAAGGATTTGCTCAGAGAATTTACAGCGTTACCCAGCACACTTTATGACGATCAGAGTTCCGATCAACATTGAAAGAAGAAAACGGTGATAAACAACCTTTTTCCTAGCCTCATGTTTACACAGTAATTTGAAATATTTACACTAGGTTTTGTTGACTAAATTCCTTGATTTCATTTCATATCAAATTTGGAACAACTAAAAAGCTTTGATCTACACTGGTTGGCTTAGTGCTTCATTGTCATTAGATTGCATAATGTTGGTTTCGGTCGAAATATCTGATTTAAAGATGATTTTCTTTCATTATTTAGAAATGGGGTTAATTGCTAACTTCGATCGATGTATATTGAGTTGTAATAATTTTGATAAGTGGGGTTCTTACAAGAAAAATATTTCCATTATTTTTTTTCGCAGTAACCTTTCCATAAATAAATTCAGTAATCCAGGAGTTGTCTACCTTATACTGTGTGACTGAGTTGTTTACCCTTGACGTTGTGACAGACGGACACGTGGCAAATTATACTATAGATCGTTCTTTTGACAGTTTCATTAAAAACTTTTATTAAATCCAGTAAAAAGAACTCAAAGAAAATGAATTAATGACCATTTGGGATCTTTCGGGCAAAAACGATTGAGCGGAGAAATCATTTGTTGGCTTGAAATAATTATTCTAATGAATCATTAGCATTTCAAATCAGTTGGAACATATTGCAGGTATTAGTTGAGAAGATGAAATCTTTGAATTAGCCACTTTTCACTGAGACGTCCTGCAGACCAGTGAGAAGCACTGTAATTACGTGACTATCGCTATATCCCATTCAAAAAGCCATTTTCGCATTTTTATGGGGTTTTATCTCGATAAAACAAGCGGAAAAGGAAGGGTCACTGCAAACACACAGACACAAAATAAGCTACACTGTGGTTGTGTGTTCGCTGAAAGTATATATGCAACTCCTGCCTGTTGATTAAATAACTAATACTACAACAGATGATGATGATGATGATGATGATGATGATGATGATGATGATGTCTCATTTTTGTTTTCCTCCTTATTCTGTTGCATTATTGAACATTAATTGTAGAGAAAATATGGTCAGTCGAAAAAATCACGGAAAAATATGTTTCTTGTGAGGATTGCGTTGTTCGTTTGCAATAAATATAATTACACTAAAATGTATGTTTGTATGAATTATCCGATAGAATCTATGCTGGTAAATATATCCTCAGTTTAGCTGATTCAAAGGGCCAGAAAAGAAGAAATTCGGGCGGAGGTTGAAAGATTGTGTTGCACCAATTTTCCGAATCGAGGAAGGCTTGTTTGCCTTCAATATCCAAATTGTAAGTCCCTTTTTCACCTGAGCTCAAACCCCAACATTTGGCAAAATACGCAGCTATTCCAGGCACTAATTATTATGTCCAGCATGAATAAAGGAATAAGGTGAAATTTGATTCTAGATTATTGCACATAAGTTGGTGAGTTTGCATCAATTCATAAAAATTAAAAAAAAACCCTCACAATTATTTCCCCAAACAGCAAAGGATGAGTACCAGTATTATCACGTATCCAAATCGAGTTAACAAACCATGAGTTGTTTTACCCCCGGGTATGGTCAAATCCGACATAGGACACACGAGAATGATTTCTGCTCCTTTCGACTCCTTCGAGAGAAGCGGTGGGTTGAATTCCGGTTTCATTTGCGAGTAGGTTTCACAGAGTTGAGTTGCTCAGTCGCACGCCCAATATGAACTGCCTTATAGGGCGAACGGACCCCATATGCACGACTATTTACCCGTAGATAGAGGTGTGGGCAAAGAAGTAATTTAATTTTCTCCCCAAGGGCATAAATAGTCGAAAACATCGTCAGTTTGTCGAATCTGTTTTCCGTGCCGGTAACCGCCCCGCCACTCCGTACCTCCGACGAGGCAAGCAGACTTCAAATCAATTTTTGAAGTCGACTTATCTTGTGTCCCGCCCACTGTTTTCGGGATTTGCATTTAATATACCAAAGCATTCTGGCAACGGGTACGAAACCGTAGATGAGGGTTATTGTGTAGAAAACAAGACAAACATCAATGAATACATACACCTCTTCCAACTTCATTGGCAGTAGTGATATTAGACCCCACTTGATTCGCTCAGCAAATATAATCCAATCTAAAATAAAGTCATTGAATAATAGATACCTTGTTGGGTTACAGATACCCTTTAAACACCAGGCAGATGTTTCTTGAAAATTCAATATTTGATGCCAGTCAAAAAAAAAAAAAAAAAAAAAATTGCTCATTTCGTGGAAAATTTGTTTATCTACCAGTATTTTGGCCACATGAGCGCACCCGTGTATTTTGAAAATACAATGAACACCGACTATAAAATAAGATTATGCAGAGAACTCTTTGGTCAAGGGGTGGGGGCTTGATTTTGGCCGAAATTTCCTCTGATTTGCTTAGCCCAAGTTCTTGAACCTCCTGATTTTTTGCACGTATCCCAATGATTTAAAAAAACATTAGTTGTGATTGGGGTGGGGGGTATTACTAGATAATGTTTGAAAGTGAATAAAGGATCAGTAACACTGCACTATGTTAAAAACTCTGAACTAGTTGGATTATTTTTTTATCTCTTGAGTAAAATTAAATTCTATACAGTGAAATAAAAGAATAGTTTTTTACGACTCTTTTCCACTAACAATACCGAGTTTTTGTTCATATCATTACAGCATAATAGAGAGAAAGAGAGAAGGGGGGATGGAAAAAGATTCAAAACTAGTTCGATAAAGATTTTTAAAAAGAATATTAAACATTTTGATTTGAGTGGTACAAACTAGGTAATATTCTTTTGATCAAAGAAGTAATATTTTGAAATAGTTCGTACTTCTCAAGTAATGTATTTTTTATAAACTAGAATGAATAAAGGTTGTTTTTGTCTGTCTCTTCGAAAAAAAATTGTCGACGATTATCAAACCTGTACCTCCAACAAATTTTATAAGTGATTTCATACACTTGAGACTAATATTTATACAGAATAAAATTTATTTCAAATAAAACACGAAAATTTACAAGTAAAGGACTACATGATGACATACATAATTCACGATGACACAGAAAAGCTAAACTATCAGATCATTCATCTGTGCGTGTATTTGTGTGTGAAAGAGTGTATTTGTGGGTCAGGGATTAAAAACGACTGACGAAGAAAATTTTCATTTTCTTGTTAAATTTCTGGTACAAGTACAAGACAAATTTTCTGAAAAATTACTGTCAACTAGTGACCGCCGCATTATATATATATATATATATATATATATATATATATATATACGTATATTTGATAGATGATTTCGCATTTATAATATATATGTATATATATTGCATTTATAATATATATATATATTTATGATATATATATATATATATATATATATATATATATATATATATATATATGTGTGTGTGTGTGTGTGTGTGAGCGTGCGTGTGTCTGTCTGTGCGCGTGTGTCTGTATGTGTATGTGTGTGTTTGCATTGCAAGAGAAAATATATTATATTTCAGAGGGTAGTATATACAAATAAACGTGAGTAAAAGAATATATACATATATATATATATATATATATATATATATATATATATATATATATATATATATATATATATACACATATATATATATATGTGTGTGTGTGTGTGTGAGCGTGCGTGTGTCTGTCTGTGCGCGTGTGTCTGTATGTGTATGTGTGTGTTTGCATTGCAAGAGAAAATATATTATATTTCAGAGGGTAGTATATACAAATAAACGTGAGTAAAAGAATATATACATATATATATATATATATATATATATATATATATATATATATATATATATATATATATATATACACATATATATATATATGTGTGTGTGTGTGTGTGAGCGTGCGTGTGTCTGTCTGTGCGCGTGTGTCTGTATGTGTATGTGTGTGTTTGCATTGCAAGAGAAAATATATTATATTTCAGAGGGTAGTATATACAAATAAACGTGAGTAAAAGAATATATACATATATATATATATATATATATATATATATGTATATATATATATATATATATACATATATATATATATGTGTGTGTGTGTGTGTATATATATATATATATATATATACATATATATGTATATATATATATATATATATATATATATATATATATATATATATATATATATATATATATAAGGATAAATAATTTGTGTGAGTATAGAATTCCATTAACTTACCTATCATATTATTCGAAGAAGTTATTCCGCAGTACTCTTCACAGATTTGAAATAATTCCAATTGATTCCCATAAAAAACAGTCGTGGCAAGAGAAATCTTTCTCTTTCCTCAACGTGTCCAGCTGAGTGGGTTGCCCGGTGAGGGCTGTGTGGTGACCAGCGACGACCGACGATGAAATGAAATCCTATCCAGCCCTAGGAAATTTTACGTAGGTGAAATGATCTACTATCAGTTCAAGTGATTCTCTACGTCTCTGTTCAGAGAGCTCCTTCGAGCTGAATCCCGAAGATGCCGAGAAAGATGATAACAATTCATTTACTTCATACAGTAGTGCTAAAAAAAGTGGGGAATGAACGCAGGGCTGCCTTCTCTCGTGTTGGAGGCGGTCACTCTAAGCAGTTGTTATACTTGGTGTCTGTAAGTCAAGAAAATGACTCAGAATAAACTTCGACATCTTAAAATTCAACTCTTGATCGCTTGACAACGTCTTAGATCTATCTAGCCCGTTCGGTGGGTTTACTCACCATCTACCCTTCTAGTCTACCTCCACACCCTAAACCAACCACTCCCTCTCGCCCAGAATAAGTTGATGAAATTTTATCTCTGTGATTCATGGAGTTAACAGTTTTTCTTCGATCAGCAAGATAGATATCAGCTATCAAAGGAAGACCCTGGAAGACCATCTGTCCGATCGGGCAGGACAATGAAGATTAGAATGTCCCGTGAACGAATGACTTCACGACGAGTGCGTTGTGCTTAGTAAAGATTTTATCTTATACGTCTGTCGCGATTTCCACTGGTATTGAAGTATTTCGAGGGTATTTAGATGAATACTTGCTTAATCCGTTTGGCATTTTCATTGCAGATTTGTTTAAATCAAAATCGTACAAAGGTCTTTTCGGAATATTATTTGCATCTTGTTTTTTTTCCAACGTTTCGGTTGTTGTACTCTACGACCTTCCTCGTGTATATGACTTGATCAAGAACATTTTCAGAATGTGGGGTTACAACCTCATCATTATCGTGAGTTACAACTGTTTTCAATATTCTGGGCCAAGCAATGCACCCGAGGAAGGCAGTTGAGTACAACGACCGAAAAGATTTGTTAAAAAAAACAAAATCAACCAGGATGCAAAAAATGGTCCGAAAAGCTGTGAAGATGATCGTAAATAACGAAGTCAAGCGAAAGAAGAAAGATATCAAAATGAAAAGGAAAACGTGTGTTTGGGGGGGGGGGGCTATTATTTTCGAAAATGCTATGAATTCATTGGCTACAGAATTATTATCATGCTCAGAAACGGAAATCTCTCTGCTATGATTATACTCGTCTCTGAAATTCAGACAAAAATTTGGAAGTGTTAGTCATTACGGATTTCTTGACATATTGACATTTCTTTGTCGATATTTTCCTTTAAAAATCCATTTACTTAATTGTCTTTCTTTTAAATAATATGTTCTAAGAATATAAACAGTTGTTTAAGCTTCTATATCAGAAAAAAGCTTACGTCTTTGATCAAATTTGAAATGTAAGTAAACTTTGGACTAGTGGCTACGATAGATAATCATTGAAGTAAAGCAATCAATTTATTTTAGATGAAATTTTGTAAATCTTTATTAACGATTGTTCTAAATAATTCTCTTCTTTTCATATACATCTATCTATCTACCTATCTATCTATCTATCTATTTCAGGCTATTCCCGACATCTTCTGCACCGATTTTTTTCCTTCCTAACTAACCCCTATCAGCACCACGAAGAAATGGGAAGTGATGGCTTATTTGGACTCAAGCTTGTCATGCAAGTCCTCGTAGCACAGATGTCAAGAGCAGTTGGACGGTGACCTCCTCCGGCATAGAGGGATGTGAGTTAGAATCGCACAGAGGGCTTATTCTTGATTCTGATCTGTGCTGTTAATTCATTGAAGACTGAAATGAATCCGACAGAGTTGATAAAAGGCAACCAAAAAGATCTGGGTGAACAATAATACTTAAAAGATATGTTAATAATCAAATATTGATTTGAATCAAAGATATTTTCGTTTTTCATAGATCTCTATTCTGTGGATTTGTCTCTGCTTAACATCAAATCCATAAAGGTGACATTTATATTAAATTGTCCCCTCGTATAGTGAACTGGTTAGCAGGTCAGCATCACATACACAAGGTCCTGGGTTCGATTCTCGGTTTTAATGAAAAGTATGGAAAACAGTTCATTAGGACAAACTTCCTTGTGCGTTCAGCAGCTAATTGAGTACACTTTAAGCTGTGTGATTAGGATGGAGATATCCCTTCGGTGGATTTGTTTCCTGCCAGTGGGGAGGGGGGCACAAAACCTTGCTAGATTAGGTGGTATGTCTCTAAGTTATACACACTTTACCTTACCTAACTTGATAAAAGGGTATGAAGGGAGAGGAAAGAAAAGAGATTTAGGTAATTTACTGAGGTCGGGAGAAGGTTTTCACATATCAAACAAATCCATTATATAACATTTAGATATAGAGAAAAGAGCATGTACCCTCAACGAAGATTTAAAGGGAAAGCGGCGAGCATGAAAAGATACAGGCAAAGGGTTAGGAAAAGCAGCAGGATGGGTTGTCATCACCCATGGAATTTCTACGGGTTCAGCTAGTTCATAAAGCAAAAAAATTCATCCAAGAATTCGAACTACTTGGGACTATCTGTTGTTTCTTTGGAATTACTTGAAAAGCTATACTTCTACTACACGGCTTCCTATTTTGTCACGAGCGCTGGCTTCTTCGCACTTTTTCATCTTCTCCTCAATTCTCTCATATTTTAAATTACCCCGTCCCAATTTCTGTTCCTTGATCCATAACTGCTTGTCGCCGTGTCACCCTGTCGCCATGTCATTATCTCAGAGTCTATCACGCTGCATATCTTCCGTGTCACCCTCAGTGACGAATTCCTCCAAGTCAGACTTTTACGTCGATCTCGCAGGTCGAGTCACATTGAGGACGGTTAAGAAGGACCCTCATTCCTACTTCGAGTCGGGCACCCCTTGCTAGCCCTTGCCAAAAAACCGTATCCTATAAATACCTAACGAAAAAGCAAAAACTGCTGCAAGATCATAAGGTTCTTTGTTTAGATATTTCTTCTCTGCCCACCTCTTTCTTCTTACTTATTTATGAAAGCCAGATGGACTACGTGGGCGTCGGGGCGGGTCGGACTAGGGGGTGCTATCTGATGAAGAATACATCGAGGAGAAAAGGGACTCTAACAACAGCGGAATGATTATGATAATGTTGGAAAAGAAGGAAGAGAGAAGAACTTGGGAAGGAGACGAAGGAGTCAGAGATCGTAAACAACGAATGAGAGCGACAGAAGAAGAAAGAATTCAAAATGAAAAAGAAAAACGGGTGGTCTGGGGGGTATTATTTTTGAAAATGGTATGAATTTACTGGCTACAGACTATGAAATGTTGTCATGCTCAAGAGTAAAAATCTTTTTGCTATCTTTGAGAAAGGATAAACGATCTATCAAGCCAGAAATTTGAATGCTGATTTTCAAAGTAGCAAGTCACCGGAAAGAATGACCATCAATCTTATTGTACTCTTCAGTATGTTTGTCAAATCTGCACCAACTATATGTTACCAACAACTATCTACGTGGGTGTGACGAAGACTCTTACTAATCTTTGCGAGGTCTGGTACAATAGAGGCGCCAAGTTATGATTGAATTCACTAGCAACACTGAGCCAGACGGGCCAAACATTATACTTTGGCAGTATATTCACAAGGATGTTTAGTTTGGCACAAGGCCATAATAATCGGGTACTCAATGAGGATTGATCTCATTTCAGAAGGATATGATCTAGGGAGGTTAACTTGCCGTGGACATTAGGATGTAACCCTGACTTGACCTCTTTAATGCATTTTGGGGTGCTGTCTCGGGAAACAGATCTGCAATTCCCAGACTACGTATTTATTATGCTTGACTTTGTATGATACTTGGCCACTAGTGTTGCGAACACACTGAGGATCGAACCCACTACAAAAGTGATAATCAGCTAGTTTTTGTCTGTTTTTATTACCTGGGGCTTCGACTGGTGACACTCGATGATGATAGTGATCAATGTAGAATAGGAAAACAATATTAGGACACTCAATTTTTGTAGAGCTCAATACAAAACGGGGGATCAATATTAGGACCCTCAGATGATATACTGATCAATGCAGTGGGAATCACAATATTGGGACACTCAGTGATGGTAGTGGTCAATGTAGTACAGGACCACAGTGTTGGGGTGTTCAATTATGATAGCGGTCAATGTAGTACGGAACCATGATATTAGGGCACTCAGTGATCAATGGGTTCGATTCCCGGTATTTGTGAAGAGTGTCGAAAATTCAGTAGGATAAATTCCCCTGTGCACTCAACAGTTAATTGAGTACACTCTAAGTTGTGTGATTACGATGGATTAGCATCCAGTCAAGAAGGTGGCCATACCAACTTGTAGGAATAAAATCTTTGTCTCGACCAGAATTTAGACTTGCAAGGATCACTAAGCTGATAGCAACCGGGATTCTGTCACTGGCTGTCATACTCCATTGGGGACTATCTCTTGAGAGACAACCACGTTTTACCTTATTCAGTGGTCAATGCAGTACGGGACCATAATATTGGGACGCTACCGAACTGGAATAACAATGATGTGAAAAGGGTGAGAAAAGGTGTTTTTTTCATTCTATTTGATTCAATGGTCTGTAACAATAGCACACGAAGAGAAGCATTTTCCATTTGTCTTTCATTTAGATGATTATCATATTTTACACATTTTGTACACCAATGTAATGATGATACGGTGGGAATAATTATACATTATTATTTACAAGAATTTATCAGGCTGTTTTCCAATAGAAACATGGCATTGAATTAGCTAAAATAAACAACATGCATTATATATATATATATATATATATATATATATATATATATATATATATATATATATATATATATGGTTAGATGGTTCACATTAGTTAATGGACTCGTACAATTTAATCCAGTACACCTAATTCATTGATTAAATAAGAGTAAAATAAAGGTAAATATAATATTCTAAATAACTATAGACTAGTGAAAGGTAAACGAAAGGAAAAACGAGTATCCTAAATCAAATATCAAAGTCAAATACTGATGGTGGTCCGGTCAATACAGCTAGGGAGGGTCATCAGAAAATGTTTGTACTGTTTTGAATCCCCGAAACAGGTCCCTGGTTAAACAGCTGATGATCCCCACTACATTATCAAGTTGCAATACTAGATTCTAAATCTTCATGAAATAAACCCTTTGTAATATATATATATATATATATATATATATATATATATATATATATATATATATATATATATATATATATATATATATATATATCGTTGTTTGTTCGTTGGCTTCTGAGGCGGCAAAGCGAGCAAAACCTGTGTGTGTGTGCATTGGCTAAAGCAATAGAAAATGTGAAGATTTGCGGAAAATCGACAGAAAAATACATTTTGTTCGAGGTATGCGATTTGGGTTTGCAAATGAATACATTCATACTTGAATTTATAGGATTACCATCAATAGTGCGCTTTTTATTTGAGCCGGTTTCGATGTGGCACGATTAAATCATTGCTGTACGAATTAATGAATTTAAGTCTAAGTTGATGAAATACTCGTCAAATCCCTATAGGATTTTGAACAGTCTGGTTTGGAGCAACACGGAAAGTTTTGGACAAATTAACCACACTAATCAAGGAATACCTGTATATTTATAAATATTTTCCATGCGTAAATAATCAAGTCATTTTAAGCAAGTATTTAACTGTAATTGAAGAAATATGTGCGTGCACGTGTGCACCAAAATAACACGATGACTGGTCATTATACGACGTTGACATTCGCCAGATAAATTAGTCAGCATACAAGGCAGTACAGTGTCAAAGTTGTTTAGATCAGCGATTCTCAACAAATCTTGAGAAAATAGATTTAAAAAAATAGCTATCATAGATTGTCCTTCATGGTTTATATAGATTATCTCCCCTGACCTCTGCTCTTTAAAATGATCTAAATTGCCAACACTCAAAAGATGTAACTGAAATTCTTCGGAGCTGCAGTTCCGTACGACAATTATTCCGTGACATTTATGCCTGGCTGCTCCACATAGTATATAGTCCAGACCTTTCCAAATACGCATCCTTGGAAGGAGAAATCTCCTTGTATATATAATGTACAGGACGGAGAATTGCTGGTTAGATGTAAAAACGGTTGTTTTTGCTTTTATTAAGTTTTCAATCATGCTGTCTTATCAGATGCCTGTGTCATTTGAGGCATGAACTCTGTGTCCCTTTTCTTTTATTTAATAAGAAGGGGACAATAAACGTGACAAATAATAGCGTGCAAGAATCGTATTTAGAGTTCAAATTGAGATGCTGAACACTGATAATCAAGGGTCAATCATATAAAACCTGTTTAAATCAGGTCGACTCAAGATCCGAAACACGTGGACCACATAAAAGAAAAGAAGACTAAATTAGATCCTGAAAGAGGCTAAGGGGAGGAAGAGGAACGAGAAGTAGCGGGAAGAGGAGTGAAAGAGTTGGAGTGGAAAGATGTAGAAAATGAGAGGGAGAGGGAGAGGAAAAATCAGAAAGAGAGAGGGAAAGGATGGAGAAGAAGAAGGAAAGAAATACAAAATGAGTAGAAGGATGTAAGAATGAGTGAAGAAGGAGGGGAAAGGGTTGAGAATAAGAGAAAAAGAGTAGATGGAGAAAAAAACGGGAAGTAAAGGTCGGGGTTAGAGAATGAGAAAGGAGAGATGATGATGAGATATAAAGGAAAAATGATGAAGGAGGAGGAAGAGGAGGAGGAGGAGAGGGACACGAAGGGGAAAAAAATTCCACTTTCAAAAGAGCAATCTTTGTGACCCATTTGGCCCGTGAATGGGTACCCCGGGTGAACCTAACTCTACTATCCCACCTATTCATACCTTATCACCGTCAATCGATATTCGATGTGGGCGGAAACTGATCGTTAAGTGGGGAGGTCTAGGGAGAGGGTTAAGGGTTAAGTAAGGAGACTATCAGAATAAAGGGGATCATTTTAACTGTTTGTGTGTGGCAGGGACAGTCTCATCCCTTCGTTGGGCCTTTCTAAATCGGTAAATACTTTTATAACTTGAAGAATCTTGAGGAAGTGGTTAAGATTGGAAAGCCATTATTATCATTATCAATAATAGCATTTTCTTATCTAGAAGATCAATTGTTGGACATAGACTTTCCCCAAATAAGTGCAACATGCGTGTGTGTGATGTGCCTCAACCTGCCACAATGGTCAACGACCTGTTGGCAGAGGAAGAGATGGATTGATAAATAACTCTCCCAAGGGCATTAGTTATGCAAATAGTCTCAGCCGGGGTTTGAACTCGGTTCGCCGACCCGATTCTCCGTGCTGCTAAGCGTTTAGACACTCGTACTTACTCCATTACTCGTATAGAAACTGTAAAAAATGATATAATTATTAACATATGGATCGGCACTTCTGCCGAGGATCAAAGAATAGCTCCCCAGTTCTCTGCATCGGATCAGAGTGTAATATCTGTGCACTCTGTCAAATATTTCACTGCATCCAATGCGCTGGTATTACGGTAATAACTTTTTATCGCAAATTACTTCTATCGCCAGTCTACGGCAGTGAGTGAACGGCGCAGATTGGGAAAAAATAATAGGGAATAAGCTCTAGGCGTAACTCGAACTCATGTCCCCTTTTACCGACTGTCTCAATAAGTTCCAACAGAATCAACTGTAAATCTAAGATGAACGAAGATACTTATTAAAAAACAATCATGTCTCGAAAAGATATGCGTAAATATAATCGTAGTAGAGACATTAACAGGAAATAGTATTCAGTAAGATCCAGCGTCGTAACAAAGGTTCTCAGCATCGGACTGAAAGATAATTTTGGTATACCTACCAATAAGATAAATCATATTACTACTGATTTGAATAAATCAAATTGTTGGATGGTTTTCATTTGTTCACCGTTTTTCAACATTGAATGAGCGCGTGCAATTAAGACCTTCGCTCTGTTAGAAAATAAATCACTATAACATTTTATCCATTCAAATTTTTAAAATAGTATGAATTGAATTAGGATATCATTTATTTGATCGAAATTATACTCATTTCATTATTAGATGAATTAATATATTTCTTATTTTATTAAGAATATCCTACAACTTTATTCCGTACCAGAAAATAAAAGTAGTGATTTTTCTTCCTATTTTGATTTTTCAGGGTAACTCAACACTGTGGATTGCGTTCCATGACCTTTTTTCATGTAACTTTTATTCCAGAATTCTTTTTGAAATAAGTTGAGCAAAAAAAATTGAATATTTATTTGCACACAAGTGAACTTTTATGGGTCAGTTTCTCGATGCTTGAATTCGTCATCTTGCTAATACTCTCATTATACACGTCATTAAATAAAAGGAGCTCCTTAACCCATTTCAGATTGATTTTGGATAAAGTATGAATCTGCAAAAAATTCTGATTTGAAACTATTATCTGCATTGTCGAAATGCTTTGCAGTTAAAGCAGTAATTTTGAAAGTCACATTTTTAATGCTGAAATCTTTTACCGGTGATATTCATTATGGAATCTAAGGATCATGTTCAATAACATAATTAAAGGATGAATTCCGAAGAAAATCAGTCAATTTAATGGTTATTTGACTGAATTTGGAAAAAAATACCTGTTAATATTTTGTCAAATATAGTTAAATATAGTAAAAGATGCATTTTTTACAGGAGGTGTGTGCTTCCCTGTCAACACAGTTCAAAGTTCAGACAAGTAGTAAATGAAAAAGTACCGATAATTTCATTGAAATCCAATGATTAGTTGATTCTTGATAATTTGAAAATCGGTATGTTTTTGACTGAAAATTTTCTGATGCAAATTGTTACGTTACACTGCTTTGAAACAACTTTTTACACACAAATATCTTTGGTTGATAATGTGGAAACAATTAATTTTCATACCAAAATCCTTTTGCAATCTTTCTTTCTTTTTAATGACACAACGATTATTACGGAAGAATTGGCTATGATACCAAAAAAACAACGACAACCCAAATGTTGACCATTTCGTATTATGGATGCTCACACAGAATATTTACTTTGAATAGGATCGATTTTTAGTTGAATCTCGGTTTTTAAGCATTTATACCCCTTGAATACTTTTGTATCCTATGATGGAAGGGGAGTTTTCCAAACGAGTCGATTTACAAATGAATGAATTGAAGAAGAATTGATTTCAAATGGGAATTTCTCCAGTTTGATACGAGAAAAATATCTGACTAGAATTACGAATATTTTCATGGCAATAAGTATAGTTGATTTCATAATGCGTGAGTCAAAACAAGATCGACCATATGTGTGTGTGTGTGTGTGTGTGTGTGTGTGCGTGTGTGTGTGCGTGCGTGTGTGTATGTGTGTTATCGATATTCAAAGTTTGAACACACATAAATACTCTTTTCAAAATTATAAATTGTAATGAAAGTGCATCTAATCTTCGTTCTTTGGAGAGGTATGATTTACAAAATGGCGTCCAAGATGGCTGCTGAATCCTTCAAATGCTCATTACTCGTCAATAATTCATCCTAGACAAGTTTTTCCGATGGCTTTTGTAGTATCAAGTGTGATCAATAAAATATCAGAAGTCTACTATAGTCTTGCTGCTAGGAAGATATAATTTCCAAGATGGCATTCAAGATAGCAGCTAAATCATTGAATACCCATAACTCGTTCATTATTCATTCCAGACATTTTAGTAATTTTCAGTGCTTGTTTTGAAGATTTTGGAATCCAATTAGCATATTTCAATAATTCAAGAGTTGATTACAAATACAAGGGCAGTTGACAACTTCACATTTGCGATATAAAATGGAAGAACAATGAGCTGCAATGACAGCCTGTTTCTGTGGTTCTTCGTCCTATGCTTGGGTGTTGAAATAAGATCTAACTCTCTGGAAGGTCTTTTCTTTCATTATCATAAAATGATAATTGTCCTGTTCAGTTATACTTTAGGTACTGATTTCCAAATGAGGCTGATTTTGTTTTTGTCAGAAATTCTTTCATTTTATCTCGTATGTCTAAAATTGTCAACTGTAATTGTAATAGTAATCAATGCTTCACTATAATTTGAATATACTAATTGTATTTTTAGATCTCTTAGACATGAGATTGGGAGCAGAAATTACTTGTTTAGAATGAATAATGAACGAATAGTAGGCGTTTAATGATTTTGCAACATCATCTTGAAAATTATATCTTCCCAGTGGCCAGACTGTGGTAGACTTTTGATATGTTATTAAGCACACCTGATACAACAAAAACCGTTCGTAAAACTTATCTAAGAAGAATCTCGAACAAGTAATAGGAATTCGAAGGATTTGGCGGCCATTCTAGACGCTATCTTGTAAATGATATCTTTCCAGTGGTTAGGTTTTGATAGTCTTCCGATGAGTCAATGAACATTCTTGATACTACAAAGAAAGCGTTAGAAAAACTTGTCCAAGATGAATAATGAACGAGTAAGGGGAATCACGATAATTTGGCTGTCAACTCAGACGCCATCTTGAAAATTACACCTTTCCCAAGGTTAGAATAAGATGTACTTTTGATTTTTTTATTAAACATACTACAATAAACAGTTAGGAAACTTGTCTATAATAGATAATGAACGAGTAATGGGCATCGGAAGGACTTGATGGCCATCTTGAAAATTATACCTTTTCCATGGTGAGACTGTGACAAACTTTTGATGTGTTATTAAGCTTACTTGACACTACAAAAACGTATGAACAAGTAATGGGCATTTTAGAAATTTAGCGACCATTTCGGAAAATGTATCTTTCCATTAGTCAGACTGTGATATACCTATGATATGATATTGAGCACTATTGGAAAGATTTGTCTAGGGTGAATGATATATGAATAATGTAGCATTTAGATATTTTGTGGCCATTTCGGACATCGATTTGAAAATTGTACATTTCTAGTGGTTAAACTGCGGTAGACTTTTAGCATGATATTGAGCTCACCTGACATCACAAAAAGATTGAGAAACCTTTATTCAGTAATTTTTCGGGGGTAAAGTGAGTTTTTATCCATTTGCCTCAGTGATAAATTTGAGAAATTACTCATAAATTTTGGTCTGTATGTTATCAAAAAATTGGCAACATGTTTTTCTTCACATCTCCTAAACACGTAGTTAGATATTTTAGCGAGATATTGATTATAACATGATCTTCATGCTGCAGTTACTAAGGCCCTGCACTATTTTCTTCTTTTGTCACTTATCATTTAAAATTTTGTTGAAAGTCTTTGAAATGGCCAAAATCAGCAATAATAATAATTTTCATGTTGATGATGGCTAGGCTTCGGTGGCGAAGATCCGAGAGGGTTTTCCACGTCATTTCACGTTCAAAACCGACGGGACCTGTACATTCATTGCCCCAAGGCCTGCGCAATGGAGTACTTGACACAGGGGTTAACAGTGATCAGAATTAAATATACTCGTTAAGCGTTATGGTGAACAGACATTTCATCTACGGACGTTTTGGCTGCAGATATTTCACTTGGTATGTTTCGATCTCGTTTTGTTTTTAAAAGCAAAAATGATTAATTCGATGCGATTTCAAATGAAATAAAATCATGATACACAAGTCTGATGCAATGTACAGTAATTATATATTGTATGTTAATCTATAATGGTATAGATTACTTTAAACCTTTTTTAGCTAATTTTGGTTGATTTATTTTTTTTTTATGTTTAAATATCTTTATCGTTTTATATCTCATTGTCCTGGCAGTTATTGGTTAAGATTTGTCTTTTCTGACAGAAGGGAAAAAAGGTTAAAAGTAATTTCATGTGAGTGTGGAAATTTCACACCCGTGCACACTTTATATTAAAATGGCGTATAAATGGAAAGAAAAAAGGGAAATCAGCAGAGAAAAACCAAAGTAAATATATGAATCATATAAATAGTAATTTTGCCTTCAAAGAAGAAACAAGACCGAAACTTCTGCGGTTGAAATATCTGTGGCTGACGCGACCACAGCCAAAAAAAGTCCGGACGTTGGCGTCCTTCAACAAGACCCCACATAAAACTTTTCTTAATATTTTCATCAGCTTTTAAGGTCCGTTGTTGGACTTATACCTTTCCCAAGTAAGTCATAGACATGGGAGAGGGGTTAATGGTCCTGCTACGATCGTTCATGACGTATTAGCAGGGTAGACAAGATGGATTCATGATTTTCATAAGGGCATAAATACGAAGTCTGTGAAGTCAACCACTCGGCCAACTTGCACTTCCTCTACACATTTAATGCTCCATCAGTAAAATCACGTAGATAAACTAGACGTAGCTGTGATGATATCGAAGAAAAGATTATATACACACACACACACACACACACACATATATATATATATATATATATATATATATATATATATATATATATATATATAGTTTTATACATATGAGTGTGTATGTGTATGTGAGAGAGAGAAATATATATCACGTCGTATACATTAATCCGAAAAATCTATCCATGTATGTATTCACGTGATTCTCTTTTTCAATAGACTAGAGGAAAATATTCGAAAAATCCGTTGCTCATGAGAAGAGCCACTTTCTATCTGATCCCATCTCGTTTATAACGATTAACGACTTGGAAGAGGTGATGCTGGCTTTGTTGATGGACTCTTCTTTTTGTGATGCTTATCTAAACGAGACTTGGCGACATGACAGCTCACTGCCCACTTAGGATGTGTCGCGCGGGGGTTGTGGTCAGTGAGCCGCTCCCTAGCGGGAGGCCCGATGTCGGCGCCGGCCAATGTGACGAGCTATGATCATAAAACATTGATAACAATTTCAAATAAGTGTAGGGAAATTTTTTCGGACAACACAAAATGAACAAATATTCTAAAGATTTTGTGATAATAACAACAACAATAATAATAATAATGATAACAATAATGATAATAATAATAATAATAATTATTATTATTATCATTTTAATCATTATTATTATTATTTATTGTGTACGTCTGAGTCTATTCGTACATGTGTATGCATGTATATGACAGTGTACCTGTATGTGCGTCTATGAATATGGGTATGTGTATATATGAGCGTTTACGTGTATGCGTGTGCACATTTATCTGTATATATGTGTGCATAGGTGCTCATGTACATGTGCATGCATGTATGCATGTGTATATGTATGAGTGTACGTATGTGTGTGTGTGTGTAAGTGTATATTAATGTATTTGTGTCTGAATGTATGTATGTATACACATTTGAATTCCTCTCTGCATGTGTATGTGTATGGTTGAGTATGTGTGTTTATTTGTATGTATCTATGTAAGTATGTGTATGCATGTATGCACAATGTATACTGGTTTATGTCACTCTCTGTACGTATTCATGCGAGTGTGTATTTATGTGACCATGTCTGGATATGTGTGTGTATGAGTGCGCGTCCTCATGTGTGTATGAGTGTGTGTTGGTGTATGTGTATGAATGTCTACTTGAATTTTGTTATATGAAACTGGGGTCCATGACAAAACCCAATCGGACAAAACCCCAACGGACAAAATCATCAACTCAATCGGACAAAAGAAAAAGAAGACATATTGTTAAAAATATGACAGTATCTGTTGATAGTTTTCAATAACTTTCTCTAAATTGAACTTGTACAAATTAAATAATTCAATTTAGTACTTTTTGTAAATTTGAATGAATAAAAGTTTTTATTGTGATTTTATTTATTTCGTACCATATGTCACAGGAAGAATAGATTTAGTAATAATTAAATTTTTTCATGGTTATTAAGAAAATAACCCGAAAAGATGTTTTTCTCTCGCTTCTTTCATCCCAAAGATTTCATGTGGGATTTTGAATGATTTTAACCCTTAATTGGATTTTTAAACACTTGACAAAACAATATTGTCAAACTTTTAGAGGGTTGACTTTATTATCCCAATTAGTCAAATCTGGAATATAAGGGGAGAGAGAGAGAGAGAGAGATATTCTGTGATGTGTCGACTCGCGTTGCCGAATTTGCAGTATATTCTTGTAAACAATTATTTTTATATACTAACAAATATTTTTCTTTTTGATGAAAATTACCTTGTAACTAAGGATCTCGTTGTAACAGTTAATATAATAACAGAACCATTAAACAATTTGAAACATAAGAATTTAAAATAGCAGTAAATATTTGTCCAAGATTTTGAGTTATTTGTCCGATTCATATCTATTCATAGTTATTAATAAATTTCAAATTTTATCAGAGTCTCCATGACCCAATGGTCTATGACGTTCCATTAATCATCCGTAGATATTGGGATGGAATACCGATTGGAACAAAACATTTTTTTCATTGGTGGCTGATGAAGCATTAGGCTGAGTTGGCTTTTCCTTTCTGTCTTACCTTTGATGCTTGTGGTGGATTAACTATTTGGCTGTGTACTTTTTCTTTTTTTCAAATTTTAATATTGAGTTTTGACTTCATTTTCGTATATAACAATGGCAGATAATAACAACCAGAAGAAAAAAGAGTGACATCATGCCCAATTTATAGTGACACGGTGATGTACGCAAAAACAGGTGACGAATTCACTCCCACTCCTGAAACCCAGCACAGGTTGACTTTGCGAATCCCATTTACAGGGACTGTTTATAAAGGAGTTGAAATGAGACTCGTAGTTTTGAAATGATATCATATGGAGGAATTTGACCTTAGTACAGCCAAGCTTGTAATTTTAGTTTTCAGTAATTATATTTCATGCTAAAACTACTCAAAACATGCAAATTCAACTAACTGCCCTACGAGGTAAAAAAAGATATTAATTTTTATTTTCATACTAAATGAATTATGCCATTGTGTGCGTACTTTAAAACAAAAATTTGGAAGTTCCTGTTTATTGATATTATAGGATTAGATTAAATTGGCTGATTATTATTTTAACATTTTCTTTTAAAAAAGATAGATTAACTGAATTGATTATTCATTATTTACTTATCTTTAACTTGTGTATAAAAATTTTTTTTGTCTAATCTAAAATTCAACTTGAAATGTTTGTAGTTGGCATGAATAAAGCGGAATAAAAGATTGGTACCTTATCGGCTGATTTGATTTATCATAAGAAAACATCTAAATCATTACTAAATCTATTCTTTCTGTGAAATATGGAACGAAATGAAAATAAAATCACAATACAACCTTTATTCATTCAAGTTTACGAAAAATACTCAATTGAATTACTCAATTAATACAAATTCAGTTGAAATATTCGTTCTAGAGTTGACATTCTTGACTGATGCCTTTCGACCGATCAACACTTTAACTTGATTTAATCCGTACTAATCTGCTCACATTTCGACTGTTGTCCTCAAAAGGTTTATTTAAAGTTCCTGTAAATGAGATTTGCTAACTTTAGCAAGAACTACTATCAAAGTGTTTTGTAAGAAAAGTATTGAAAACTTTTCCCTATGTCCGATAGTGTCTGGGATTTGCACAATTTTTTTGTTCCATGTAATTTTATCCGATGGGTTTTTGTCCGTATCCCATGAAAATGTGACTGGAAACAGCACTCGTTGATTGAATTTCTACCCTCTACAAGACGATGTATATCATTGGTTTGCAGTAAATCAAAGATGGCATTGAGTCCATCACGTTATCGATTTTGGCTGTTCGACATTTTTCCTCTCTTCTTATCATTATCCAGAAGCGTAGCTGTGGGGAAGATAGGAAGAACCTCCCCCGGGTCTCTCATGAAAGTGGGACCCAAAAGCTTATGCATGTCTATTTAATGCAATTTTTCTTTATTCATCATTTCTCACTAAATTTGATTTCATGAAATCTCTACAAAATATCATCTGCTTTCCAGTATTGTTGGACACGGATCCTATTTCCTCAGGAAACGCCGGGTACCCGAAGTGGTACATTACATAATTATTGTTCATTGCATCTCATTTTTATATTATGATTCTAATTCATTTTAAATTACATCAAGTTAGAAATCTTCGCATTTAAAAACAAAACCAAATCGAAACGTATGCAGTCGAAATATCTGAAGCCAAAACATCCTGGCCGGAATGTCCGGGACCGAAACGTCCTTTTGCTCACGAATTACATCAACAAGTCCTTGAGAATAATGGTGCAATAAGAATTTTTTACACAACAAATATTTGTTTTTTAACATAGTCTCCTTATTTCTCAATGCACTTAATTCAGTCGTGAAGATTAAATAGGTCGAACTTTATACCGAGTAAATTTCAGATCAGAATCCAGTACCAGGCAGCGAACTTGTCAACAATGTTTGTCCAAAAAGAAACCAAACTTTTTTTTAAAGACCTAATTGATACAACCGTATGAAACTTATCTCCTTCAAAATAGTTTCCTCCACCGTTGATACACCGTTCCCAGCGATTTTTCAAGTCCTGAAATTTGTTCTGAAAAATATTGTGCATTTCCTTCTATCTCTGCTATCGTCTGAAATCGAAAGCTTTTCATGGCAGATTTCAGCTTTGGTAACAAAAAGATAGAACAGAACTTCACACAAAAACATTGCTCTTAGCGATCATGCACTGTTCAACACGGCGAAAAAACACTAAGCGCTCTCCACACACATTCACTCTGGCACATGTAGCTCAAAGATTAACCAATGCAGTTTAATGTATCTTTTATTCAAAACATTCAAGTCACGGGCACGCTAAAATGTTGCAAAATTCGGTTTCTTCATGAATAAATCTCGTATATATATATATATATATATATATATATATATATATATATATATAATTTAA
The DNA here is from genome assembly GCA_963457665.1 of Thysanoteuthis rhombus. Taxonomy (NCBI): domain Eukaryota; kingdom Metazoa; phylum Mollusca; class Cephalopoda; order Oegopsida; family Thysanoteuthidae; genus Thysanoteuthis; species Thysanoteuthis major. The sequence continues at coordinate 29,353,544 of OY735234.1, read as the reverse complement.
TTTTTTACAGAAAACTATTAACCACTGAGAAGTGCATACACACACACACACAACACAGGCTACTGAAGATTGTGAACACCTCCCGAAACATGTTTAGCACACCAATTAATTCATTTATGGATTAACTTATTAATAAACAAAGTGTCCATACACCCTTACTCCTGAGTTTCTTTTACCTCCTATTGTTCACACACACACACACACACACACACACACAATATATATATATATATGTATATATATATATATATGTATATATATATATATATATATATATATATATATATATATATATATATATATATATATATATATGTATATATATATATCTATGTATATATATATATATCTATGTATATATATATATATATATATATATATGTATATATATATATCTATGTATATATATATATATCTATGTATATATATATATATATATATATATATATATATATATATGTGTGTGTGTGTGTGTGTTGTGTGTGTGTGTGTGTGTGTGTGTGTGTGTGTGTGTGTGTGTGTGTGTGTGTCTGATTCTATCTGTCTACCCAACCCTGTATCAATTTCACTTGATTCTGAATGTTTTTTCCCTTCTCCCACAACCTTCAACGGTGAGCGGAAAAATAGGCATAGGAAGAAAAGTTGTAACTTTAGTTTTCAACCAAGAAAATGTCATCGGAAATATTTTTTTATGAAATGAGAAATATTTTCATTCATTGAATTAAATGTAATGAATTATCGAGATTTTTGTGAAATAAGTAATATTTTAGGACTATTAAAGACAAAACAAAATACAGAATGTTTAAATTTATTCACTCTGTACCAGTAAAATAATTTTCTCAATGAAATAAGTAATATTTCAATATACTTGATGATTAAAATCATATCTAATTTCTTTAATGTTGTTTCACTTGAAAAGTTGTTTTTGACGGTGGGCCACAGATAGTAGAATAAAATAAAAATAAAATAAGGTATTTTAATCATGTAAATGCTGATGATGACAATTATATCTAACTTAAATTACGTTACACTGTAAACAAATATCATTTCGAACACAAATATCTCCTTGTTTATATTGTTTACACAAATAATCTTTTATATGATAATTTTCTACAATCATTTTTTCTACGAATAACGCAAAAATTATTACAATCAATGAAATTGCCATATGACAAGCTTCGGACGCTTTTTGCTTTATTTTCAAAAGTCCTTCGATATTGCTATTGCTAAGGGCTAAAAACCTGAAATAAGAACGAATTATATCTCCTTTATATTGACTCTGCAAAAATATGCAATTACTTGAAAAGACTTTCCCTTTTAGCATTATTCTCTGTAATGTAAAGAAAAAAACATCTCACGTGTAACGAGGCAGAAAATGTGATCAGTCGTCAACGTTTATTTTATTAAAATAAATAACAATTTGTTTACCTGTATTCACCTTTAGTTAATCCTGGTAAAAACAGGAACCGATGCAAACGTGACCCCTCCCCACTTCTTTCAAGTTTAACGAAAGAAAATTCGACGCCAATACATATTATTATATATATATATTATATATATATATTATATGTTGGAAATATTTCCGTTCTCTGTAGAACTAGAACTTGCCATGAGTACTTCATCTATTTTATTTTCAAAGCCAACCGTCAAGTCAGTCAAAAATCTCACAGTTTTCACGCGACCACCCGTCGTCTTGGTTTTTTCCTAATCATAAATGACATCTCTTTCAACCCGGATGTAAAGATTAACGAGCGAAAATAATTGACTTTCAAAAATAGATTTCAATATTACTCATTCCTTAATAGCTTAACGTCAAGCTTGACGAAATACTCCTCATTGTTTGTTCTTTTGATAAAGCCGATAATGAGTTATGAGTAGATCATTTGCATTGATAACGAGGACAAAGGCTCATCAAATGGCCACTGGCCAGTAGGATGTTCGATATGGGTCGCATTCTGACATTCAAAATGTTCGTTTTAGGCAATGAGTAATTGCACTCTGTTAGCCTCTACGCCAGTTCGTCTTAAACTATTTTAGTTTCATTCAACCTTTAAGTCTTTATAACAGAATCTCATTCATCCCGAACTTAATTTCCTCATGTTTTTCATCATTTTCCTCTTATTCTCCCCAGAGTATAATTCTATGCATAGTCCGTTTGGAATCAGAAACAAAAAAGATAAATTGACTTATTTCTCAAGTGCAATTTTAGTCAAGGTTTTGAACTTCCTCAAAATATGTGAAGAAATTTAGGAGTGACCAAAAAAAAAAAAAAAACAATAAAAACAACCCCAGAAAAGTTAGAATTTTCGTAGTTTACATAAAGTTAGGCTTTGAACTCAGAATTAGATTCCCAGAAACAATGTTTTTGTTCTTGTGTCTATTCACTGCAATGAAAATACTTTTTTCAAGGTTACAAAAAATATATATGTCTGAGTAAGTTATTCACCATTGTTTCACCTCCAAATGATTTCATTCACCGTTCAATGAATCATTCATCACTTCAAGAGGCAGTGCTCTTCGACGATGAATTTCTGGACACCAACTTGGTCCACTTTGACCATATACTGTAAACACTTTAAGATTAGTTGCAGCTTTTTTTTTAACTGAAAAAAGGACGCTAAAGCTGCATGTAAGTTATCCACCGAACCTTGTTCTTACACGACGTTTACATGTCATGTAAACGATATAGCATAACTCTAAACGTGTCATATCGATCATATCTGCCTGAATTTCCTACCTACAGTTTGGTTGTAAATATAATTTATACTTGGGGCTATCAGTTTGTTAAAAAATGAGGTCAGTTGGCCGTTTTTTTTTTCAAGAAATATAGACGTTTGAATTGAAAAGAAGATAAACACTAAAGTTGTGATATACTAAATTAATTCTGAGAATAGATAAAGGAAGATGGAGTAATAGACAAAGATTGTAGAACTGAGAAATGATTTGAAAGTTGAGTAGTGAAGACCATGCTTGCCAGAAACAATGACATATGAAAAAAGGGTGCCTAAGTAGGTGAAGCGGTATGATGAGTGAGTGTAGGGATTAACTGCAAGACTTCTTCATCTTTTTCCATTCAATCGATATCATCCTTGCGCCTTGGAATTAATGAAGTTTTCAAGTTGGTCATTCTTTCATAACATAACTTGATCACATGCTCAATGAAGATTTTACAAATACGTTATCATGTATCAAGGGGGGGGGGTTGAAAAAACACTTTTCCATGAACACATCAGCTTATTAAATAAAGAGCAATTTTAAAGCTGTAGCCTTGTCCGTAATCACATGGTTTTCGGTCTCATCTAAAAAAAAAATGCAGCAGTGATTGAAGTCATTGCAGAAGTATCCATTATAAAATGAAGAATCAGGAGTACCTTGAATAGAGTAATGGTTAACGAGCAATTCTTACAACCCATTGTTAAAGCAGTGATGTCAATCTTTTCGAGGCACCTGATTATTTTGGCCTCGTGTCAGGATAAAACGAAGCTTACTATCATTGAGATATAGCTACCAAGCTGATCTTAGTCTATTGCAATTCAGTTCGATCCCCACTGCATATTTGGCTCTGATCCAGTAAATAATGAGCGAGCACCTGTCGTACAGTGCCAACCAGATTATCGAGCAGACTGTAGCTCATGTAGTTGTTTCGATCTTCATCGGGTGATCCACAGCTGAGACCTTGCACCGGACTCAACTAAGCTTCATAAATATCTATAATGGATCCATAGAAGAAAGATGAAGAAACAGTCGGGCTCTTCGAAGCAATCAAACTTTGTTTTTCCTTTTTCGGGAAAAGTTGGTCGCTGCTCAGCACAGTATTTGCGTTGAGTGCTCTAGCTCTGCGGGGAAAATGCAGATTTAGGCTAGGGTCTACACATTACCCCGGTTCCAATGACGGTCAGTCTAAGTTCTAATTGGTACAAATTTAGATATTATGAAGGCAATGCAATGCAATGTAAATTAGGAGTGGAATTACAAGGCCTTTGGGTGTAGCGAATAACCTGCAGATAAAGAATTTGCACCGAAGATGTGGAACAAATAAAACAGTCCCGGACATCCTGCTTCTTATAAACTTCTCTGGTTTCGGATGAGGGTCCTGAGGGAATGCAAGAAGAAGGGCGTTGTCAATAAGTGCAAAGAAATCTCCCGAATGAAAGAGATTTAGTCATTGTAAAATTACTTACTCAATTTATTTTTTATCTTTCTTGCTTTCATTCTTTATTTTCCTTTCTATCTTTCTTTTCCCTTCCATATCTTCCTTTCATTTTTCTTCCTGTCTTTCTTTCTTCACTGTGTCATTCTTCTTTTCTTTCTTTCTTTCGTACGTTCTTCCTCACTTAGCCGCTCTATTCTTTCAAAAAAGCTGACACACTCCATGAAAACGGATGAAGACTGACTGATAAGCATATTAACATGTAAACAAAAGCCCACATGATGATGTAGAAGTCCAAACCAACGCCTTGGTTGGCCAAGTTTTGTGCCATCCTCACCGAGTGCCCAGCACACCGGAGCCGGATGTCCGACTCCCACGTCATAATCCACCCGTTCATGAACAGCACAAAAACATCCTACCATTCTTTGGCATCGGCATACGAAAGTTTATATCGGGTAGCCACCACCCATTTTTGCATCTGAGTTGCTTTTCTCATCGTTAGAACATAATTGGTTACGCTTGTTCGTCCATTATTTGATTAATTCTCGAGGAAAAAAACAAGTTTAATCAGATAAATTCCTTGGAAATTCTTCAATACGTAAAAGATTAAAAATAAATTAACTTAGGAACAACAAAAAAAAACAGAAATTGTTTGGGCGGAGAACTGGATAAAGGGCCTAAAAATACCTGTGGTCAAACTTTTTCCACCCAAATATTATCAGTATTTGTAAGTTAACCAAGAAATTGATTGAAATATGAAAAAGCCCACATATCCTGTTTTGTTGCATAAAAAAAGCAAAGGTGTGTATAAACAGACTTATTTAGATAGACATGAACAGATTTAGATAGATATAAGCAACAGATTATATATATGTGTGTACGTATATATATATATATATATATATATATATATATATATATATATATATATATATATATATATATACGTATATATATACACATATATATATACGTATATATATACACATATATATATATACGTATATATATACACACACATATATATATACGTATATATATACACATATATATATATATATACGTATATATATTTGTAACGGCTCCTGCAACAGTCCCATTTTCTTTGTTTATTCTATTCACCTCTTCACTGTGTAATAACGGGGAATCGTTGCAATATGATATAATACGATTAATGATCCTTTCTGTCGGATCATTCATTCATTTCTTAATGATATATGTATATATCACTTTTGAGGGATGAGTTATCTATGCATGGAAAGTGCTCGATATCGGGGATAGAGCATGTGAGTGTACACAGAAAATTCAGTTTTTCATGGTGACTCCGAGTTTCATGACGTCGATGGTTGGGCGATAGCATCACCGGATGAAACACTGTAAAGAACTGAATTTTATATGCACACACACACATGCGCACACACACACACACATATATACATATATCAAAGAATTGCAGGAATTTGGCTTATGACAATGGTTAGCCTGTGTTTCACTGTATTAACTTGTCATTTATAGAAATGGTTCTTTTTTTTCTGATGCCCACGGATAGAAAGGCGCTTCAATGAAAAAACTAAATCTACTTGGGTTTATAGCCCGAAGTTTTTCTAATACGTCGATACAAAATATTTGAAGATCTCAAAGATAGAATAATGATGATGCTGATCACTGAACTAGCAATGCCCCAAATACATGTTTACTTAACCCTGGTAAGCAATAGTGGGGCATCTGTTTAGGATTGGACTCACTATCATGAATTAGTGAGTTCATTTAGCATCGCTCAATCACCAGAATATCCTCTTTTTTCACCTTCGGATACACCTAGAAACATCAGTGATATTTCCAGGGGTCTATGGGTGTTTCAGGTCCACATCCGACGCCGGTACCGTCACGCACATTACAGTTTGAACTGCAACATTACAGACAATATAGTAGAGGAATTTGAGATTTGCGATTGGTGTTTGATATCTTAATTTTAAAGACAGACGGTTCTCACTTGGGGATTTGTACAAAGCAATCTACTTCAATTCCATTTGGACTTCAGCTAGACAGGTCAAGTTTCTCAAATATTAGTGTTTTCAAAGCTAAATATTCCATTCTTAACAGACCAGTGTGAGTTATGAGGGTAGCATATAGCTTTCCCATGACCCCTCACCGGAGGAGGATCCAAGATTTCGAGCAGGTGTAGTTCTAATTATGAAAAAATATTTCTCTGATTAAATTCGCGAAGAAGAAAAGAAATTCAAAGTATCACAAACACGAAAGTAATGTATCACGTAGCATTTTTCATTTTCCTTTGAGACGTAGCTTTTGGTCATAGAGTTGACGAAAGAGTCAGGTCGAAAAATTAATAAACGAAATTTGCCCAAGAACGAATAGAAGAAAACTCCTGTAATAATCTTTGCGATTTTTTTGGTTCTCTGTCCATAACAATAAATTCTCCCTCTTAGAGGGGAAAAATTTTGCTGATAAAAATAATTCAAACTCACTATTTGAAACAATGCACTCTCTCAGTGCAATGAATCCAGTACTTTATTTTTTTCATTTGTAAAAAATATCTCATAGAAAATCAAATGTAGTTTGCATGGAAAAGAATTATGGATCTGGACGTACGCAGTGCAGCAATTACCAGCAAGTTGATATTGCTGACTTTTGTTAGTAGGTTTTATTCTAATTGGGTCTCCATATATCAATAGCCAGATACCAAGTTAATTTCCTTATGTAATGAATCGTGTGATCTTTCGTTTTACTGTCCGTAACGATAGACTCTTCCATTTAAAGGGACCTATTTTGCCGATGAAGATATCCCATCCCTACCATTGGAAATTAGAACTCTTTCACTTGAACGAGTTCACTATTTCTGTTATTAAAACATCATCTTATAGAAATCCAAATATATCCATGAATTTATCCACGAGTAAAGAATAAGACCAAAAACATCTTGCTTTCATCAGATGAAAAACAAAATAACATTTTTCAATATCTTTTTTGTTTTTAAAGTTAATTTATGATTACTTGGAATATTTGAGCTGTATATTGAAAAAATATTTATCTGAATGTTTAATTAAAAAATAAAATGTTGCTATAACCAAGAAGATTGAGAGGGGGTTGGACCCAAGTGACTGACCCTGGATCCATGCCTGGTTACTGTTCTCAGCACGATTGGTATGAAAAACCCTCCTTTGACATAAATCTGCTTTCCTCCTTTTAAGACCTTTTGTTTTCTTTCACTTCTTATTCTTGACCGAGAAAAAAAAGCAAAATGACTTTTCTGTTATTTTGTTATGTTAAAAGTTTGAAGTTGAATAAATGGAAACTTTGTGATGATGACAGAAAAGCAGGAGTGGAATTCTTGGTGCCTGCCCAACGGGTAGAGGCTTAGTCACGAAATAAAAACAAAAAATGATCCGTTTTTCTGCAACATCTTCCCTTCTCTCCTCCTCCAACTCATCTCACTCCTTATTCTCTCTCTCCCCCTCTCTCTACTATCTCTTTCTCTCTTGTCTCTTATTGTTTTGCTTTTTCTTACGGCGACTTCTCTGTTGAAGAAAAAAATCACGGAATATGTCCAAATCAAGGAAGGAAGAAGCGGAAAGACTTTTGGGAAACATGAAAGAAAAATACATCGCAAAGAAAGAAAGAAAGAAAGAAGTGGAGTAATAGACTTGAATAGAAAGGGAGAAAGACAGAACACAGTTGTGAAAGAAATAAAAATGTCCAGAAAAGAAAGAAAGACAAAAAAAGAACGTGGGGTGAAAGAAAGAAGGAAATGAAGACCAGTAATGAAAGGAAGAACAAAAGGGGAAAAAAAAGAAAGAAAATTACGAAATCAAGAAAGTTATGCAAAAATGGAAGAAACATACACAGCAAATAAATGAATAAATGAGTAGATGAATGAATAAAGAATGATTATAGTAGAGAAAGAAAGAAAGAAAGAAAGAAAGAAAGAAAGAAAGAAAGAAAGAATGTTTGACTCAGAGAGAAGGAAGAAAGAGAGAGTGATTGACTGGGAGTAAAGATAGAATATGTACCGAGAAGAAGAAAATGGAGAGAAAGAAAGACGGCCAAGTAAAGAAAGGGTAGGCAGTTACCATGCTTGGTCTGATACCAGGTCACAGTAGTGAAACACCCAGCAAGGATCGAACGCACTAGACCAGTGAATTGTTTGTCAGTTTTCAAGTTGATCTCACCATACATAGAGAGAGAGAGAGAGAGAGAGAGAGAGAGAGAGAGAGAGAGAGAGGGGGGCAGATATCTTTGAGGGGGGCAGAAAGAGGAAGCCACTGGGGACACTTATTCGTCGAACCTACGTTTGCGGATGTTGCACGTACAAGTGAACAACAAATAAACATTTGTGCGAATTAGGAGTGGGTGGTCGATGTCTGGGTGGGGAAGAGAAGTAGATGAGGGGATTCCATTTTTATCCTCACCCTCAACCACTCTGACCCACTCCTCATTCTCTATCCAGCGATCTCAAGGTTTGGATAACTAAGCAACGGGTCACTTGATTTGAGTTTATTTTATCTGAATGGGTCGCTAGAGCTTATCAATTAATTTCATTCCCACTCATTCGTTTCCGAAAAGATACCCTAAAGCAGTGGTTCTTGACCTTTTTTCCCAATGCCCCACCTCGACTACTCAAGAAAAAAAAAGAAAGGTTGATGTCTCCCTTTCTATAAATTTGATAATATATCGTGTAGCCAAAAGAATCACATCTCAACCTCTTTGAACACTGTTCTCTTGTTGACACTACTCATCATAAGTGGATAAATATCCAAGAAGGAACAAATTCTTAGAAAAAATGAACACTGAGAGAATGAGCACACGGGCACTCATGAACATTTTTGCTATTTCTTTATTGTGTGTTCTGGACTCAATTGTAAAATTAGTTATTAATGATAATGTCTCTTTGTTGATCAACATTATTGTATGATTAGGAAATAATCAGTTGAGCCTTCACACGACTTAGTTTTGATCCACGGAACACTTCTCGCTCTCCATACCCTAATTCAAAATTTCCCCCATTTCATTCAAATTACCCTTTTGTGGGCCTTTCGCCCCACCTTCAAAATCGCTGCCCTAAAGCAACCCCCGAGTTTTATGATGATTTATTTGCTGCTTTGTTCGCTTCCGGGTCGACATAGGTCTTCGGGCTTCGTTGAGAAAGGCACGTGTGATGTCGACGTCCATTCCCTAACGACTTTATTAGTCTTCACATTAGGGTTACGGGTAGGGGTAAGAGTAGGGGTGCATTGGTCCTGAGAGAAAGAACAGTCTGTGCTCGTACTTCCCACTCGACACAACAAAACAAACCCTCGGGCCACGGATAAAAAGTAACGAAATTAGTTAATCATTCGAAGGAGCAATTTCCGGGTGTAACCTTCTGAGTACTTGGAGACAATTTGATTAAATGGGAAAAGGTATATCCAGGGTGTCCCAGAACCGACAAAAATAAAACCCCACTTCGTAGATAGAAACACTGAAGGTAACTTAAGCACTTTCTAAAAAGAATAAATGTCATAATGAAATTTAGAAAGAAAAATATTCAGTATTTATGTATGAATGATTCCTTATTTGAAGTGCTCAGAATGTCTTAATTCCTTCGCAAAACATTGCTTGCATCGTCGAGATATTAAGTTGCTAATATCAAGTAACATATTTCTTGCAATTTACGACAATTATCTTCAAGTACAGCCCATAGTTATTCGAGCATGTTCGGTTTAGTTGTCGAAACTCTTCAAGGTATCCCGACGAGAAGAAATCAAATGGTGTTGAATTTGGTGTAGATGAAATAGCAGTAGGGTAAAATGAAATATTTCGTGAAGACCTGTTAGTGAGAATGGAGAGTTGAAGGCAAAACTTGCTCTCCCCAACAAAAAGCTGATTCTTTTCAATTGCTAATCACAATTATACGATTGTATTTGATTTGATGACAGAACTTTTGTATTGAAGGTCTTTCTACGAGAAGAAAATCAAATGGTGTTAAATCTCGTGAACACACGATGTATTCAACACTCTTTCTTCCTTCGATCCTTCTACCTGACATCACAATGAAAATAAGGAGACGTCCCATAAAACGCTTATTCTCCGTCGAATAACTGGAGAATTCCTGATGTTTCAAGTATAAAGTATGGATGCATACATTTATTTGGGGGACAATTTGTATTTGCTTTTGCCTGCAAGAGAATGTCGATGCATATATTAAGATAACATTTACAGTTCGAGACCGGCCTACGAATATAAGGCAAACGCATCGTGAGACTATGTTTCCGGTCGTTGTCAGAGGCCTGAACTCAAAATTCCCTGCATCATTGTCTCGCTTGATCAAACTAGTTCAGTCTCTAAAAAGTACTGACATCAGATTCATAAGCAAATGAAAGTTTTCATCATTTTTGAGTAATGGTGAATATTCGTCTACTGTCGGCTTATAGGCTCGTCTGTCGATGTTTGTCTCTCGATAAGGATTTCCATTACCAAGCGAGTCATGAAACTTACCTCTACGGAGAAAGCTGCTTTGTTTTTTTTATGTTAGTGTGCGGATCGGAGTTTTTGCAGGTGATACCTATTGAATTGAAACGGGCGGATGATTTTGTAGAATCAACCTTTTTCCTCACCCGGATAACTCTTCATTTGACCTTCTCGCTTCTGTAGTGAAAGGACAATAGCCTTTGACTCGTCCATATCACCTTGCCATCAGCAATACATACTGACCAAAATAGGAATCATGTATCATTAATTCAAATAATTTAAATGCAACTAGTTTTCGTGTCCTGGGGTGGAAAGGCTTAATGGTATAACAAAAGTACCGAATCTAAAATTATTACTGATGTTCGATCTTTGTAATCAATATTCATCCGTGAATTAAGTGTATTGATAAGAGATCATGTTTAAAATGAATAATTTTTGTGTAAATAGAATATTTTTTGCACAGACGCACACACACATGAAAAAACATTCCGTTTACACAAAAAGTATGTATGTGTGTATCTGTGTGTGCATGTATAAGATATAAGTAATGGATAATAGTATCGGACAATGTGAATTAAGAAAGAAAGGTTGGTGCTGATCATGTTATTTTAAACTTTGGTGCTCATTTGGGAATAAAATGTTATTTAACTCCTTTTATGGAACGAACAATTTAAAAGGTAAGTTTCGCTCTATTTTCTAAGCTGAAAGTTTTCTTTTCACTATTTATTCCGGTTTATTTGAAGCTGTCAAATCAAAGATGAAAAAAAGAAATTTAGAGTAATTTTGTCGCACGAGTTTATAAAGGGATGTGAATTAAGGGAAACTGTTCCCAATGTCAATCAAGTATTTGGTCAGGGAACAGTCGATGAATGCATTGGTTTCAAGAAATTTCGAAACGCAGACGAAGATGAGGATCGTGAATATCCAATTATAGGCTATTATTGAGACAGACCTACGCAAAATAACTCGAGAGGTTGCAAAGGAAATAAACGTTGACCATTCAACAGTTGTTAGACTTGTGCATCGAATCGGAAAAGCAAAAGAAAAAAAAAAAGAAAAGAAAGAAAGCTGGACAAAAATCCTCAAACTCACGCTTACAAAATCTGCTCCGTGCTTCTTTTGCACCACGGAACGATCCATTTCTTTATCGCATTGTGACATTGAAGAAAAAAAAGCTTCTGTAAAACTATCGATGGCGTTTCGCACAGGGATGAACTCCATTGTCTAACTAATCTGATTGATTTTAGATTGAATTTCTCCCTCCCAGAAGTACTCTCCATTTAAACTATCCAAATACATACTAATAAATCAATTCCAAAACAAAATAGAGAAACTCGGGGCTAAAGGGCAAGGATAACCAATGGACAAAAAATTCCGGACCATAGGGGCGAGGATAACCAACAGAGAAATACTCGGGACCATAGGGGCGAGGATCTCCAACCAAGAGAACCTCAGGGCTGCAGGGGTAAGGTTGACCAACAGAAAAAAATTCATGGCTACAGGAGCGGAAAAAAACAACTTTGGGCTGTAGTGGTGAGGTTGGCCCTAAATACAAACAAACCTGCGTAAAAAGCAAAACAGAAAAAAGCAGTTCAGGAGATTATTTTTTGAGAAATAAGAGAAATGAAAGTTTGAGTTGGAGGGGAGAAGGAAAGTGATAGAAAAAAGATTAGAGCGAAAGTAAGAAAGAGATAGACGGAGGGAGAAAGAGAGGAAGAAAGTGATGGTAACGGAGACTGAGTGAGTTGCAGGGATGAAAAGTACAAAAAGTTAAGTTGTTTCCCGTGTCACACGACCAAACATTTCATTGGGCAGCCCGAGACTACTTTGGTCTGCTTTTATCTGCCTTAACTTTTCAACGTGCTATAGCATGTTAATGCTATTCCCAAGGGCATCAGCACAATGTAAACGCTAGCTGTTCAAGCTCGAGAATCTATTCTCCGTTAAGCTATCTGCACTTTCTTTTTAGACGAAACCAAAATATCTATAAATACTTGCCCCCCCCCCAGCGTGACGAAAGAGTTAGCCACCTCGTTTAGCAGACCAATTCGCTATTGAAGTGAGTTTCATCCTTACCGACTGTCTCAGTATGCCAAAGTAATCGAAGCTTAGTAAAAGAAAATCATTTTGTAACCTACTTCAAGGATTAGATAGTTGCATATCCAAGCAAACACCAAGGTTTTAAATGCTGATTTCCTAGGCGAAGCCATCTTCCTGCTTGGAAAATTGATGCTATACAATCTTCCTTCTCTGTTATGTCCGATTCTGGCGAGATTAGCGAGTGTCTACAGAGGAAAATATGCATACGGAAACCGTATAAATTCGAAGAGGAGAGATAGAAGTCGGGCATTCAATCATAATGTTATTCATTGAGGAAACAAAATACAAAAATGTCGGAACTAGAAAGAACGATTCCACATAAAACTGACCGTTGTCTTAATATACAAGAAAATATCTCTCAATGGAAAACAAATCCCTGAACCCCAAATTTAATAGATTCTTCTTTATCCCATCGCCCCACCAAATGTCATTGAAAACTTTTGGAGATATGCAGTTTGAGTATATAGCTATGATGCAGCAGAGGAAAACTTCCCGGATGTAACCCCTGATTTACTGAATTCTTTTTTAGCCCATAGTCCAACCATTCACACTAATCCATTGAAATTGATCAACATCTTTTGGAGATATCGTGTAGACACAGAAACATGAGTGAATTGATATACCACTCCCAACTTAGTTGACAGAGGTAAATAAGGAAAGAGGTTTCTGTATGCTTTGAAAAGTCACTTTTTCAAAATGTGAAAACTACGAATTAATCATAAACATGGCGCAGGAGAGATGGGGATAGAGAATGAGTTTGAGGGTTAGATTTGGAATGGTGCTTGTGCTCATTGTTAAGAACGATCACACGTTAAGCCAGCTATCGTCCGGCATACAGGGTCGTGACTTTGATTCTAATCCACGCACTCAACTTATTTACTCACTGCTGGAGGGAACCCAGCGTGAGTTTAGTTACGATACAAAGGAACAATTTAGATGAAAGTAAATTGTTGCAAAATATTATTGATAATGACTTACAGTATTTTAATCAGTCTTTTAAAGTCTTATGGCTTCGCAATTCGATATAAAACATAGGTGGGGGCTGATGAGCTATCGCATTGGCCTATGACATGTTAGCAGGGAGGGTAATAGATTAATATATCGGCATCAGTGATCACTATCTGTCTCAGCCATCGTTTGAACTCATGTTGATCCATATGTTGACAATATGAAATAGCAGTAAATGGACAATTTATATCCGATAGAATGTGATAATTAAAGAAAAAATGATCAAGAACTAATTACTTGGTACCAATTTTACTCAGTGGAAAACGAGCGGCCTTAAATCGTGTAAATGAATAAAGAAACGAGCGTCATGCGAGGACCGAACCTGCTTCTACCTTCCCATGAGTACTTTTAGCTCAGTCGGTAAAAGCAGAGACTACGTACCCGGCTGCTTCCAAGGTGAATGTGCGTGTGTTTGTGTTTTATTTTTTTTTAAAACAGTGTGACAACCTGTCGCTTGTGTCATAATGAAATGAGAATAATTCAGCCTCCGACCATCTACTAATCACAGACACATTCTCTTGCACTATAACTAAGAAGACGTTTCAGATTTACCATAATTCGAACTGCAAAAGCAGAAATGTCATCTACCTCTTAAAATACACCTTCTGCACAATACGTCGGGATTTAATATCAGACTATACAATTATAGATATAGTCCAAGAATATTAAACCACAACTATTATCAGTCGAAGGGCACTTTCGTTTAGCAAGACACGATTTCAATAGAGATGATTGATTATAGAAAAATGGAGAAATACATACCCAACAGAAACAACATGATGTTGGAAGTTCATGAAAACAGGTGGATGATACGCCCAGATATCCTATCACCTAAAGGGCCTAACAGTAAGTTAAACCATCGTGACAATACCACAACACAACTCGAAAAATAACACATTGACCCACACAAGCAACCTCTTGATCCCTTCAACACTCCACTAAAACCTAAAAAACAAAACGTACTTTATCATATATTCTGAATTGACGCTTATTTGCGATCAAATTTTAGTCTGGAAACCCAAGTGAGCTCCAATCCAATAACAAGACTGAAAATAATAAGAATAATAAGAATATTAAAAATGGAAATCCCCAATGGGAATAAAACGAGAAAGACATCATAACATATTAGATACCGGTCAACTCGAGACAAAAATGTCTTTTAAAATGCACAAACTTCGCTATTTTAGTGATTTCTATTTCTATCATGGTTATACCATTGATTTAGGAAGTAACAAAGACGTTGATACAAAAAAAAAAAAGCTTGAGAAAAGTATAAACACACACTAACTTGACTTATACACATGTACACAGACTAACTTCACTTACACGCAGGCTAACTTCACTTATGCACACACACTCTAGCTTCACTTAGACAAACATATTTTACCTTCACTTACAAACTAACTTCACTTACATGCACACAAGCTAACTTCACACACACATATACACTCACTAATTTCAATTCAACATTAAATTCACTCACACACTCACACTTATTCACCCACACCAACCACTTGACATCACACCGATAAGAACGACATTAACTTGAACTAAATCTTGAACTACCCCCAATCAATCAGGGAGAAGAAAGCAATAAATAGTAGTTCTAACAACACCCACACACCAGAAAGCTATTATGATAATCAATACCATCACAATCATTCCTCTCTCACTTTAACATCATACACTGAAAAACCCGGATGTAGAAACTATACTCCACTAAAGACCCAAACAAAGAATGAAATGAAAAAAAAAAAAAAAAACGAAAAAAGAATTCTATCACCGCAAATATATTCCCGTTTTGTGTTTGATTTACTTGTACTCTCTCTCTCTCTCTCTCTCTCACACACACACACACACACACACATACATAGACACACAGAGACCCTTTGCTTTATGACATTGAAACAGAGCTATATTTCTTGGAATATAGTAAAAAAAAAGGTTTCTTAAGATTATTTTAATAGCCTGGACCGTTTGTATTTATTTACCTATTTTACTAGGCTGGTTAGTCTACATTATTAGTAGGGATTCATTTTTTTTTTATAAAATCAATATGGAAAATAAAATCATTTAAGTTTAGATTTTGAGTTATGAAGTTGAACAGTGAATCAAAACCATTTGAGAATTTTCAGATTATATATATATATATATATATATATATATATATATATCGATTAATAACTTTTATTCTAAGCTTAGATATACTGCTTTAAAGTTGATGATGAAAAACTGCATATATTTTTTCACTGAATTAATAACATTGAGAGTTAGAGGAACGACTCATCTTTTAAAATGAGCGTCAATATCTTGTCTAAATTTGTGATATGAATAAATGGCAGAACTATTGTAGCAAGATTCACACTTAGGCTCATAGTTGATCTCGTGACACGTGAACCGACTTGCCCCATGTCAGGATGGGGGGTTGGCTCACACTATGGGGCGAAACCCTTCCTCATTTTAAATGAGCAGGAAAAATACTCTCAAGAACGCTGAGCTGTGCAGATTTTGTATCTTTTTGTATGTCCCTACACTACAAAAATTCAGAAAATAAGAATCATTCAGGTGTTATGTTAACGTAGTCTAGATTTTTTTTACATTGTATAACAATATTTGACACTCCTCCAGTGGGCATGGTGAAAACGTTTTTGGAAAAATTGAAATAAAAGGATTTCACAACATTTTTTCAATTTAGGTCTGCATTATTTCCTTGTGGCCAGAATACTATGAGAGAAAAAAAACAACACTTTGGCATTAGTTTAGCACTGAATGACTGGAAAAAATAATTCTAAAAAAAGGAAATATAGGTCCTTATTACAGAAGAAACAGGGAACGATTAACCTAACGGCAAAAGGTCCAATTTACCCCAACACAGACGTATTTGCTCTGGGTTATAACAACATTGTAAACTGATAGAGTAAAAGCGTCACTCCCCAATGATGTTTTTGATATGCAGTTTTGCTCAAAGTCATGCATGTCTGGCTGATACCATTCACTTGCTCTGAAACCTAACCCGAAAAAAACCCCGAAAAAAAAACCTTATATAAGTTTACTTTTAATGATTAAAATCAGTTTTTAGCATTCACCTCACTAATCTGGAACACGTAAACGCCAGAGTTCCGGTGCAAGAAGGCAGGTGATCACATGACAGCCAATAAATAAATAAATAAATAAATAAATATTCATATATATGTGTATGCATGCGTATATGTATATATGACTGAATGAGTGTATGTATACGTACTTGTGTGTGTGTGTGCATGTATACTCAAATGTGTAGTTACCCTTTCTCTGTCATTTTGATAAATAATCAAGAAAATTAGGTGTGATTAAAAATCACTCTCTCTCTCTCACACACACACTCACACACATAGGAACGAATACACACACAAACATATGCACATACACATAAATGGAAGAAGTTACATATACACACCGAAACCCGTACTCACACAGGCCTAGACACATACATAAACACAGACATCAAGAGTATTGGAAAATGAAACAATGTTGATACGGTGATTTGGGAGTAAAAATGCATCCATGAAGACAGAGAGAGAGAGAGAGAGAGAGAGAGAGAGAGAGAGACAGACAGACAGACAGACAGACAGAGAGAATAGATTATTATCGGCGTAACCTTCATTTTCATCATGATAATTATTGAAAAACTTTATGACAGCGTAAATTGAATGAATAGATACTCGTTGTCTTTTATATAGGTGGATAACAGATTTGCATTGCAGTGAAATTTGAAAATAGCCTTTTATACACGTTACGTTTTATGTAAAGGAATAATAGAGATTTGCACTGCAATGAGCTTGTTGGGTAATAAGCTCTAATACATACAGCATTTTCGTACGTGTTCATAGATGTTTACATTGAAGTGAGCTTGGAGAATAGCCTTCTATACACATTGCATTTTATATACTTGGATGATAGAGATTTGCAATGTAATGAGGTTTGAGAGTAGCATTCTTTATACATTGCATTTTGTATAGGTTGATGATACAGATTTGCATGGCATATCATACCATCATATGAAATGCAATATTATTGAAGGTTATTCTCCTATATCACGGCAATGCAAATCTGTAATATAAAATGTCAATGTACATGGAAGGCTATCTTCCATGGGTACTGCAATGCAAGTTCCAATCATCCATATATATAAAATACAGTGTATATTGAAGGCTATTCTACCTGCTCACTGCAATGCAAATCTCTATTATTCACCTGTATAAAATGCAATGTTTATTGGAGACTATTATCCAAGATCACTGCAATGCAAATCTTTATAATCAACGCCTATAAAATGCAACGTATATAGAATGCTTATCTCCAAAAACATTGCAATGCAAATCTCCATTATCAATGTATATAAAGTGTTGTGTGCATAAAGCTATCTCCAAGCTTACTGCATTGTAAATCCCGATTATTCATGTATATAAAATTGCAGTGAATTTTGAGAATAGCCTTCTCTGCTCGTAGCTTTCTATATAGGTAGATATCTGTGGGAGAATAGCATTCTATACACACACTATTTTTATATTGGTGGATTATAGAGTTTTGCATTGCAGTGAGCTTGGATAATAGCTCTCTAAACGCACTGCATTTTATGTCCGTGGATTATAAAGATTTGCATTGCAATCAACTAAGAGAATAGTATTCTATACACATTGAATTTTACATAGTTGGTAATCGAGATTTGCATTGCAGTGAGATCGGAAAAAAGCCTTCTCTTCACATTGAATCTTATGTAGGAGGACAGTAGAGATTTTCATGCGTTTTAAGAATATTTTTCTAAACGCCTTTCATTTTATTTACCTTGATCTTTGATATTTATATTGCAGTTGGTTTAGAGTATAGTTTTCCATACACATTTTATAGACATGGATAACAAAGATTTGCACTGCAGTGAGTTTGGAGATCAGCTTTCTGTACATATTGCATTCTATGTACGTGGGTGATATATATTTTCATTGCAATAAGCTTGGAGAATAGCCTTCTTTACACATTGCATTCTATATACGTGGGTGATATATATTGACATTGCAATGAGCTTTGAGAATAGTCTTCTATACATATTGCATTCTATATACGTGGGTGATATATATTTACATTGCAATGAGCTTTGTGAATAGTTTTCTATACATATTGCATTCTATATACATGGGTGATATATATTGACATTGCAATGAGCTTTGAGAATAGTCTTCTATACATATTGCATTCTATATACGGAGGTGATATATATTTACATTGCAATGAGCTTTGTGAATAGTTTTCTATACATATTGCATTCTATATACATGGGTGATATATATTTACATTGCAATGAGCTTGGAGAATAGCCTTCTATACATATTGCATTCTATATACGGAGGTGATATATATTTACATTGCAATGAGCTTTGTGAATAGTTTTCTATACATATTGCATTCTATATACATGGGTGATATATATTTACATTGCAATGAGCTTGGAGAATAGCCTTCTATACATATTGCATTCTATATACTTGGGTGATATATATTTGCATTGCAATGAGCTTGGAGAATAGTCTTCTTTACACATTGCATTTTTAGACGTTGATGATAGAGATTTGCATTGCAGTGAATTTTGAGAATTTTTTGTTTTTTTTAAACCTTTTTGTACTTGTTAATTCTAAAATTTTATTATTCTTTAAAATTTTCCATCTTTATTACGTCATCAGAACATAAAATTTTATTTTACTACATCAGTTGCGCCCTTTTCCATGACAAATTACAAACACACATTGCTAATTATTACATGTGCGAGGAAAAGATGCAGCATATATGGTTGAAGAGGTAGAAGAAGGGAAGGAGAAAAATGAAAAATAAAGAAAAAAACGAAGAAAATTGAAGAAAGATTAGAGAAGAATAAAATTTCGTACAAAAAAAAATATACTTTGGCGATTCTGTTATTCAATTCAAGCAAATCGAAAGAAAACCATGCTGAGACGAAATGAATCCCTCCCACTCCTACACACCCCTTCACTTCAGCACAGACGTACACGAAGACACATATTAATTTACACGCAAATACACACACACATAACTATACACACAGTCATATACATATGTGTGCATGTTTGCGTGCGTATTATCCATACACCCGTACAATATGAAGAAAAAAAAATGAAAGCAATGGAGAAAATGAGTTAGAGATGATAGTGGTTTATTTTATTACATAATTATGAATAACGCAAGGTTGGTGACGCCTGTTCTCATACGTAAAAACGGGATAGAACCGTCCAAACAGTTTTGTTCCTTCGACGAGAGAATCATTTACGGAACTTGGTGGTATCGAGTGGCTGAACTGTAGACGGCAACCATTTGTTCGAACTCCATTTGTATTCACTTTGCCCCTGGGAAATGGACAAATCCACCTCCCCTCCTGCTATAGGTGAATAGTAGGACGGACTGGATTCTTTAGCTTTGCTTGACAACCAGTGTAGGAGTCGGAAAATTCCAGCCTGAATAGGCATGAGCTAGCTTGCCCTTAACTAACCTATGATTAATATCATTTGTGGTACCTAAACAAACCTGCATTGTTCGTGGAAAAAAATCTCAGCAGCTGGCAAGGATCAAACTCACTGGCTAGCTTACAATAATTCTCGATCTCAGGTATATGCGAATGTATGTGAAAGTGTGTGTATGTGTGTGTCAGAGAGAGCTTGTGTATGCACTTGTAGGAAGAAGAATATCGGGACATCCCCCCCCCACAAAAAACGGGATTTCAAATGCAGAATTGGAAGACTTGCATGATACATGGTTATGAATCATTTGGGACTAAATAAAAGTTCAATAAAATTTTCCTTTTCGGCCTCAAATACATGAAAAGTTCACACGACTATATATTATTAAATATTGTGAAGGAATGGATATATAATCCGACGGAATAATCATAAACGTATAATTTTCATTTGAAACAACATCCTATTTTTACACGGTGAATATACCAATTGGCCTAGATAGAATAAATATAATAGATAATCAAAGAAATGAACCAGCGTCCGACAGGAGTCCGTCCTAACGCAACGCTGCGCTTACCATATATATATATATATATATATATATATATATATATATATATATATATATATATATATATATATATATATATATATATATATATATATATATATATATATATATATATATATATATATATATATATATATATATGAATTATAGATAAAGGCCTTTGCATTACTGTTTGGCTCAATGGTAAGAGCATTACTACGTTAGAGCAGCTACCCTATCGGTGGCAGGTTCGATTCCTGCAGCAGCTTCATTTTCTTTAATTGTTTATTCAATTTACGTTGTCTGCATATATAATAACCATGTAACGACGGGAGATCATTTCAAATAAGTTCTGATTCAAAATAATGCAATTTATAATTCATTCTCTCGGACCAAATATGCCTCTTTCTCAAATACATATTGACGCGTTGAAAGAGATGAAAAAGACGGAGATTAAACGAGATGAGAATTTGGGTCGAGAGCAGTTATTTGGCTTTTGTATTACCGGCAGCTGTCTAGCTCAATGGTGAGAGCATCGCTACGTTGAAGCAGCTACCCTATCGGGGGCAGGTTCAATTCCTGTAGCAGACCCATTTTCTTTGTTTATTCTATTTATGTTATCTAAATTTAATGATATATTAACCGTGTATCGACGATAGATCATTTGAGATCAAATGAGTTTCTCTATAATATAAGGCAATTCATAATGTGGGACCAAATATGTCCATTTCTTATACACACACACACACACATATATATATATATATATATATATATATATATGTATCACCTCACCTCCCCTTCTGCTATAAGTGAATAGTAGGACGGACTGGATTCTTTAGCTTTGCTTGACAACCAGTGTAGGAGTCGGAAAATTCCAGCCTGAATATTTTCAAATATACACGACCACTGTATTTCTTTCTTCCTCCATCTTTGATTCGTAAATTGGACCAACACAGTTTTGGGCTACCCCTCCGGATATTTTTCGTGGTGTGATAAAGATACACACACACTTGCGTACGAGCACACTCCCGTGCCAACCTGTGCAGGTTCACTTACAACGACAACGTAATCTGCACAGACACCTTATTAAAACGTTTAGGTTTATGATTCTGATAATATTAAGTTTATAAACAATTTATTTCTACCCTAAACGATATATTTTTTTTACAGATTAGGAAGTATTTGAATGGAACTAATAGAAGCAACCAAATAATTCGGGGGGTACTTCCGTATATCGGACGAAAAGCGAACCCTCCTCCCGGAGACTCAAAAAAAATTTTTTTCTGAAAACTGACCAATTTCCGGAGGAAATGAGGATGATATGGATCGGAAGCAGACAGAATTACTTGCGAAAATTCTTGTTAACTAATTTTTCCAAATATTCGACTGAAACGAATTTTTCAGAAAATGACTGTCTCGCTGGAAACTTCCGCACACATTAATTTTTCTCCTGAAATAAAAATATCCGAAAGATTCAGGATTTAGTGAAATATGAAGTATTTCAATTTATGTGTGAATACGATTATTTGAAAAGATAGTAAAAACACTCTAGGGTTAAATCCCTCGATTCCAGAAGTTAATTTTCATCAAAAAACTTCTCGAGAGAAAGGATGTTCAGATTCTGTCAAAGAAGTTGTTTACAGTGTATGGCCAATCACATTTCATAATCGACGACGATTGCCAAGTCAAAGATTATATTATGAAATTTTATCGAGCAACTTTGTTGACTTTATAAATTGAAATTGCGTTTGATTAATCAAATCATAACCGAGCAAAAACATGGTTGGCAAAATTTTTTAACTTTAACATCAAAAATAGAAGTGAATAATTTGAATGTAAAGGGGTATACTATTTTTCATCTTTTCAAATAACAGTATTTATGTATGAATTCAAAAATTAATTTTTTTTTCACAAGACTCAATCTGACCTTCAATTAGATAACGTCATGTCAAAGCCAAAATGAAAAGATTGCCAAAATAGTGAGCAAAAAGAAATCGTGTTTGTTTGTAGTTGTAAAAATTCTAAACTATCACTGTGATCTTCGTTAATGTTATCTCGCAATTGCATAATGTCGGACATGTCTCACACTTGTTCCTTTTTTGTCAAATTTTATCTGGTATTAATAGCGGTTATGTTATTTCCAAATTGTATGGATAAAAATACCAACTGCCGTAAGAAGAATAATAATACCATCGAATAAAAAAAAATATTGCTAATATGACAGCATCGAGAACTTAGATAGAACTAGATGAGATATGTGAAAGTAATTTCCACGTACGTATTGGTGGTGTGGTAATCATGAGAATATCAGACTGTCCACGGGTAGGCTGTACGTTCAAATTGAAACACGGTCATTGGAAAATGTTAATATATTTCTTTGCTTCTATTTTGTCTGTGTGTGTTCATAGACTTCAAAATAATGTATACATGCATATGACTTTTTTCGGTTTGCTAGTTGCAACACATGACTTCCAGTGGGAGGATAAATTTTGCAGGAGAAAATACTTCCAAACTACTATTTTAAACTATGTATACATCCCAGTAAACGAATACAGTATTGGTCTAATACAAAACTTTTGCACCAATGAATAATCTAAAAAGATGTTTCTGGATACATGTCGTAAAATAATGATCAACGAGCTGGGACCCCTACAAAAACAGGATATGACACAAGGTAAGTTTTACGTGGGAAACTCGACACGCGAACGTTTGAAGGGTAAGAACTTTATTCGAAGACATGAGTTGGTCGAAAGGCAAACTCATGACCCCACTGATCTCGACTTATACAGAGTAATGCCAAGGGCATTGCATCTGCGTCCGTCTGGTTAGAAATATAAATTAGTGATGATCAACGAGTTGATTTTGCAGGCAGTTTTTAGTGGTTTCGATCCTCATTGGATCTTCCACCATCGATGATCTAATAAAAAACGTCTATGTTAATGAATTACACAAAAAAAGAACCCCGGTGCTCACAGTATAACTACAAGTATCCTGTGTATGGAGGTTCAAAATTCATTAATCCTCAACTATTGTTGGTTTGACATCAAACTATGCTAAGAAATATAAAGAAAAAAAATATGAGGACTCACGTCGTATAGAAATGATCAATCTTGCTGACTGCTGTTAGTGGTATCTCCGAGTTTAGATGGTTTGATACTAACTCTTGCTAAGTTAACATCTACTCTGATATTGGACAGGTAGATTTTCCTGGTTTGCCCTCCGTGACAGTCGACTCTTCCACTCAGGAGTAAAATACCTCCTACCCACCATTTCAATCTATGCACTCTTCCCGGTAAATGTATTCATTTATTTTCTACAGAAAAAAAAGGAAATAAAATATTTGATAGCTGGATTTAACAAGTAGATCATATCGAAAGGAAAATAAAAAATCAGGAGGTACGTCATATAGTAATGATCAGCATACTATGTTTACAAATAATCTGAAAAAATGACCCAGATCAGACTGCTCGTTGTATAGCAACGATCAGAAGCTAATCTTGGTGACTGGTGTTAGTGGGTTCGATCTTCATCGCATCGTTGGGGAACCAATACTTTAGGACAAAATGCAGGTGATATTAACGGAAAAGGTGTTAAATTATTTCAGAGATCATGGAAATACCTCTAGTTCCACATACACATAAACACACACGCATACACACACATATATATTTATATATATTACTCATTACCAGTGAAAATCATTCTCACATATTGATTTTCAATGAGATGCTTTTTAAGTGGAATATCATATACACACACACACATACACACACACACACATATATATATATATATATATATATATATATATATATATATATATATATATATATATATATATATATATATTGTTTTCTGTTACAATGTTGGTACGTAAATAGATGACTTCGACATGAAAGTGGTTCTAAGGTTGTGATAGATCTGTCTGACAGCCATGAGGGAAAAAGAAAGAACAGGACTGGCTTATGGCCCTAAGATTGGTTGGATTCACTTTTTTCCGACTTGATCTGGCCGATTCTTTTCCAATTTATTCGATAAAAATCTGCAACAGCAATTCGTTTTGCTCAACATTCCGTTCAATTTGTATCACTTTTTTTTATGGACTTTTCTATTTTCAAAGTTGAAGTTAAAATTTGTCCAGAAACTTTTCTTTTTTAAAATGATATCTCAATAGAGTTTTGACTTCAGTCAACCACATATTTGAAAAGATTAAGTTATCTATGAAAATCAACAGGAGGATTTTTCTTATCTACTTTCTATCTACTAAGTTAAACTAGATCATTATCTGTAAAAAGCATAGTTTAGATTGGAATTGAATTCTTGTTGAACTTCGTATTATCGGAATCTTATATCCAAACTTCCGCTTTCAAATATTTTGATAAGGGTGACACGAAAAGCTGCACGAATTACATTGACCTGTCCAACAATTATTCCCCACTTCTGTCAATGTGACTACTAATTTTCCATTTCCATATACGTGACAGTGAAGAATGATTTCAAATAATTGTTTTATTTTGAGCTTAATTAGATAGCTGTATGATAAGAATTAGTTTAATCTTATAATTGTACTGCTGCTACAGTGTATTTGTTACGCAAAGAAAGCAAGCGGAAATAATGATGAACACAATTGAACACAGAGACAAAAAGCTGAGAGTAGGAATAAATCTAAAATGAATTTAATGTACAACATTGGTAAAGGAAATTGTGACATTTGATTGCACACTCATATTCGATCTTGCATCACACATTCTCACTACCTTCAAGTCCAAAACATTCATTGACTTTTATCCTTACCTAATAGCCTTACATAACCTCCGGTACCGAAATTGGATTGTCATACATATCGTGAAATTAAAAAAAATATCGACGTTATTTGCACAATTTCAATTTGAATCAAGAGAGAGAGAGAGAGAGAGAGAGAGAGAGAGAGAGAGAGAGAGAGATTTTAATCTTATTATTAGCGACAGGGCATCAGGAGAGAGAAAGAAAAAGAAATTAATCAAACAAGAAAAAGAAAGAGGAAGAACGAAAGAAATGGAGAAAAACACTCTCTCTTTGGGTCACTCAATCCCTAACGAACACATTAAAAAAGAAAGCAACCAGAGAAAGAAAGAAAGAAAGAAAGAAGCAACCTCGTTTTGAAATGACTGACAAGCAGATGCAAATCCCTCTGATAAATGTGGAATCCAAACTAAAAAAAAAAATAGATTTCGTAATTCATCCAAAATATTACCCCATTTTATATTTATCTATTCATGTTAATTATTCTATAATTTCTCAACAATCAAAAGTTAAAAAAAATAATCAGTGGGAGAAAAGGAACATTACATCCATTAAAAAAAATGATCCATCTTGCTGCAGTAACAATGATTTCTGTCAAAAAATAGATAGAAGAAAATGAATCAAAATACTTAGAATTAAAGAAAATGGTATGTTTTATTTAAAATGTTATTATGTCCAAAAACTGCATTGTTATTCATTTTATTCCCACCCTCACATAATATGATATAATAATTAAAAAACAGGGACAAATGAGAAGAAAAGAAAGAAAAAAAAAAAGGGTTAAGTACATGAATGAATGAATTGTTAGGAAGTTTTTCCTTTGAGCGCCGTTTTTAATATTGAGTGGCCGTGGGTGTGGAACTTTACATTTGCGACTACCTTCTCTATTTTGCTTCAAATGAAAAATAATATTCTGTTCACGGTTAGTCTGATAATTTCAAATTATAAAAAAAACTATACGAAAAGTAAATGAATGAATACAGACGAGGCTATTGTCCAAACAAAACATGCTATTTTTAAAACTAAATTTCACTGTTGTAAGAAAAACAAACACTGCTAACGATGAATTAAGTGACCTGAAGAGAGAGTGGTTCCCTTTTCCTTTTTCTCCCTCCTCCCTCATTCCTTCCTCCTCACTCCCTCCACCCAACTGATCCTCCTCGCTTCCTCTTTCTAACTATCCTCCTCCCGCTGCCGTCTATCTTCCTCCAACCGCTCTCTCGTCGGGTTACGTAATTCCTCACAAACGCTGTTATCCGATTTGAATTTGGTCTTGAGAAAAAGTTCTGCTATTTTAAGAAATTTTTGTGGGAGATAATGCACTTTTTAGAACATTCTTTGTAGATGTATATCAAAAAATGTTTTTTGCTTATACGATTTTTTCCTGCCGGTCGCGATTATATCTAAATGAAAAGTGAAAATTACCATCCATAACAAAAAAAAACAAAAAAACCCAACATATTTACATCTTCAAATGACGGAAATTTCTGTCATTGCAGTTCTATGGCTAACTCAGTATCATTTCCGTTCAATTATGATTGATGGTAACTCAAGCCCATCAGTGAGTCAGAGTTTTTATCTTGCAACGGATAACTTATCATGGACTATCTTGCAATGGATGAGGGCTTTTATCATGCAATAGATAACTTGTAATGGATTTGCAATGTACAAGGGATTTTTTTTCCATCTTCGATGGATAACTTTTACACTTGCCACCTTCCACAAGCTTAAGGGCAGCTCGGCAAACGTTCACCTGCTCTTAACTGACTTAATTACGGGAACTCGACGGCTTAGCAGTAGATCAAAAGATCAGGTAAATTCATTCCCAACGATTCATTCCTGACTTTTCATCCCAAGCAGTTCATAGCCACATACAAATCATCCCCAACAATTCACCCCGAACAATTCATAGTGGTGGATTATGGAACGCTCATCCCCAACATAGTTTAACAATATTAATACAGCTATAAATTAATCAAAATTTCCTATATTCATTACAATAAACTAAATTTGACAATTTCTTGTTGCTACATGAATACTAGTTGCCGCTGGACAGTTTTGTATAGAAATTTATATTTTATATATAAAATTCGTTCCAAGTAGAAAAAACTTGCCAACTCCAAAAGTGCACTTTATTATCGTGTATTCATTAGGCATTGGATTTTCAGATCTCTGAATTTCAGACATCGACATTCGAAAATTTTGAATTTAAAGCATGATTAAGGGAGAGAGGGGAACAGATAGAGCAATTCCGTGACGTCATATCGTGTCAACTCGAATTTCTAAGTTCTCGGTATTTTCTTTTGTAAACATTGAATTTCTGTTATGAAAAATATCATTTTTATGTAATAACAAGTATATATACATATTTCATTTATTTTTCTCTTCGGTAGAAATTACCCTGCTACTAAAGATGTTATGGCACATCTCTCTCTTTTAAAACTTATTCTATTGAGCTTAGACTCCATTTTCATATGTAACAACGATAACGGATGACAATGACCAAACCTAAAACCAGTGAATCATGCACGAATAACAGTGACACAGTGACATACGCATAAACATACGACAAATTCATACCCACTTGTAAATCCCTACTCACGTCAATTTGTTCTGCTAAAGTTTTCAAATTTCATGAACAGGAACTATTGATGGAGGAGTTGAAATGTGACACATCGTTTCGGAAAAATATTGTGTGGAGATATTATTCTGATTTGTTTACTTTTTAGATTTTAACAAAGGGAGTCTGACCCTAGCGCAGCCAAGCTTGATAACAAAAGTTTCAGAAAGATCAGAGTAGGATGAACATTAATTATTTATAAATACATGATGAAATTGAAAAAAAAAACAAGAAAAAAACAAATAAACTCAGAATAAAGAAATTTCCGGCAGATATTTTTTTGTAAAAACAGGAAGTGTAGAAAGTATTTTACGAAAAAAAAAAAAACAAAAAAAAAAAAACAACGAAAAACTTTCTAAATAGACATAATTCAGTTATTTTGCATTTTTTATTTTCGATTATTAGCCAATTTTAATCAAATAGTTGGCAGCATCGAATGGAATTTCAACTTTTAAAATCTAATTTTTATTGGGAACTTTTCTTTATACACATTTCGATATTTTCAGAATCAAAAAAATATTTGTTTGAGATTTCTTAAAATCAAAATAGGGCAGGGGTTGGCTGGAAAAAATACCTCCATACCCCTGACATAAAAATTATTCAAAATCAAATGAATACCAAAAATTGAAATGCTTTTAGTGAAATTTCTGAATGTGTGTGCAATTGGGCTGAAATTTCCCAATGCAAATTTTAGTAGTTCACCGTTCTGCGGGTGTGAACAAGTTTACATTGCAAATAGGAATACTTTTTAGTAGATAATTTCTGCAATCTTTCTCATGATGATTAACAAAGAAAAATTGTTTCAAAAAGTAAATGATCCGTAGTACAAAATAATACCCCTTACAATACATTATGATAATACCTTATATGAATTAACAAACTACACGTAATTTGACTCGGCCTTAAAAACAATATATTAAAACTAGATAGCAGAATATTTTCTGGGGAACCATGAAAATAAAACTGTTTTGTTTTTGCAAAGGATATAGGATACAGAAAGATACATAAATTACATTATCAGATTTTGGGAAATAATTGACTGAAATGATATAAGCTCTTGGAATTTTTTTTTTATATATATACT
This sequence comes from Thysanoteuthis rhombus, assembly GCA_963457665.1. Classification (NCBI taxonomy): domain Eukaryota; kingdom Metazoa; phylum Mollusca; class Cephalopoda; order Oegopsida; family Thysanoteuthidae; genus Thysanoteuthis; species Thysanoteuthis major. The sequence goes on along the minus strand of OY735234.1, from coordinate 29,324,285 downwards.
TCATGTTTAAAGGTTTAAAGCTTTCTTGGCTACACAGGCACACACACACACACACACACACACACACAGATATGTGTGTGTGTATGTGTGCGTGTGTGTTTGTGAATGAATGTGTGTATTGTGGATGTGAAGTGATCTGACAGAATGTTGATGAAAGTGACAAAAGGTGGAGAAAAAATTGAGAGAAAGCAGATGTTGCATCTCAATTTTTTTATTTTCACGTGGTCATTAATTGATGTATTTCGACGGGTGCTAGCTATCCTTTTCAGAGAAAAAACTTATAGTGGCTCAGAGAAAACTTTGCTATTTACATGTTTGAGATTGAGCTAAAATTGTGAGAGCTCAATGGTAAGAGCAACAGTACGTTGACGTGGCTACCCTATCAGTTTCAGGTTTTATTTCTGAAGCAGCCCTATTTTCTTTAACTGCTTATTGTTTATTCTCTTTGCGTTGTGTGCATTGATACATTGACCATGTAATGACTAGAGACCATTCCAAATAATAGTTTCTATATAATATATCGCAATTTATTATCATTCTGTCGGATAATACATCCATTCTTTAAAACATACACACGCATATATATATGAAACCAAGTTACAAAGAAAAAACAAGCAATCAAACGAACATTTCTCTTTTTGTATGCACAGATTGAATATCCCCGATTTGAAAATGGCCTTAAAGTGAAAAATTCCACGTTAGACCACACTTCAGTATGATTCAAAATCCAGTTTCCAAGGCATTTAATTCATCCTGCTAACGATAAAAGCTTGGCTTTCCTTGTTTAACTACTTACAACGTAATATATATACATATGTATATATATGAATCGAACCTGTGCAAAACGGAATTTCAACAGCGTCTGAATCAGCACGGTGGGTAGCAGTTACGAGTTCATGTCCAAAGAGGTTGGTGCAAGCTCAGACGGTCATCTCCGTTGGTGGGAGGGATTGTCGCAGCCTTATTGCCCACTTCAAATTGGGAAGTCCCCAGCCAGTGAAGTATTGACCCACCTGTATGTTTCAATGGATAATTGAAGCTGTGGAAACTGGAAGCAGACAGCTATCCCTGTACGAGACAAAAAGGGAGATGAAAGCACGTGTCCCACAACCAGGAAGCAGAAACATCGGGACATTGTACCCTGTCTTCTCTAACTATCCAAAACAGATTGGTGACGTCAGGAAGATGGCCATCACCAACCATAGGCTGTAGGGATTCAACGTTGACGCTGAGACACTACAGGAAACTCTCTGCTGCTCTCAGTCGAACCACCATCTAAAGGCACAATCAGAAATGTCTCTCCACTTCCAGACCTCCTCAGGATTTGTAAACATATCCAGAATCTTTTATCCCACTTTTCTGCCAAGGTGAAGGGTGCATTTGACAAAAAACTTGAGGCTGCCGTCAGGGAGATCTGTGGCACAGAAAGATCCGTGGTATAAAATCGGGGACTTCGTCTACGATTATCGACCATTTTGGCTTGCGCTAAATCAGAACAGACCCGGGGTTGCTTTGGCTATGATTTTACCATGACCCCTGTCTAACCAACACATTATTTTTCAGCAAACTCAACCACAGAATATCCTGATGGTAACCCAGAACCCACCATCGGTACTGATTGAATCTGTAGATCCTCGCCGAAAGATGTCTTCATTGCTTGCACATATTACAGCGCTAACTACAACAATGACTACTCTCTGACTGACGGCCGAAACCAATCCATCGCATGAAACAAAAAGGGTACAATCTCTGACCTGTTGGAGCGTTCTGTCAACACCATCAAATAGACCCTAAAAACACTGCCTGACAACCAACGTCGAAAACAGATAGATTCACTATCAGTCCTGGGATCATGGCTCGATACGTCAGTCGCATACAAGCATCTTGTGGTGGTGGAACACTTCAAATAACTTGGTTCTACCATCTGCAGCATTCTCTCCCTGGAATCTGGACTCGCTGATTGGAAAGTCAGCAGCAGCAATGGCCCATCTATCGAAGCGGGTCTTGGACAACCCAAAGCTGACCACTAACATCAACATGGGAGTATATCAGGTCTATGAGCATAGCACACTTCTTTACGGCAGCGAAACATCTATCGTCAGGAGCACAGACAATGCTTTCCATCTAGGCTGTCTCAAAAGCTCTCCGGATGTAACTAGGAAAGAGTGCACCCCAAACAAGAACGTTCTGATACGAGCGGTATTACCAAGTTTGTATGACTGGCAGAGCCAAAGGCACTTGCAGAGGCTCGTTCACTTCAATTGTGCACAGAATGGAGGAGTACCCCAAGACGTTACATAGGCAAGCAACATTGACCTGGCTGGTTGGAAGGTTGTAACCATAGACCGTAGCAGATGCCACCGAGGCAGTAATTCAAACAGGTGAGAAGAGGACCAGAGGGAATAGCGGAGAGAGTACAGTGTAGAGGGTAGTAACGGCACCTACAGAACTGGGCACAGACTACTATTGCAATAGCTGCAACAGATAGCTGGTCAACGATACGCTGATTCTTTGTACGTGCTCCATTGTCTATCGAGACACAAAGAAGCCAACGATACTCACTGGGGTCTTTGGACTTTTCGAGGTAAAAAAGTATCCAAGTGGAAGTTTGTTTTGTAAATTCTAACACAGAGCTTCTCAAAGTATGGATTGCAACTAGTCAGGTGGGCGGAGAAAGATCTTACTGAACTTTGATCAAAACACAAAAAATGACCTGACCTTGAATTGATATAGCTTCATAGCTTTATCCTGGGCCATTACCTATGTGCTCAATTTTGCAACCCGTACGGTGCAGCCGTCTCTCTTCGGTTCGAAATTGCCTAAATTGACATTTTGGGAAAATGCCAAAAGTGACTTGACTAAAAATTGTTCTTCACAGGTTACCAGAGGTCATTGGAACTAATTCTGTCTTCATCCTGAGATCAACTTACCCTTGTACTCAGAACTGCAGCCTATAAGGGGCAACCGTTTGATAGGAAAATGCCAAAATTGACTTGACGCTGAATTAATCTTCATTGGTCACCCAATGTCATTGCTGGGGACCAAATAACGTCTTACACACTTCGATCAATTACACAATACAAATACAATACGTGGGTAGGGTGGCGCAACCCCAAAATGGATTCAGTGTATTAAGCGTACTACCTGGCTGGTTGTGCAATCAAATCTCGGCGTAAATGTCACACACCCTCGGGCAAGTTTGCACAGACTCCTGGGCACACATGCGTAGGTCCCAAGGCACCCAAGGACAGGTCAACATAGCCCACACAGCTGTTCCTGTGGCTTTTATTAGAATTTTTGAAAGTGGAAGTTTGGGTTTCTGATTCCAATTCATCAAAAATTCTCTCAATCTTAATTGATATTCGGAAATCCTTCGTTTTGTATTGACACAGATTTCAACAATTAATAAAATCGATTATGGACACAGGAAAGGGGAAAAAATGACAGAAATCCAGCAAATGACTTATTGTATTAAATAACGATAGTAAATTGTAAAGTAAAGAAGTGTGTGGAAAATTCATGGTTCAGTTAATACAAAAATCATATTGTTATTCTTGGTATAACAATACTTTTGCTTTTTTTCTGCGTTCGTAGTCAATTTTGACAGTGGTTAAAACTTTTGCACCACAGCACAAAGGATTGTCCAAAAATGTTTTCAACAAAAAAGGAACAAACTGAAATGAACTAACTGAATTAACCGAATAATTTGGAGGTGTACTTCTGCATGATGGATGGAAAATAATGGTCCTTTGAAATCATGTAAAAGAGTAATAAATGTGGTCAGGATAAAATCTTTTTATGACATCATTGGCATTTTCCATGAAAAATCATCTAAAACCGAGTAAAAAACAAAATAACCATCTAGACTCTGGATAATTTCGATGGTATTGATAAAATATACCCGTCAAAATAAGACTCAAGAAGGTCAAAAGAACATTTTTTCCCCCAAAACCGATAAGTATTTTTATAAGAAGTTTAGCAGACTACCGATATCAATTTTCAAGTCTGTAGACAAAACAGCATGGCCAAGAGCTTTGGAACACACGGACACACGCATATATAAAAAGGGAGAGAAGCCTTCGCCACTTTTGGTGGTTAAGGTTGTTCAATAATAATAATAAGTATAATATCTATCGAGAGGGGGTTGGTACTTTTGCCTTGGATCAGACTACGAACTCTACTTAGAATCAAAGTATCGCTCATTGGCACTCCTGCCGAAGATCAGCGTGTAGCATCTGTGCGTGTTTTTTGAAAGTGTTTCACACAAATAATCGCTGTTCGCATTCTTAAACCCAATTGCTGTTGCCAGGCAACGCTTCACGTCATATTAATTGCTTAGCAATATCTTACGTCATAACTATGTTGCTGAAGTAAATTTCTCTGATGTTCTTGCTGAACACGTAACATTGAACGAGCAACAACAACAACTATAATAATAATAATAATAATAATAATAATAATAATAATAATAATAATAATAACTCGCTCTCACAGTTAATAACTGAACAACCGTAGTGTCAAAATATGAAGTCATGTAAAAGAATTCCATAAAAAATAAATATGGTTAGAATAAATACTATTTATGACATCACTGACGTTTATACTGAAAAATATCTAAAATTGACTGAAAACATCAAGAAGCATCTAGACTCTTTAGAAACTAGATGTCATTAATAAACCCACCAGAATAGGAGCCCCAGAAGTTAAAAAAAACTTTTTTCCCAAAATCAGAATAAAACTTTTTTGAAAGGGTGTAGAGGAGTACTGATGCCAATTTTCAAGTCTGTAGATAAAACAGTATGGCCATTAGCGCTAGAAAACACAAGAAAACACATGCATGTATAACAAAATAGAACCCTTCGCCATCTTTGATGGCTTTGCGTGTTTAATCCTTTGCCAACTTTTATGGCAGTGGTTTTTCAATAATAATAATAATAATAATAATAATAATAATAATAATAATAATAGGTAATCAAATATTTAATTCGATAAGAATTCAATATTTTCTCAAAGGTTTATACAAAATAGGAGCATTTTCTCATGCATGGTAGATATGGTGCAAAGTTCTCATAGAAGACATAGGAAACAACATATTTGAAAACTATATCATATTCTTGTCAGCTCTTCTACCTTGGGAGTCTATTATCTTTATGATAACGTTAAGAAGTGAACGCACTATAGAATGGTGTGGTGGATCAACAAACATTCGAGCGTTTTTGGTTGAAAATATGAAACTTGATACACCTATGTAGCTAATCGTACTGACTATTTTTTAGTTATGGACCAGGGCAGTGCTGCTCTTCTTCACTTGTCACTGTGGGTTTTTCAAAATCACCACATAATTCATATAAACGCCTAAATTTTCAACTGTACATTCTAGAATCAGCATCTTGGTCACCGAATGTTTAGACTTGAGGCCAATAAAGTCATTCAAAACAATAAAGTTTACAACCCATGTATTGCATTAGTAAATATAGACCGGCAGAAAGAAGGCTTTTTTTTGCTGAACTATTTTCCTTATTGGTCCCAGAAATTGTCTATATACGTAGCTCCATAAAACCACCTGCTGGCCAGCTTTCAGTCTTGAGGAATTTTACGTAGAGGGGTATATGTGAACATGGCTCTTGATTGAAAAGCATGATGAGCAAATCTCTTAATGAATCCATTGACCAAAAATCCAGTTTATTTGAATTTGTTAATGAACTAAGTTAACAACCCTACCATGTATGTATGTATTTTGATATCAGTTGTATGAATGACAAAAAAAAAAGAAAAAAAAAAAGAAAATAAAGTTATAGAGTCAGGAATGTTTTCATTGTAAAATTAAAACAATGACTGATTTGCAATATCGACATTCATCTGGATCAATGAACTTGAATAATGTTTTCGGGCCTCACATGATCCGAGGAATTTCTACAGAGATAGTATGTATAATAAGGGGACGTGGTTTGTTCCCCTTCAAACAAGCAAGGAACGCATGGCAACAGTTGAGAACATTTATTACAAACCGAGCCATTGACAAATATTCTTTTCATTGGACAGGTATATCCATGATGCAACATGTATCAATTAAAAATGATAATGACAACTAAGAAGATTTGGGTACATCCTACATCATACAAAGATGCATCACCAGTAGCACTACTTAGACTAAATAAACCCTACTTTTTCTCATGGATATGGACTGGTTATGCCTAACCTTATTCCAGCTCTTGGGTTGTCGAAGGAAAATGACTGGTTATATCTTTAAGAAAAAATTGCTGAAGAAACCTGATCTTATCAAAGACTTCGTTTCATGGATTGCTTGCCATGCTTCAGTGCAACAAAATTCTATATCTTCCACAACAATCTGGCCCTCATGCTTCTTCTCTTTGAGTGTTCACATTCAATCACCATGGTTTGCACCCAATGAATTTTGTCAAGGCTACATCTGAATACATAATTCCAAGCGACGTTTTAGTGTAAGTGACGGACCAACCACTTTTCACTTACATTTTCCAGGTGAAAGTGGGTGTATTTGAATAGATTGGAAACCCAATCAAGGAAGACATTTGTGGATTGCAAGATTATTATGGACTCCAGTATCCAAAGGGAAGTACACAAAGTAGGGAAACAGAAATTTGAGCAATTTGTCAATGAAAAGTCTATGGTGGCAACCATGAAAGGAGACTGCACATTGCTTTACAGATAATATATGGCACGTCAAACCCGGGAATGACATCTTGAAGATAATTTCAAGCATTCAAACCAGCCATGACTTGAGCACTTGCCAGGACTGGTGGCATAAGATCTGGCAACTAAGCAGATCTACTTAAAGTACTTGAATCTATCGTTGAACAACTAAAACCAATCCTACAAGTGACTGTATGAACGGTGCAATTATAGTCCTGATGTTGGTACCAGGAAACTTGCAGACTTTTGATGATTTCACCAAGACTGTGTTCCTACCATATATCTAGCATCACCTTAAACTTGTATTGAGACTTGATAATGTGTGGGATATTTATGACCCGAAAAGCCAGAAAAGAGCAGCAAGAGAGAAGAGGGAAATGGGAGTAAGAAGGGAATCGGTCTTTGATCAGAGGTGCCAATTAACTTTCTTCGTGTCGGAACGAAACTGGACTCTTTCACATGTTGGCAAAAGCACCAATCCCAAAGGTAAAGAAGTTTAAAACACTTATGACGATCAAGTACTTTTCTGACCCGTGAGAGATGGCATTGACCCCCGCCCCCGAGGAAGCAGATACCAAAGTGGTGCTGTATCTTTTGGATGTTGCACATGAAGAAGATGAAAAAATCATGGTTAGAACATCAGATACAAATGTATTCGTACTCATCGGGTCAAACCTGCTTAATATTCCAACTAAAGCAATATTGATATCATTCGGCATAGGGAAGCATCAAAGATATATGAAATCACAAGAAATAGCTGCTGGATTGGGTCCACCAAAGTTAAGTTTCATTCATTTACTGGGAGTAACACCGCTCCCTTTTTGCGGAATTTGGCAAGCACTGAATATGTGACACTTGGTCCGTATTTCCCAATGTCACTGATTCATTCCTACACCTGACAGATGCCCCCTCAAGTATCCCGACAATATATTTAATTTGTCAAGGATATATGTTGTTCTTTTGGACGACAGGACATGTGGATTGTCCAATGTGAATGAGGCAATAACGCATCTCTTTGCAATAAAATCCAGAGCTCTCGAGAATATTCCACCAACACAGGCCGGACTGGAAAGGATGGCTCATGGAAATCGAAGTGAACAACAATTGGAAATGGCACGTGAGTACATTGCATCTTCAAAAAGATGCAAAGATGAGTGCAATAGTTACAAGACCAGTCTCTAATACACAGCTCTTTGTTACTGTGGAGGCACCTTTTTCCAAAACTAACAACACATACGTACTAAAGCATATTTGTTATTTTCTTCATGAATTTTGATACATACATAAATGTAAAGCCTTATTGCATAGGGTAAGTGATCAAAATGACATCAATTCAGGTACTATCAACTCCAATATAATAGTTACTGCTTATGTTAGTTTTAATAGATATGTTTCATGATTTAATTATGTTTTATTATTTCTTTATTACAATGATTCGGTTTTTGCTTATCTTGTTACGTTTTTGCTTTTTAAAATCCAAATTGATAATTAATCTACTTCAAAGTTATCTAGTGACATTGCTGACTCCAAGATGTTAATTTTAGGATATATAGTTAAAAAGATATGGGCGTGTGTATGAATTGGGCGGCCATTTAAAAAAAAATCCTTCAGTACCTACCAAGAAGGGCAGCGCTGACGTGGATCAATATCGAAAATTATCAAAATAACGACATACGTGTACCAAGTTTCATGCTTTTAGTCCAAAGTTCGAAATTCAGTCCCAAATCCCTCTTAACCGTCCAATTGTTTGTCCAATACTGGTTCACACGCCCCGCGCGCGCGTGTGTGTGTGTCTGTTTACTGGTGTGCATGTATGAATTTCTTACCTGTTGTGTGTCTTTCAGTCGATGTATGCAATGTGTGTGGTTCATTGATTCTGCTGTTAGTCGGGTAATCCACAGACACGCACGATTGCAAAAACAGGTTTTTCGGTTGCAGTCACTGGACTCAGTTGCCAACGACTCGACACCGATTGTTTATCTAGAAAGAAATAACAGAGAAACAAGATTATGACGGGAGAGGGAGTTAAAAACCGAATAAACGTTAGGACCTAGCTTGAGGGCTGAAAAATCTATAGAATATGAAATCAACACACACACACACACACACACACACACACACACACATATATATATATATATATATATATAAATATATATATATATGTATGTATATATATATATATATATATATATATATATATATATATATATATATATATATATATTAGCTGTTTCAGTAATGCTAGTAATTGCAGTGGTAGCCGTCATTCCCTCGCCCTTCATACCCTCTTCCCACCTCGTCGTTCCTCTCCCCTTATTACCCCTTATTAAACTATGCACTTTCTTCCCCCTTACCATGTACGTCACATTTACTGTATCAGTAGCATCAAGACCGTTATTGCACGTTTATGGCAACTGTCAGCGAAGTGACAGGCCATGGACTAGTTGATATAATTATTGTCGCACGTGGAACAATCCCGAAAAAACTTGCAAGAATACTGGAAGAATTGGAAATCAGAGGAAGAACTGAAATAGTTTAACCAATAGCATTGCTATAATCAGTTTGAATACCGAGGAGAATCCTGGATTATTGAATGGGCTTATTGTCCCTTAATCCCCAGTGAGAACCACTGCATGTGACTGATGTGAAAATTTGACGTGTACAAAAGATAAATAATTCAATAATGATTGGAGTACCTCGCTGTCTAGCGATGGTGAGCAAACGTGTCTCACAGACTATTATTACTAGTAAATAGAAGAAATTGAGGGAACTTGATATGAATATTTAAGATTATGAGCGGTTTAGAATTAGTAGATCCTAAAGTATCTACTTAAAGGGATGCAAGGGACTGAGAGGTCATACATTTACAGTAAAAGTATATAGAAGTAGATTAAATATCGAAGAAATCTTTTTTAACAATTGAATTATATTATCTATTGAATAGATTATTGGAATATATACTGCTATCAATGTATGTAAATGATTTTGAGAAGAATTACGATGTTTATTACACCACTGCAAAGGTTGTAGATAATGTGTAAATATAATTGTTATCATGTGAACTTGTATTTACAATTTGTATACATTTTTTCACTAAAATATTCTACGGTCGTGTGTTCAATCACAAATACGTTCCCCACACATTAGGAATGGAATTTCGGATTGAGAAATATGCACTACAAGTGATACACAAGGAAAGACATGTGACAACAGATCGAATGTACATTCCAGATGATAATCACGCATTATCTGCACAGGGCAGCTATAAATACCTCGGAGTTAGGAGTATCAGAATGTAACTCGATGAAACGGGAGAAAATAAAAGGAAAAGTACGTGATGAATATCTTGGAAAGATAAGACAATACTATAAACTAAATTAGATAGCAGAAACTTGATAAAGGGAATGAACACCTGGCTTGTACTGGTAGTAAGTTACACAGCACCCTTCCTTGGCTGGACAAAAGAGAAGCTCAAATCTATGGATCAACCGAATACACGCTTTTCTGCGCTCAAATGACGACTGGACGTAGACTCTGGTGGAAAACCCTGTGACAGCAAAAAGGCTCCAGTCAGTTGTGAGGGAATCCAAGGCATTTTGAGAAGAACTAAACATAACCGACATAAACCAACAAGCCCCGGTACAAACTGCATCGAAGGTTGCAAAATATGTCAAAACTACAGCGAAGCGATAAGGAATATCAATTTTAAAAGAACACTGGGAATAGAAACCCATGCACGGCCAATACCCACTTTGCACACATATTGATGTAGATAATTCGAAAATCCATCAGTAGCTACGAACTTCAGGGGTCAAAGCCAAAACAGAGGGCTTCATCTATGCTGTCGAAAAACCAGAGCTTTCCTACTAAGAACTACGTAGCACATCTTATCAAAAACAATGCTAACTGCGGGTTTTGTGACAGCATGACTGAGACTACCGACCACATTGTATCTGGATGTTCTTTTCAAATCTCCAATGAATACAGACTTAGACACGATAGAGTGGGCCAGTGCACCCACTGGATAGTCTGTAAGCACTATGGCACACCACACACACTACATTGGTATGAATACCATCCAGAACCTGTAACTAAAACACAAGATGTGGCAACATAATGGAATTTCGCTTGTACACACGGATCGAACCATCTATGCCATCCGATCAGACATAATTATAAACGACAGAAAGGAAAAGGGGCGTCTATAAATAGATATGACCATTCCTTCAGACTAAAGTATATCTGTAAATGAGTTTGAAAAATTGTCCAAATACAAAGACCTTGAAATTGAGATCACAAAAATGTGGCAACTTAAGACAAAAACAATACTTGTCATAGGAACCCTTGGGGTCATGAAAAAGGTGTTGAAAAAATATCTAGGTAGAATACTAGGGAACCCAAGCATCTATGAGATACAGAAAATTGTCCTCACAGGCACTGCCCCTATTCTTTGTAAAGCACCGTCCATGTAAATGTTTTATCTTCTATACAACTATGAACGGTTTCATATGTAGCCTCTTGTATTGACCCGATTTGTATATATGTGAAAAACAAAATGCCAGTGCCTACTAAATCATAGCATCGTTGCCTGCCTTAAGTTTCTAACTGAAATTCGGTGAGCAATGAATAATACAAGACATCAAAAGAAAAAAATATTAACGAATATCATCAATCTCTGAGCCGAATGAGGTCCTCCTATAACCTTTAAAAGTCATTTTATGCTCCAACTAAACTTACAAGTACAAAAGAAATCAGTGTTCGTCCAAGTCTTCGACGACAATAATTATTGAATTATCTTTTCATTTGCGCAGTTCAATTTTCCACACTACATTCAGCAAAAGATTTAGTTTTGAAATTTATCAAGAGAATAGGCGTACAAAAATTGATTGAGATCAGTTTAGGTATCAAGAAAATGTGTATGATCTTCAATCCACCACATTTCCTTTGCGTTGGAGGTCAGGAGTTCTGGTAGAATGACCCACAGTCCATAGTCCTGCAAGGCAATACAGAAGTTACATCCCGCCCACTGTATCATGTCGTAGATGTTTTCAGAGTCTTGACGAAGCACATCCCTCTCCAGGCCTTATCAATCCTATTCTTTATGCTGAATGCTTAGCAGAGAGGCATTGAGTACCATATTTAAAGTCTTTGGTGTGACTCAGCCATAGATATACAACCTACAGAATTAGAGGCGAGCACTTCTCCGACTTGGCAACGGTATAAAGTGATCACACCTGAGTAAAAAAACAAAATCTAATGAAGGATGAAAAATAAGATAAAACAAAATGATGAACCATTCTGTATAAAGAGAGCAAACAACAACAAAAAAAGCGTGGATTAATCACTCAATCGAAACTGTCACCTGACCAACGTCTTCAAGCATGTTGTGGGATGATCAAATAAAAACGGGAAAAAGTGATCAATTAATAAGTTATTTCTCTCGCATTTTGTTTAGTGGTGATCCCTAGAAAGTCTAAATTTAAAAAAAACAAAACAAAAACAAGTGGACAAACTAAGTGATCAATTTAGCATAAACTTACATTGGAAATTGAATCACTCAACAAGAAACCTATTTTGGGGGGTTCAAAAAAAAAGAAAGTTTTTGTCGACAAATAAGGAATGAATATTAAACATTTCTATTGATATATAAATTCGTACACAGCCAGCCAGGCGAACTAACTCAAAAACTGAAGAAACCTATGTTGACAGTTTTGGTTGACAGAGATTCTTGATGTTTGGTTTGTTGGTTAAACCAACAAACTAAAAATAAAGAATCTCTCATCATCATCCGCACCAAACGCATCTCCCATCACCCACACCGAACGCATCTTCCCTTGCAATACCCCACCCCCTCTCAAAAAAGGGTGTGAGAAGTGTGTGCGATATGTCGGCAGATAAGTCCAATGAGCTGACGGCGTTTGTCAAAACAAGTGTCAACAGTAATTAACAAAACAGTAAGAGTCACCGTTCTGCATCCTGCAATCCCGGAAAAAAAGCACCCGACATCTCATACCGATTCCAGTGTTTTTGCTCTTTGCCTCCCCGGACCGCCAACAGAAAAAAAGCCCAGGTATCTCGAGATGACTATTGGACCGGCAAAGCCGAACCAATTAAAACAGGACCTCTCTATAAATCTTTCATATTTGAGGAGGTGCCGAGTGGTTTGCGGCACGGAACATAGAATCAGCAAGTCGAGTTCAAATATGCTCTTTGGAAAGATATAGATCCATCTTCCTCCCCCTCAGCTATGATTAAAATAACAAAAACGGTAGAAGCAGATGGATGAGTCTGAATGTTTTTATAGTTCACAATCCGTGGCCCGTGTGTCGGTGTGTAAATGACACAACATAATCTTCCTTTTTGTCTTCTTAACAAGCTGTATTACGTGTAGTATATATTCGAAAGCACCGTGTATTTATCTGAATATTTGTATATTTTTATGTTTATAAAATTGATTAAGAGACGACAACCGTGCAAAGGGGCGTCACTCATTTCACTCAGCTCTATTTTTCTCAGACCTTGGAGTGTAATGGATTTGTGCCTTTACTAAAGATATTAAATGAAAATTGTCGCAGCTGGAGTTTGAAATCGGCTTGCCGAGCCAATTCTTCATGCCGTTATTCGACTGGCCGCTCCAAACAAGAAGGAAGATTGGAACAAACCTTCTACCTTGTTCTATATGTTTTCCTCCCCTGGAGAGTCTTTCACCTTTAAAACATTCGTCGAATCTATTAAACTTTGCCACAAAAAACCAATACATGAAAAATCGTCGATTTCTATGGGATCTGCGTTCGTGCTCTGTGAAAGAGGTCCATCCAAAAATATTTTTTACTATGTTTTTTAATCCAGGATTTTCTCAAAAAACTGTTAGAGTTAGATCCATGTGATAGAAACTATAGATATATATTGAATCAGCATCAACCAGGAAAGGTGTTTTCATCAATCATGAGAACCAACATAATTATGAGAGGATCAATGCTTTGTATTTCTTTTCGGGCTCTAATTCAAAGAAGTCAAGGTCTTTTCATAGCCGAGTGGTTACAAACACAGAAAATGTAATCATTGGACCAAGTTCAAACTCCGACGTAAACTTTTCCCCTTTTATTCTTTCATGCTTTCCAAACTGTAAGACCTTCAGAAATTAGTCGGTTTTGATGAAAAAAATCAGGTTGTAAAAGGTATTCTATTTAGCTGTAGTTATAATACTAACGTGGACCCTCAATTTCTATTCGTCATAGGAAAACTGTGAACGTGGATTTCTTATTCTCTCAGTGTTAATGTAATCTGGGCTGTATCTATATTCAATAAAGGATGCAAGTATATGTGTGTCTGAGCTCGAAAGTCAAGAACTACGCATCACCGAAGAAAAACAAAGGCATATTTGAAATCAGTTGGTCACAATTTATTTATGTCGCTCATTTTATGGTTTGATTTGAAAAAAAAAGAAGACCACTCGATTCTTATAGGGTGTGTGTTCGCACTTACATGGAGAAAACTGATTTTAATTCAAAGCCACATGGAAAAAAATTACTTTCTTCTTCTTTTTAGCCTTTTTTCCCATCATTTCATGTGCTTTCAGTCTACAAGACCTTCCAACCTTCTGGAAATTTGTCAGTGTCAAGAAAGAAAATATTTAAAAGTTTTATAATAGGGTTTCTATTTATAATTTAGCTAGAATGCTTAACTGCAAACATAATTTCCATTCGTCATTGGTGACTGTGGATGTGAATTTCTTTTTTCCACGGTACTTATGCTGGATGTCTACGATCATAGACGTCCATATCTTCAAGGCTCTCCGAAAGTACGTTCGTTGGCCAAATATTTAGTTGATATTTCGAACAGTTCTTGCTGATTTACGCCCCATTTTGAATCGACGCAATAAAATTACTTGAATTTTCTGTTTTCCCGTCTTTGATTTGATACTTTCAAATAAACCAGACTAAATAGTGAAAAGGAAACGTTCAGCTTAAATAGAACGAAATTCACGCTTTAGAATAATATATTTCTAATAGTAAAAAAATAGTTAATTCTCAAACAAACATCAAAGTTTAAAATAACACACATCTTTTGCACCGATTCGATATATTGATCTATTTACAAGAAAAGACTGTCATTCTGGTCAAAGGTAATCTATTCCATAGTTCTTAATTTGCTTTTCTCTTGAGGAGAACTAGGATCTTATGGACAGAACGTCAATATAGTGCAATGTGTCCATCGACCTTGGCTTTTTCTAAGTCTCCACGATGACGTGATATATATATATATATATATATATATATATATATATATATATATATATATATATATATATAATGTGTACTTTAGAGAGTGAGACAGACTCGGGAGTGAAGTTTTTGGTGGTAAGGTTTATTAATCCTTATATGTCAATAGTCCATACATGTTTCGGGATTTCTCCCATCATCAGTGGTGCGTGTTGTGTGAGTGTGAATTAAAATGTACCATATATATATATATATATATATATATATATATATATATATATATATATATATATTCATATATATTCATATATATATATATATACATAGGTATTTACTTAATTTATCTTAGTTTGGCATAAGATTATGAAATTAGGACATCCAGTGTTGGTCTTATTCACTACTCAGTAGTAGTGACCTGCATGGCTAATTTGTTGACACCCCCTGAGCTTTTAGCTCAGTGGCTTAATGAGAGTTCTCAGTGCTCAGAGGCAAAGAGAGCGGTGTGGCGGGGGGGAATAGTAGCTATATATATCATAAGGGACATTTTAATGAATTAACGACTGTAACATGCCACAGAAAGTTTTGCACCCTTCATACCTGCACTCCTCTCACCCCTCTTGCTATGCCTCTGCCCAGCCTTAAAGACGTGGACGTCTTTCTGAGCTTAGTTCAGTCAGTCTCGATTCCACGAGTGTGGGATGCCTAGTGAGGATTGGACTTCATACATAGATCAAATGGTCCCGTAGATCTTGACCCCATGGTAAAATGTCCCCGTTAAACCCTTCTATCAATGTTAATATGAACAGTTATCGAATCAAGCGTTTATTTCGACTTGTTTTTTGATTGGAATAGCTACATATCCCCCAAAGATGTCTGTAGTCCATGTTGGAGCCCCAGCAAATTTTAGAATTCTTGATATTTAGTATAAAGGCAGACAGGTGCTTTTCAC
The DNA here is from genome assembly GCA_963457665.1 of Thysanoteuthis rhombus. NCBI lineage: Eukaryota > Metazoa > Mollusca > Cephalopoda > Oegopsida > Thysanoteuthidae > Thysanoteuthis > Thysanoteuthis major. Next base: position 29,308,439 of record OY735234.1, on the reverse strand, counting down.
TTGGAAACTTGGCGCCACACGATCTAGTTATATTTTTTATTTAGCCTGTGTTCGTTAGTTATATCGGAACGAGATTGCATATTTCTCTCGCTGGTTGCTTTCCTTTTAAAACTGCTAGGGATTGAGTGACCCGAAGAGAGAGTGTTTTTCTCCATTTCTTTCGTTCTTCCTCTTTCTTTTTCTTGTTTGATTAATTTCTTTTTCTTTCTCTCTCCTGATGCCCTGCCGCTAATAATAAGATTAAAATCTCTCTCTCTCTCTCTCTCTCTCTCTCTCTCTCTCTCTGTCTCTCTCTCTTGATTCAAATTGAAATTGTGCAAATAACGTCGACATTTTTTTAAATTTCACGATATGTATGACAATCCAATTTCGGTACCGGAGGTTATGTAAGGCTATTAGGTAAGGATAAAAGTCAATGAATGTTTTGGACTTGAAGGTAGTGAGAATGTGTGATGTAAGATCGAATATGAGTGTGCAATCAAATGTCACAATTTCCTTTACCAATGTTGTACATTAAATTCATTTTAGATTTATTCCTACTCTCAGCTTTTTGTCACTGTGTTCAATTGTGTTCCTCATTATTTCCGCTTGCTTTCTTTCAAATACACACTAGCAGCAGAAGAATTCTAAAATTGAACTCATTCTCATTATAAATCCGTCGATTTAGAAGCAAAATAAAATAATAGAAATTATTCTTTGCTGCCACTTACTTAAATCGAAAGGGGAAACTAGTGATGAACAGAAGTGGGTAACGGCCATGAAGAGTTTTGGAACTATTGATATAAGTAAATAGATAATTGTTTGCTGGTAATTCTTTTATGAAGATGGAGCATATTACTGAAATTGTTTTCAATTGAGACATACTATTTAATGTAAGTAACGTACGATATATTTTCAAAGGTAAACTGAAATAATGAAAAATTGGAACATAGCTAAATTGTAGTTAAATATGGACAGATTCTCATTCATTCATTTCTCTGGCGTTGACACTCTTTGACTGCTTTCTACCTACAAAATGTTATCTCACAGTTCTTCCAAAAACTTGGTACACAATAAGCAGTGACCAGTCACGTTTCTTTTTTAACAGCAACGAAACCAGGCAGTTCAGTTAATACCAAAAAGTTTTTCATTCAGCCCAAATTTGAATAGGTACATAGGCATTCTTAAGAAAGGAAAAGTAGAGAGAGAGAGAGAGAAAGAGAGAGAGAGAGAGAGAGAGAGAGAGAGAGAGAGAGAGAAAGAGAAAGAGAGAGAGAGAGAGAGAGGGGATAAAAAAAGGGGAATTCTTCTTTTTCACGTCAAACTACTTTTTTTCAAATCGATCCTCGATATACAAATGAGTGACATGAGGAAATATGTTCAAAAATGAAGAAACTAAACATTTCAACAACTTATATTGTGAGCATACGACCTACAAATTATGGGAAACACAAATAGATACACGGTCCTTGGATACAAACGGAAATAACTTAACAGTTTCACATGACGCTTTTTTTAATCAATTGGAAACAAATAGACTTGTTACAGAACCAAATTTCTTCAAAAATGCTTTTAACAATGTCACGGGTTTTGAACAGTTTCTTTTTTTTTCTTGTTTTCATTTTAATTTTCCCTTTCTATCATTTTCTAGCTGCATTTTTTCTCATTCAGTCGCCATTTTAGAGTTCAAGCCAAGATTTTAAAGGCAGGGGAGGGGGATGCAACATGAAAAAAATATTCTTTGAATAAACATGAGAAAGAGAAAAGTATTTTTCAAGTATCAAAAACAAGAACATAAAGGGGGGGGGGTCCTGCATCTTTCATTAACATTTGAGTCATAGTTTTTTTTGCATTAGAATAAGCAAAAATGTTATTTCAAAAAATCAATCACAGAAATTAACTACAGGATCAATGAATGAGAAATTTATAGAGATATAAAACGGAAGACAACTTACTTGTATTCGATGAAAAAACAAATAATACATTTTTTCAAGATCACTTTGGATTATTTGGGCACTTCTATTTATAAAATGTCTTAATCTAAATGTTGAAAAGGAAATAATTGTGGTTTGTGCCCAGCCCCGCTAGATCCACCCCTTCAGACCCTTCAATGCATTTTGACAGTACTTCGAGCCCTGAGAGAAATATTATGCGGGGGGTTTTATGCAGAAATCAAGATCCTTCATTTGTGCAAGATGGAGGGGGAATGCTGAAGAAGTTTGTTTGTCATGTGAGGCACGATGGGTGGATGTGTGCGGGTGTGTGAGTAGGATGAAGGCATGTTTGGGTGTGTGTGTGTACTTGCGTGCGTGCGTGCGTGCATGTTTGTGTGTCTGTGTGTGAGTGTGTGTGTGTGTGTGTGTGTGTGTGTGTGTGAGGGTTAAAGGTTATGTTTTGGGTAAGGGGATTCGGCTATTTCCCATTGGTGAAGTAGAAATCGTGTCGCCGGACTTCCGGTCATAAAACAACGAAGCGAAGCCCGACGATATGTCTTTCCAGCGTTTTCCCTCCAGTTTTTATATCAAATGCCCAACAAACACACACACGTAAGCATGCTCTCTCTCTCTCTCTCTCTCTCTCTCTCTCACACACACATACACATACACACACATACACACACACTCTTATACTTACACTGACATTTGTACTAATGGTCAAGTGCCCAGACACTTATATATATATATATATATATATATATATATATATATATATATATATATATATATATATATATACATATATACATTAAGCGTTCCATATATCAAACGTTCACAGTGGAAAAACTGTTAATATTTCTTTATGAGATTTGACAAACTATAATTGGAGAATATAGTCTCTGCTTTGCTCAGACAGAGAATAAAATTTCTCTTCTACAACTGTGATCATTTTCCCCACATGCATTTATTCAAGTGTACATACGCCGGCTTCACACACTTACGCTTACATACGCACGCATACACACACACATTCGTGTGATTTCTTGGTTCTTTGTCCGTAACCATGGGTTCTTCCACTTTAAGATAACAATATCTCCTACCCATAATTTTCAATTATGGACACTTCCACAGAAACAAGTTTTTAATTTATTTCCCCAAAGAACAATGCATGCGCTTATTTATTTATATAGTGTGTACAAATGTTTCAATGTAAAAAGTTTTAAAAAAAAGAAAAAAAAAGGTAAATATTGTGTTTGGGTAAAAGTTTTTAAAGGTTTTCATGATTTAATTCTTTAATGTTGTGAATTTCATGACGTGTTTGCAAAACATCCATGTGAAGTGGAAAACTATTTCATTATGCTTTTCATCATTCCGTAGTCGAGCGGAGGCAATTAATAATAAAAATGAAAATTTTAGGTTGATGTCAAACAGAACCAAAACATCACCACGATAAAATGATGAATTTATTTTCAGGTATTTTACCGAGTCCATTGTCAGGATTACACGTAAAATTAAGCCACAAAACGTAAATGAAAATATCATTTTAAAACAAATAATCTACACAGCAATTTCTGATATCTAGACGCAACTGAAAACAATTAGATCTAAAGCTTAAAAAAATGTAAGTGCAGGAACTGAAACATCCCTTGAATTTATCACTTCTAGGATGTTTATTTCATTTGAAAGAGGGAAATTACATCAGATATTAATCCAGACTGTGCCCGGACCCTGGCCTCCCCTTTTCATACATTATTCTTGGGTGTATCAGAACCTCTGTTCCAGAATTGATGTAGAAATGGCGACGTATCAAAACCATTAAATCTAGATGAGAAACATCTAAAACCATTTATCCATAAGTGGAATAAATGGAATTTACATTGGATATTTCTCTGTAGGTCGCTTGGACCCTGTTTTTTTTTGGGGGGGGGGATTGTTCATTCCTCATTCTGGGATACATCTGGACCTCCTTGCAAAAATTGGTAACGACTTACAGAAAAATGGCGATGTTATTTCAAGACAAACAAACAAACAAACTTTCACGCTTAGATTATGTAAATAATAGTTCTGGCTCCTAAACGCGACTAAAAACTTCTAGATTTATATGGAAATCATCCAAGCAAAACTATTTGAGAAAAGTTCTTGATTCTGCTTCACGTCGATTTGTTTTCGAAGAGACGAAAAGCTAAAATAGCATTCAGCTTCTGTTTTGCAGCGAACAGAAGACCGCACACACTCTTTCTCTCTCATCTACACCTAAGTTTCCCGTACCTTGCATCACCATTACCTTAGATCATTGGGGGCGGGGGCTAAGAAAGTTAAACAACATTCTACATGTAAATTAATGGTAATTGCTCCTTTGCTTTACGCCATTTCGGCTTATGGAAACCTTAAATGGGAACGCTGTACTCTACGATAGCGGGGGAAAACTGCACATCTGTGAATTTGCAAGCAAAACGTTTCCGGTCATTGGAGAAAGAAGAAAGGTGTGCTGTCAGGGAGATTTCAAACAATCCTCAAGTAATGATTAGCAATGTGTATTTGTTGTCTGTCACGCGTACGTCAGCAGTAACATATGGTGACGTAATCTAGCCAAGAAGAAGTAGAAAAAAAAACACGAGTCTATTTTAAGTTTCTTTTGAAATGTGTATAAAATATTTCCTTTTCTCAACGAAAAACCCAGTCAGTTCTCGTGAATTGCATTTTTATTTCATTTTACCTTCAGATTCGTTAGATATTCAGGGCCATTTTTTGACGGCAAAAGAGAATCATGCATTAATCATCGAATAGCTAGGACTAGATAAAAAACCAGCAAAGTAATTATGATTTAGATAATTATCTATCTATCCATCTATCTGTGCAAATCTGTGTCAATCTGTTCATATTCATGTATCTGCGTGAATATATCTATCTAAATACACGCTGTGTAAACAGACGTTTTAGCGGATTTATAGCTACAGACATTTTTAATTTACATGAGAATGTTGGTTGGAACCTGTGCCATTCTGACCTGAAAAGTTACTTCGACCAATGAGGGTCATCAATAACACGCTTCGTAATTCGAGGCCAACGGACACTGGACATCAATCTATCAGGCCTGTGTGTCACGCCCGAAAGCAGGAAACCCGAAACTCCGAGGGTCAGAGTGATCCACGAGTGCAAGGTAAGAAGAGAAGCAGCCACGGGGCCCGGGCGTGTGGACAGTAATCAATACTTTTCTGCTCGGTTCAATTAATCAATCGATTGATCATCTTTCAATTCGATCGGGGTGGGCAGACGAGACATCTTAAATTTCGCTGAGATGAACAGAAATTTCTTATGAGCATATCTTAACCAATGTGTGAGTGTATGCTTGTGGATTTACGCAGATACATCTTTCAGAAAAAGTACCACATTTCTTCTCTCTCTCTCTCTCTCTCTCTGAATCGCGTTGAGATTAATGGGAAGAGTAGCGCTAGGAATAACACTAGAGAAATAGAAAGGAATGAACACGGGACCAAGAGCAGACCAAGATGACACATCATAAATATGATTGACAAAAGTGAACAAAACGCATAGTAGGAGGAGAAGATTAAAAATAGTGCGAAAAGTAGCTGAATGGTACTCAAGGGATATCAAGCACAGTAGGAGAAGGCCGGACAGAAAATGAAAAGATGACAATGAAGGATTTGCCGATGAGTCATTGCAGATATTCGCACATTCAAGGTCGTCATGGAAAAATTTGGAAAGAGCTCCTGATCAGCAGCTGGACCTGGAATGGGTGATGATATATATATATATACATATATACATATATGTATAGTTGCAGTTGATAATTATTCAAATAGGGTCTCAATTTCAAACAGAAACTATATTAGATATGAATAAACATAAACACAACGAGTGATAAATCTAAATTTGAATTTTCTTTCTTTGTATATATATATATATATATATATATATATATATATATATATATATATATATATATGTGGCAAAACAGAAAACTACGGAGTAGCATTTCAGCTCATGCCACGTAACAAGCGGCGCCACAGTTGTCTGTATTGCTGAGAATTCCAACTGGAAGACAGCGAAATGCATCAAGCCCGATCTCAATGATAATAAAAATCATTAAGATGTAATACCGCTTTTCTCTTTTCACATCGTCAAGTCACTTTCATCATTCTGTCGGATTGTCTAACAACCATACAACAATCCTATATATATATATATATATATATATATATATATATATATATATATATATATATATATATATGGGGTTGTATGGTCTGTGTGGAGGTGCGTACGTATTTGTGTACGCATATGTATATGTATATTTATTTCTACATATTATATAAAAGAAGATAGAGTAAAATTTACACAACTATGCATACATATTGATATAAATTGGTGTCTATAGAAATCGTAGTCTTCTCAATAAAATTCTTCCATCCGCTAATAAGACGACTTCAAGTTCCAGCCTTTATACGGAAGCAATATGGCGGCGTCTCCCGACAAAAGCCAATAAAAATCTCTCAGATCAAAAAGAAAACATATTTGATCAAAGCAAACATCAGACGCAACGTTCTTCTTGTCTCGTCTAACCTCGTCTTCTCTCGTCATAAAACGTCATTTCATAAGTAAAGTACCAGGGTGAAGGGTACAAAGGAACAAAAATAAAAAGAGAGCTGAAAGAAACCTTTAGAACAAGGGTAAATAACAAATAGCATGTAATAGAAACAAAGTAAAAAAGAAATCTTTAAACAGACTAAGATAGATAAATGAGATAGAAATGAATGAGTTAGATTAGGCTGGTCAGACAGGGATAGTTAGATAACAATGAAGAGACATAGATATACATATGTCACAATTTGGCATGTTCACATTAGATGTCTGGAGGTTATTTCTGGATATTAAGTAACATCGCCTCCTCGAGTCCCCACCGCTATTTTAAGTATCCTTGCACATCCCAGCACCACCTGGACACTATTTGTTCTTCCAAGGATTTGAAACTATCAATCCAAACTGTCACCAAATGTTTCTAAGTTGGCTTAGCTGGCGGGCTGACGCATACAGGTCGCACCAATGGAGCTGCAAGGCTGAAAATCTAAATATATATTCCTAACATGTCTATAACATATTTATTTGTTTTTTGCCTCCCACTCCCAATATTCTTTATGGCGGAAGTTCAATTTCCAACAAAAGGCGAGAGAAGTAACTCATTCACTGATTATCCTTTTTTCCATTGACCCCCCCCCTCACATGGAATGCCACCAAAAGACATTGATCACATGGCAGTTTCTATTGTGACTAATTTTCAATTCATCCAATCACAATTCTATTGTTTTTAACATTGATTTAAATGCGTTGACTGTTATGGGTACGAGCAATACCTTCATGCCCAGTGGTTTTCTTCGTTAATGGGATAGTACCAAGCATTGTCCAAGTTACCGCTTCCTTTCCTCTCCACCGTATGGTCTGCTGATACAGCCACATTAATCAGTAAGTAAAATCATTCTCTAACAAATGCTTTCTATCCTTTTCTTAAGTGGATGTGTCACACGCACGCACAGATAAACACAGAGACGTATGTGTCACTGTGTTCAACATCTATGGTTGCATCTGAGATACATGCATGTTCTGTCCGTCCGATTTTAAAATCAACATTCAAAAACTGGGTTCAGAATGTAGTGTGGAGCAAGCGACTACCTCAGTCATCAAGGAAGCTCGGCACTATGACTAGTTAAAACACAGTAAATGAGATGGGTTTTCTGTTAATGTTACTTCAAGCGTCGTAATTTGGAGATCATGGTTATCCTTGCCCTTTGGATGTAAACTATGATAGTTGAACGTAGCATAAAAAGGCTAAAAAATATCATACAAGGGCCCCAAAAGTATATGTATACAATGTATAGATCAGATATTGTGGCAATATTGAAGTTAAAGTCATTAATTCGTTCTTTATCAGATACCCAGAGTGTCGAAAATCTGAATGTGCCTTCTAAAATAAATAGTTTGGCACGTCAGATGCTCTGTTTTCGTCGTATCTGAACGAATTCATGGTGCACAATAGTCTGATAAAGAACAAATTAATGTCTTTTAACTTGAATATTGTTGTAGTATCTAATCGATATGTTATGTAGTTGTTCTTTTCGGATCCTTTGTAAGACTTTTCAGAGCTTTTGTACGTCCTTGTAGAGCCTACAGCCGTAGGACCAAGGATTGGCTCAAATTTATGACGCTTAAAGTAATATCAACCGATTTTTTCCTCGTTTCAGAGATATTTCTCTCAGCACCCATTTCTAGTTCGATACAAATGTGCAGGCAATGATTCATATCCCATGCCTAGGACTGTCAATTCGTGCAGTTATCAAATCTTTCTAAAGAAATTATGTCAATATCTCCATGCGTAGTTCTTGAATAAACGTCCCCAGTAACAAAAGAGAGAATTCAGCTACTGAATTTCGGATTCTTCATTACAAATAGCGGTTCGATTCAACGCCCAGTCTATTTTTTCTGTACAAGAAGACGTGAATGAAAATACTTGTTTATAACTTGCTAATAAACTTTCAAGCCAAACAAAGCCCACTAGATTACGGAGTGCTCAATAGGAAGACGTGGTGAGGGTAATGGCAGGGTTGGAGTGTTAGAAAAACATGGCTTTTGCAAAGACAAACGGAAAAAGAAAGCAGTGCTTAGGTGCAAACAAAGAGAAGAGGACAAAGAAGGGGGAAAGATGGGAGTACGAAAGTGAAGACACGACAAAGAAAAGTGAGAAGGAAGAAAGATAAAATAAGGGGGAAAGAGAGAAAAAAGTAAAAAAGTGACTGGGAGAAAAAAAATAGAGGAAGGGTATCAAGAAGGAATAAAGGAAGAGAAGAGGGGAAAAAGAAAGAAGGAAGAAAAAAAGAGAAAGAGAAGTAGAATATGTAAAAACGGATAGAATAAAGGATTGAAAGACCGAAAGAGAAGTTTAAAAGGTAGGAATGAAAGGATAAAAAGAAGAGTGATATGAGAAAAAGAAAGGATAAAGGAAAAAAAGGGGGAGAGGTATATTATGAAGAAAGAAGAAAGGATGAAATGAAGGACAGGAAAGATGTGACAAGACTATATAAAAGGAAAGAAGGAAGGAAGGTTAGGGTTAGAAGAGAAAGAAGAGAGGAAAAAGAAAGTAAGAGGAAAGGGAGACAGAAAAGAAGGAAAAGGCGAAAGAAAGAAGAAAAGATAACAGAAAGGAAGGTGAAAGATAAGTAAAAAGGGGGAAAGAAAAAAAATGAAATGAAAGGATGAAAGATAACACGAGAGGAAAAAAATTCAAAAAAAATGAAAGAAAGGTGAGACTATAAAGAACATTGCAGAAAGAAAGCAACACTCGTGTAAAAAGAGGAGAATGAAAAAAGAGGAAGAAATTCAGGTAAGTGAAAATGAAGATGAAAATAAAGAAGAACAAAGTAGGTAAGAAGAAAGGAATACAAAAGTGAAGAGAGGAGAAGGAAAGACGAAAGGAGAGAGAAGAGAATGAATAAAAAAAATGGAAGGGGGCAGTATATAAACATGTATTCATCATAAGCCCACGCTGTTTTGTTGTCCTTCATAGGTTCTGTTTGTTATTTCCCCAGTTTGTCCACAAGCACTAGCCAGAGATTTCTAGAGATTTAGGGGCCAGGGGTGGCTTCTTGTGCCCCCTCTGACATTCAGTGAGATCTGAAGGTAAAGGAAGAATTGCAGTAAATTGACACGGACTATCACTTGATTTATGAAAAACAACTCCAAAGTCTGAATTGTTACTTGGCCAATCCGTGTATGTAGAAATACAACACACACACACACACACACACACACACACACACATATATATATATATATATATATATATATATATATATATATATATATATATATATATATATATATATACACACACACACACATATATATATATATATATATATATATATATATATATGTATAAGTAAGCTTCATCGTCTAAGATCCTATTGTGGAAAATGTTTCGAAAATCTTCGTTCACGAAGCCAAGCCATCCATTCGCTTTCTCTAATCATATTAATCACATCAACCTGTGAACTCTTCTGATGGACACAATGTTGCTTTACGCTGGAGAGTCGATATCTGACGAATATTGGACTAAACTTGAATTAACAGCTTAGTCTGAATGTCGACTTATACACCGGCATATACGGTAGATGACTCGAAATGCAATTGGCAAACTATTTTTATAAAGCTTTTTCCCCCTCCATTTGGTGACCAAGTGAGTTTTCAAATGCCTCCCGTCCCCCAGCTACACTTCTGCACCCACACACTGATACCCACTGAAATATTCCATCTGAAATGTTTCCTCCGTCTCTTTTGGTTTCATCAGTTTCTTTCCCAGAATGACATATGTCTGAATAACCCTTAGGTCTAGGAGAACATGTTGCATTAGTACTGGACAAGGTCATATCAACGATGTTTGAAAGAATATTTCATTACACCAAATGAACATTTAAACTCTTTGATTTTACCTGGGAACGAACACCGATTACTGGCTAATACACAAATATTTCAGCCACTGAGCATTTTAGAAACTATACTCAGTTTAGTGTGTTGCACAAGGCAACTGCAAAGGGGTCTTCTGTGAGAATCGAACTCATTACAGTAGAAGTAACAGTCAGAGAGACACTCCATCGCCTAAGTTCAATGACTTTTTTGTTCAAAACCCTACCTTTAAATGGAAGTGAGTACTTTACCGGAGTCAGGCTGCATCGAATTAAGTATCCGTAGGCACACTTCATAATGATAACCGACTCTGCGTGTCGTAATAAACCAGTAAAATTTAGAGATTGTGGGGAATATGGTAGGGGATTTCTGCAATTGGATCGTCTCGGGTTCGTGGCCTGGTTCAGCCCGGGCACAAGATGGGTGGGGCACACCTAACCACGGTATATGCAACTTCACGCTAGATGCTACCACCTTGTTGCCAGTCAAATTTAAACTGGAGGGCGGGCGCTCGCCGACAGTCACTAGATAAGCAAGAGACACACTTATCTTTTGCTGTTACTGTCATGCATGCAGATAAGCTGGTCTATCGGTCAGGGCCCCTTCGACCGGTCTTGTGATATCCAGATAACAGGTGCGCATTACCTACCTTCCCCACGACCACATCCGTAGAATCTACGCCACCCACTCTTTGAATGAAGCTCCTTAGCAAACATACTCAGACACACAGACAGACAAACACACATACACACACACATACACGTACGTGTGTGCACTCGAATCAAACCTCAAAGATTCCACCATTTGGCGAGAAGAATCCTATGGATTTAAAAATACGTCTTATTCTGCCACCCACTCCTTTTTATACCCGATGCTGATCTTATTATTGATACTGGTTTATTATCCGTTGAGAAATTTCAGTTGATACCCGTGAAGAAATTTTAGATTTTAACCGTGAAGAAAATTCACTCTTCCAACTAGCTGATTGCTCCAGCTTTTGTATTGCATTTATAATAAATAAAAAAATTATGAGATTTTTTATTTTCAAAGAGCAAACTCTGTTTCCAGTCAGACTCTTCTCGCGTAGTAGGTGAACAAATTTTGGAAGATGTGAGAACTACTAAAAGTGACCCCTATGTTGCAGTTCCTACAGGTTTTCTATGACTTTTCTGCAGCCCCCCTCCCATAAAGATTGTAGATTGTTTGAACAGGCAGGGCTCTCAAAGTTCGATTCGATTAGCACAAAAAAGTCACTATCAAAGGCGAAATAGAAAGATCTAGGATAACTGACCACATATGGAGAGAAAAAGGCGAAGAAGTCCAGGTTATAGACCGAGAATGCAGTTGGAAAGTGAGAAAAATCAAGTTGGTAGGCCACATCAACATGTTGAGTGAATGTTTATCAGACAGGTGCAGAGTTCAATCTGATGTGGCTTCCACAACTCTATATGGACAAGACCTAACAAGGGGAGGAAAATAATTACTCTATTCCAATGTTGTAGCTGGAAAAACACCATCACCTTCGAATACTGCACCTGAAGAAGGTCGTAGAATGGATAAGGCGAAATGTCGTGTTAACAACACAAATTATAAGGAGTTCAATCTTCCGAAAAACTCACTGAATATTAATGACTCTTCTCAAAACAATTGACGTTAAGTATTTTTCCCATAAAGGATTCGATAAGCCTACATGTATGCTTATGATAATTTTCTTTCATATCTAAGACAATCCAATTTAGCTCAAAACGTAAGCAAGGCCCCTCTGTCAGTCAGTTGTTTGCGAGTTCAAATCACGGAGAAGGGTGGAGATTTTAAATTTACTCTTCTAATTTTTGTGAGGATTGTTCTTATTCTTGTCACGGTAGGAAAATGAAGTTAACTCCATTTATGGAGCCCAACGATATCAATACACACACACACACACATATGTATATATGTATATATGAAGAATACTCAAATTCCGCAAAAAGGGTCCAGGAAATTTCAGTTAGTTATGAACACGATATCTATCATTACTTTTTTTTTTTTTTTTACAAAATATCGAATATTATTGAATATTTAATGATTGAAAGCACTTCCACCTAGGAAGCAGCTTGATACGCCCGACCCTCGTATATCTATTCCTGTATATGATCTATAACCGCTCGAACTGTGACCGAGTAACATTGATGCCGAGCAAATTAGGTCCCGCCTAAACGTCTTTATGTTTATCACATTCTATCAGATATAAATATCCCATTTACTGATATTTCACACTCTCATACTTTCGCGCGTGAACATATACCCCCGTATATATATATATATATATATATATATATATATATATATATATATATATATATATGTAAGAATTACATGGATACGTATACGTAGAATGTCAACATTTCATGCCTAACACACTCTTCAGCAACTGACAATATGTTTATGATTATTGACCACTGTAATTGATGTAATCAATAACAATAAAATTGGTTTTCTATATCTTTCATATATATATATATATATATAATACACACACACACATACACACACATATATATATATATATGTATATATATATATGTTTGTGTGTGTGTGTGTGTACAAATTTTGAAAATGAGTGATTCTTCTTTTGTTGGTTGGTGATCATTAAAGGTCTGAACTTGAAAGAAAACAAGCATATACGCTGCCGAACTTAAAATAAAAGACCAATTCAGCTAAAAACGAAAACCTATTTTTGTGGTGAATTCAAAAAACAAGTTTTCTGTACACTTATTAAGGAGTATATGTATGTTTCTAGCCCCATAGCCTCATTAGTGCTGTCTGTGCGTGCGACTCATAGATAATCAGCCAGACTCATTTGAAAAGTGTAGAAACCTATGTGGATAGTTTTGGTGACAGTGTTCATTGACGGTTCGTAAAAAAAACTGTTCGCGTGGAATTGGTTGTTACTGGTGAATAAAGGGTTATTCCTCGTTTTAGATTTGCAACATGATAGGCAAGATATAAGAAAGCAATCGTTCACTAAAGTCCCAACCGTTCGGTTGTAATAATCATTCCAGGTTTTCGAGATCTTCTAATGTATTTACAAAAAGAGCTATCAAAAACAAGATTGCTTACAAGACCCTCGGGGCACAGTGCGCACAATGAAACCAGTCTACCCCTTAGGATCGAACGACTGTTTTCACTTGAGATTCCCACATTGTTTCCGATCGCGACAAACATCCGAAGAAGGGTGTTGAGCGCAATGGCTGAGGAGCATTGTGTACGGAAAAAAATACAGCAGATGAGAATAATAGTCTGGAATTCCTCATCCCATAAAATCCTGACAGAAATACATTCTGAATGATGGTAAACTTTGCAATCTACACATTCTGAAAACCGCAAGGAAACTTTAATCCCCGATTCATTGCTAATTTGAGTCATCTCAGCTGGTTTTAAAACAAGGTTTAATTTGTTACCATGTTTCTTTTTTTATTGACATATTTTTGTCCTGTAAAGTCTGGCGGTTCTAGTACGAAATTAGAAAACACTCAGAGAGTGCATAGCTCTGACAATGCCGGTGTCACTATAAACTGAATGAAAAACATTTCATATGTAACTATGAGGCAAGAGAGATGTCCGTACATATCTCCTGGATATTCCCCCAAATTAAAAAAATTCTTCCTTCACTTATGGCCCACCCTTCCACAAAATGTCATTCAAATTGATTGAGAACTTCTGGAGGTATTGTGTGGACAAATAGACAAGACAGATAGCCACGAATGAATACATATACCTCTTCCAACTCAGCAGAGGTAAATGATTGTAAACTTTGCAAAATCTACACGTGTTGAAAATCACAAGGAAACCCTAATCCCCACTTCATTGCTCATTTGATCCATTCCAGCTGGTTTTTCAAGCAAGCTTCAACTTGTTCAACATGTTTTCTTTTCGATAGATATATTTTTGTCTTGTAGAGCCTGACGGTTCCAATCCAAGAAGAAAAGCAGGAGTTGAAGAATAGCTTTTGAGAGAACTTCTTTTTTTTCCTTCCCACTTTTCCCTACCAGATTTTTGGTCTCAAGCAAACTGCCCCCACCCCGCCTGACCTTGACTTGCTAAAATGTCGGAGTATCCTATTTTATTTTGATTTTGTTTGTTTTGTCTCTCGACAATCATAGCGACTTTTCTCCAGTGCGTTCGTCTCACAGATTACTGAAACATAAAATGGGGCAGCGGCTTGACTGTTTGCACAAAAACCACACAACATACGTAACGCAATAAAACCTCTCCTGAGACAACACACAGAATACAAACATCTGTTCGTTAATCGCCGTTTCTTTTTCTCCATTTCGTCTAGGTGTGTGCATGTGTGCCTCCATTGGCCATCGGAAGGCCAGAGGCCAGAGGACTGTCCAATATTTAATCAAACCCAAACAATCGATTTTATTTTCAGTCATGTGTCATTTAACGTCCTTTGCGAAACATCATTTATGTCCATGATTCAACAAGGTTAAAATAGAATTCTAAAATCTTGATCAGAACGTAGCAGGCATAATCAGAACTTGTAGCGAACAGGGTACGTCTTTCTCATGCCTATTGCACTGCTAGGAGTATAATGTAACTTACTGTTTATGGATGATAATATGTAAGTTAAAAATCCATATTCATATTACATTCACTTGATATATTAGCTGAAATAGCGTATGTGTATGGAACCTCTGCTATTCAGTTACTGTACAAATATTCCATTTATCTTTGCTGGTGTATGTGGAGGTGGTCCCTGGTCTTGCGTCATTGAGTGTGATGCAGAGATTGGTCTCCTCCTAGAGGGATTTACGGGATCACAACGGAAGGCTCTTTGCATGATCCCCAGCTGCTAACGGTCACCCATCTAGGTACTGACCTGGCTAGACGTTACTCAACTTCGATGATCGTACGATAACTGGTATATTCAATGGGATTTGGCCGTAACTAACGCTTGCATTCAAAGTCAGATACGCACTTGATATGATCGTAGTTCAGTTTGTCCATAGGGCCAGTGCACACCTAAAAGTTTTACAAGGGTTTCATGTATCCTTGACAAGATCTATTATTGGCGACCCCGGTTGTATTTTGACGACTATTATTTTCAGTTTGAAATGTGCCCTTACCTAGGTTCGTCCTTAAATGGACCGGCCCTGATTGCCATCAATTTGAACATCCTTGAGTTTGGCATCAGGCATTTGGCTGAAAATATTTTCCACGTTTTACTCAAAATGTTTTAGTTCACCAACATGAGGCTAGCATGAAACCACATTTTATGAGCCTCGAGTGAGAATCGAAATTACTATCAGTGGCTTGTAAAGGGAATGACTGTCATACCACACTGACTTCACAGATTGATTTTCAATGTAAGGAAAATTGATACTGGCCATCAGATGTCAAGCAGACAACTCAATTGCTTTACTGTTAGAGGGCAGTTAAAAGACGAAAAGCAATTGGGATCTCTCTCCCGATACTATACAGCCCTTCCTCATGGTACTAAAAAGAGTAGAGTCTAGAATATGCTCCAAAGTTTTCGGCAAAGTCTGGAAGGATTGGGATTTTGGGGCGAAAACTCATGTTAAAATATCTTTTGTTTGTACTGTATATTCTGTAGATATATAAAATACTTTGACCCTCACATATCCCATTCACATGTCTGTGTGCATTATAATACTTCATCTACAGCAATGTCAGTCATAAGGCACGGTCCATTGAGTGCATATTTTGAATAAAAGTGTACACAAAAGGTCATAGGTATTTTCAAAGAGATTTTATAACAGGCTACAGGAGATTTGTCTACTTTTCCCACTGAAAGAGGTCCTGGGGTGCGTGCCAAAAGACAATGGTTAACAAGCTGGTCTCGAAGACCATTGCTAGTTTAATGCGTTTGATCCCAAATAGGTGCCCTATTATTGTGCCTGTGTGTCAGACTGGGCTTAAAGAATTATTTGTCACTGCAAAGGCTTAAAACGATTAGGACAAACAGTAAAACACGCGTAGTGTCTTAAATAACTTTTGCCTAGATAGGTTGCATAAGAATCTCATATGAACAAAATAAAATTAAAAAGAAACTAAAAAAAGATCAGGTTAGTCAGTTAATAGTGACTGTCATGTGACAAATGTCTTTTGGTAACATGCCATGTTGGGGTGATTAATTAAAAATTGGGAAAAGGGATGATCAATGCTGGGCTTTGATCACTAATAAGTTCAAACTCTCCAAAAGTAGCGTAAATGCTGCCGGACACAAACTAAGGGAACAGTTTAGCATAAATTTGGCGGAGGGGAGTTTAAGAAAACGAAAAACGTTTTTCCCAGACATAAAAAAGCATAAAAGTTTAAATTTTCAGCCTTATAGATCTATCGCTGTGACCTGTACGCACAATACTTGAAAACCGAAATGCCTGTGTTGACAGTTTTGGTTGATGGTTTCTAAGTTAAGTGTCATTTGCAAAAATCGTGATATCAAATCAGTGTTCTCTACTACATTCGCGTGTCATTTACATTGAAATGCACAGAGACATGCTTGGTACACTTTTAGATCCGCCTTCTTATGGTTGAGCAAATGTCAGCTGACTCTAAATGATTTTCCATGACTTGACATCATAGCAATCAGTGTTTTGAAATAAAATACTTGATCATTTCCACGATTTTTTTTCATTGCAAACCTTTTGTACTCAATATAAATGCCTTATTGTGAGACGTACATATAGCTCAAAAGTTTGTATTTTCTCGGTGAACCTGTTTAATTATGCTACTCCATTAAAAAAATACTTGTTTGGTCTCGGGCCTTCTGGGAACGATGCAAGCGTTGGGTCTGAATGACGATCAGGAGAAGGGACTGAAGTTCCCAGAAACTTCCTTCAACAACACTAACACCAGACATAGTGCTGATCTCAGAAGAACAAGCCAGTAAAAAAAAAGGAGAAAATTTAGAGTCCTCTAGAGACACTAGTCATTCAATCTGTGGTATACATGAACGTTTGGGGCGTGAAAATACATTTCTGTTCTCCCCTCATTATCAGTCACAGTAAAGTTATAATTTTGATCCCAATAATCTACTTACATAAAGAACATTGTAATTTTCTTGGTTCTCTGTCCATTACTTTGGATTCCCGCTCTCAAAGATAACAATTCTGAAATGCCTCCTACTTACTATTTAAAACCATGGAGTCTTTCAAGTCAACTATTTCAGTATTTGAAAAAATAATCTCGTACCGATTTCAGTACATCCGTGATTTTTGGTATGAACAAATAGATCATATGAAGAAAAACTGATCAGGACACGTCGTATAGCACTGATCAGCAACCTTATCTTGATGGCCGTGATTAGAGGGCTCAATCCTTATTGGATTTCCCATTATTGATGATCTGATACCAAAATACTCTAGATAAATCATAAGAAAAAGAAACGGTTCAAGACACACATTATGGTAATGAAAGTATTTCTTATGCACTATTTGAAACTATAGAGTCATCCACTGAGAGGAATTCAGTATTATTTTTCTTGAATGATCATCTCATAGAAATTCAAAAATATCCGTGATTTGTTTCACGGGGATTAACTCGTCTGTTGAGTATAGATTATCATAATTCATCTAATTTCGGACGATGATACTTGGGATCGAGAAAATATAAAATGCAAAAAGTTTTCGCTATCTCATGATGATGACAAGATAAGAATTGGTTATTTTGGTAAGATTCTAATTCTGTTATTTTGAAATTGAATATTGAAGAGAGGAAATCATTGCTAACGAAGGAAGGAAATTAACATATTCAAGGGGAAGAAATGAGGAGGGAAAAGAAAGAAAGACAGAAAGAAAGAAAGGAAGAAAGAAAAAATGAAACCAAAAAATACAAGAAGACAGGGAAAGAGAAGATGGGGAAAAGGAAAAGAAAAAGAGGGGATGATGAAAGCAGAAGTGAAGGAGGGAAAATGAAGAGAAGATGGCAAGAGAGGGAGAAAAGAATAAGGAGTAGGGTGGGAAAGCATGTAAAAAACAGAAAAGGAAGAGAAAGACAGAATAATTAAGGAAGGAGAGAAGGTGAAAAAAGAATTACAAGGATAAGAAAGGGAAAAGAAGGAACTGACAAAGATGAAGAAAAGAAAGGCAAAGCAGAAGAATAACAAAAGACAAAGAAAACAAAGAAAACGAAGAAGACGATGATAAAGAAGAAGGTGAAAATGAGAGGAGAAAAAAAAAGAGGAGTGAACCAGGAGAGAAGATAAAGGAAATACAGAGAGAATGATGATGGAGAAGTGAAAAGGAGAAAGAAGAAAGAAAAAGAAGGGAAGAAAAGGAAGGGAAAGAAGAAGAAGCCAAGCAAAATATATATAAAAAAAATGAATCTGTTGATGATTGGTAGGATCGAATTTCCTCTCGTCCCAAGAAATCCTTAGAGTGAGACAGAAGGGGAGAGGGAAGTTAAGGATCCATCCATTCCCACCCTCATTCTTGCAGGAATTGCTTTGAATGTCTGACAGATTGCAATGGGATTTGTAGCCGAGATAAATCAACCTCAGATTAACCCGAGAGATTAGGAAGAGGATGAACAGATTCCATGTTTGATGCAATATTGATGACCCGGATGAAAACAGCCGGAAAAGATGATCATGATGATGATGGTGGAAGTAGTGGTGGTGATGGTAGCAAGGATGATGATAATACTGTTGATGCTGCTGCTGCTGCTGCTGCTGATTGCTTTAAGGATGGTGAAAATAAACCCCTCTTTCATGAAGCCAAAAAGAAAACTAAAACGCACTCATAGAGCACATACCTCTGACAACGCTGCACAATAGCTAAGAACTGAATGAAAATGAAATATAGGAAAACAAGGGAGAGGATGCAATACTTGCCATATGTCCAAATATTCCATTACTTCCCCTGAAATTAAAATTTAGAAAACTGTTCATTTTTAACTTTTTATAATGCAGAAAAAATATCTCCGAGTCAAAAAGATTCCTGGATCTGCCCCTAATTCAATAACTCCTTTCATGACCAATATCCCAATTTTTCACGAAAATTCATCAAAATTTCTTGGATATCTCGTGTGGACAGACAATAGGACAGACGGAAACACAGACAGATGCACGCGAGTGAATACATACAGACCTTTTAACTTCGTTGACAGAGCTAGAAATAGAACAAAGGCTGTTCATAATATGAGTGCAGGAAATAATCTTTCTACAATTGAAGAAATATCTATACATGTGAATCCGAGACACAATTGATCTATATCTTGTACGAAAATACATCACCAGATATATTTCGAGGCAGTGAAGTTTTTTGAATCGTTGGTTCACGAGAAATCTGATAAAAATGAAAATACCGATTATAGATCTTTTCATAGTTTCCATAAATAATCTTCATTGACCTCCGCTCTTTAGGATTATTCAAATCTAAATTTGAAAAGAAAATCAAAATTATCGACACAGAATATATAATATCGTAGTTTTGTGCGATGGACGGAAACTTATTTCCCCTGACATTTATGGCCGGCTGCTCGACACAGCATCAAGTCGAATCCCTTCGAAACATACACCTTACGAAGTGGCATTGCGCTTGTCATAATAATGACAGAAATGATGTCAAGATTGGTATCAATGATGATGATGATGATGATGATGATGACAGGCGTAGAGGTGAAGGAGTTGAAAAATGGCAATTTTATTGACGTTCACATGGCTCATCTCGCTTTAAAAGATAATCAGAAGGCAGGTCTGGTTAGTCACTCGGTAGAAATTGTCATGTGATCAACGTCTTCAGACAACATGCCATGTTGCGGATGGTCGACTGGAAGATTCGAAAAAAGGGGTGATCAATCGATAAATTACATCTGTCGCCTTTTGTTGGGTCATGATCACTAATGAACTAAAGGACCAATTTGAGATAAACATACATTGTAAATTACCCTCACCCCTAAAACTTATTTGCTGGCAGCGTGAAAAAAAGTTCTTTGTCGGTATATTAAAGAGTAAATGTTTAAATTTTCAGCCCTCTAGTTCTATTGGTGTGGTCTGTGCGCACGATACATACATAGACAGAAAACCAGCCAGACACCCCTAGAAACTGAAGAAACCTATGTCGTCAGTTTTTATGTCAGTTTTGGTTAACTGTTTCTAAAAAAATAAAGATGTTAATAACAAATGAAACAAATAATCCCGTGTTAATTAAACCCAGATAACCTTCTCTTCCGCGGTAGACTGTCTCCAAAAAACGATAAAGAAAAATACAAAAAGGAATGGAATTATTGGAAAAGTCGATTCCAGAAGAAGCAGCAGAATAAAACGTCAAAAATCCTTTTTTTTAAATGGGGGGAAAAATACGAGGAAAAGGATGGAAACATTTCGGAAATATTCATAAAAATGCAAAATTCTTCAAAACGCGAAATGAAAATGACAGTTGAGGAGAATCAAATAGATTGAATGAGAAATGAATTTTTATTTTTAAGTCAAACTAGAGGCAAGAGCACAAATAATAATAATAATAATAATAATAATAATAATAATAATAATAATAATAATAATAATAATGATAATTATAATAGTAGTAGTAGTAGTAGTAACCCTCTGTGTGTGTGTGTGTATGTATGTATATATATATATATATATATATATATATATATATATATATATATAATGTGTACTTTAGAGAGTGAGACAGACTCGGGAGTGAAGTTTCTGGTGGTAAGGTTTTATTAATCCTTATATGTCAATATATATATATATATATATATATATATATATATATATATATATATATATATATAATGTGTACTTTAGAGAGTGAGACAGACTCGGGAGTGAAGTTTCTGGTGGTAAGGTTTTATTAATCCTTATATGTCAATATATATATATATATATATATATATATATATATATATATATATATATATAGAGAGAGAGAGAGAGAGAGAGAGAGAGAGAGAGATTCGACAGTTTTGGTGAAAAAATACTAAATTATTTTCAATTATTTTTATTTCTGTTTTCACATTTTACTGAAGCGTCATCATATGGGTTTCAAATGTTTTTCAAATGAATATCTTTCGTTGTTCTGGAGATCACGCAACGATATCACGTTCCAACGGCGTTAGACTTAAAGCTTGACTCTAAGGAAATCTGGTCTGTACCCGTCTTCTTGTTTATTTTCGTTGGTTTTTTATTTTGTTTTTATAAATCTTTGCCAACATCATTGCTCCAATAGATATGTGTAAGTGACTTCTGAGAAAAAACCCTTATTACCTTACCAGCTCAAGTAGTGGGATCAAGAAGTTGTTACCCTCCTAGTCAAACTATCGACATGAATTACACACACACACACACACACACACACACACACACACACACACACACACACACACACACAGATGGATATTTACTATTTTGTTGTTACCGATTAGTTTCATACAGTCGTTCAACTTTACAAAAAATGACCAATTGAATGACTTAATAAGTTCAAATTCATTAAAAATACTATTATTATTACTGTACCGACATTCTCGATTGATGCTTTTTGGCCGTCATAATTTGCTGTAGTCCGAACTATCTAAGTGGATTTGTAAACTAATTCTGTTTTATGTTATACTATGTTGGGGGTTTGACCGGTAGCAGTGTTTGTTTTTATTTGTCCGGTGGGGGTTTGTCCTAGGCTTACAGTCCGGTGTTTTTTCTTTTTTTTCCCTTGTCATGGACCTGCTTTTTTTTCTTCTTGTTAATTCCCTTTTCCTGTGTATGTGGATGAGTGGTTTGCGGGGTTGTGATCCTTGCTGGTTGCGTTTGGGTCTTGGGAGAATTGAAGAGAATATTCAGTTCGGTGGGATGGTTGCTGTGGGGTTGGGGTGATGTTTTGTTTTTTTAGGGGTAGGGGTAATTGGTGGGCTTGGATTTATTGGTATGTTTAGGCAATGTAGGTGAGTTAGATAAGATTAGTTATTTTATATAGCTATAAATGTGGATATAAATGAACTTACAAAAAAAATTGATTATGTTTAAAATAAGTTGATATTAATAGTGTTGAATGAAATTGTTGTATGGTTGTTTTAATACAGAAATCAACTTCAGGGAGTCTACAGTAGAAAAGGTTCACAGGTTTGTTCAGTTTGCTTCTGCTATCTTTAGTGATGCATTAGAAACAACTCAATCAGGTTGTTAACTATCTAGTTTGGAAAATAGTTATTCATCAGCGTCTATTTAATATTGGAAAGTTCTTTGCAGAATAATGTGCAGGAAGAAGAAATATTTTCTGTCGATCGAATTCTCAATTAATGCTATTTTCTATCTGTATGGAGATTCACGTTTATAATTGATAATTATAACTGCAACCAAATGCACCAGAATTACGAACACGATGAATATGCTATCAGACAAATAATGCGACGATGCACTGCCACAGTTGAACTTAGAATTGATAATCTACTATGAAAAAATCAAAACTTATAATCTTGTTTTCAACAACAACCCGTCTTGACCAAGACTTTCTTGTGATCAGAACATATATGAGTTCTCTTGCCTTGGGGGAATAGTGGCGCCCATCAAAAACCAATGAATGCCTACTTTGGGCATACAGCTACCACCTTATCCAGACGCCTAACTTACAACCTATCTGACCAGAGTACTATAAGACAACATAAAAAACACATGTGCCCTTGGAAAAATCTATACATGTTGAACTTGTAAATAAAACATATTTTTTTACAAGATGGACTGTAAAAAAATACTGACGGTCTTGGAAGCCTTAGTTATCAAAAAGATGAACCCAACACAGAATAAAATCTTCTTCGGCCAAAGTCAGGGAGTTTTGAATTTATTGTGCAATTGAAATCCGTCCTAATTAGAAATTCACTTTTCTCAACACTCACCATGTCACAATAATACATTATTGGTCAAGCCAAATACACAATGAACTTGAAAATGGTTGATTAAGCAAAAGCACTAGGTGTGATAACACTTTTGGACAAATATAACTGTATGAATCCAAATATACATTCTTTAGTTAAAAAAAACATGAAAGATTTTATCAAAAATAACAAGACGTTCCATTTTTGCCGCATTGACTGGACATGCATAAATTTCTGTGTGTTAATGTGCACGTGTGAACACACACACACACACACACACACACACACACACACATATATATATATATATATATATATGTGTGTGTGTGTGTGCGTGCGTGCGTGCGCGTGTGTACGTGTGTTTATATGCACTTATGTATTAGTATAAAAATCCGAAACAATAAGGCAGAGACCCGAAAATTCTATTTATCCCCGATTCTAACCAAGTTAGTGCCGGAAGAAAACCAAATAGAAATAAAGAACAACACAAGCAGGAACACGGGCTGAGATTCCACACAGATACCATCAATAAATGTCACGAAACGAAACCATGGAAGAAGAAGCGTTGCATGGCTTTATGACAACGAGAAACATCACTTAAATTTAGAATTAACATCTAACCGGATAAGGAAGATGAATAACTCGTCGGAACGCCTACCCGAATATAACACTTGAAGCAGAGGATAATTTTCCAAATTTGCCATTAATTTAAAACTTGTCGGATAATATTCCCACAATCATAGAATATATATATATATATATATATATATATATATATATATATATATATATATATATATATATATATATATATATATACATATATATATATATATATACATACATACATATATATATATATATATATATATATATATATATATATATATATACATACATATATATATATATATATATATATATATATATATATTATGACATTTAGGAAAATTCATTTACATGTTTTGCTTATGCAGCTTCATCAGAAACTATGAATCTCTTGTTTCAAATGGAGAGACCATGTTTACGGACAAAGAACCAAGAACATCGCACTGTCCGTTTCATATATTACATTGGTCTGTTTTAAAACTTTTTATATAGCTCCAATTCGCTGAATTCAAATCTGCAATCGATTCTCTATGATCGATCAAGTTTTTGAGATATTGCCATTAGAAAAACTCATATTTTCTTGCTTTTTTTTCAGTAATAGTGTTAGAAAGATTACTTGCAGTGGTGCTATTATTTCACTCATTTACTTCAGAATATTTAAAGGAATCTAATCTAAGCGAAACTGTTCTCTCACAATGAATAAAATGTAATTGTAGCAAATGAAAATTAACTTTAAAGCGATTTTTGTAAAATTTTTCACAATCCCGTAGTAATTAAAATGAGATTTTTACACAGTTTTCATTTTTTACAAACACAAAATTAACACCATGTGTAGAGCAAACACAGACACACATTCTCAGAAAATTATAGGAAGTTAGCAGCTAAGCCTTCACTAAATGATTGAAAATTGAAAACGAACAGATTCCAGAATTTTGTGGCCGTTTCAGCGGACCCTGCTTCAAACTGAATTTGTCTACCGCTACATCCGCGGGTTGACTATAGACGCAACAGTTTATCAAAACACAACACAGTGACCCTTCAATTAACTACATCTTTACCACATTTCCATATAAAATTTTATCCTCAACGAATTCTGGAGATTTTTCCCCCAAGTTTAGATATCCACCAACAGATTAAATATGAAAGTGAAAGTTTCAATCATGAATAGGAAGTGTAAAAACGTTCCAAATAGATTTTGCAGGATTTGTGGCAAAGTATTGATGTCAGGTCAACAATCCAAAATTACTCGATTTGTGAAGTGATGTTGCCATGGCTATTTTTGAATTAAACTTGGAGATCAGGATTAACGTTTGTTCCTCATACATGTTGGAAATGAAGTCTCGACCTCTCAAAGCCTTTAACATGATTCATTTCTATGTTGTGCGGTTATTTCTTCCCCTGACCACACGGATTCTTTGCTCTTATAAATATTTGAGTGAATAGCTGGCTTCGTGAGCAAAAGTTTTGGAGGAAGATGCCCAAGACTACGGAACCTTAAAAGGAAGGTACTGGTTTATTCATATATATATATATATATATATATATATTGAAGATCTGCATCCACAAAGGATTCTTCCCTTTTTGCGTTTGTGTATCCGTTTATGAGTTCTGGCACTCCTGGTCATGTTGTTTTGTCTATTGACTTCAAAATTGGCATCAGTACTCCATTGGCTCCTTGGGTTGTTTTTTTTCTAAATCTTATTTCTGAAAAAAAAGTTTATTTTTACCTTTCTTTACCTTATTTTGACAGGTTTAGTTAAATGATAACATGTAAATTCTCCTGAATATAGATGCTTCTAGATACGTTTTACCCTTTTTAAGATGTTTTCCTGTGAAAATGCCAGATGTCATGACTAAAATTTTAGCTGACCATATTTGTGAAAAAATAGAAAGTATTGAAAAAAGGGAAAAAAAACTTTAGATTTCTTAGTACATCTCATATCATCTGGGCATTTTCTGCATTTTTCTCCATTTCCCTCAAAATAACTTTTGCTTTCCGAGCTCTGACGAAACCCAGAGTTCCACGGGTGTAACTTACATAAGCTATAACAAAAATTAATTGAGATGTACCAAGTACTCTCAATTCTTTTTCCTCTTTCCATATTGTCAACTTTTCCACAACATTCTGTTGGAATTGAACATTATACAACGAAGATTTCGTGTCAAAATTCAGTAAATAACTACAAGTCAGAATACGGACTCATTGATCCATCTGCGTATCTCCAAACTAATGATTCAACAGATAATCTCTACCCCCCCCTCTCTCTCAGACACACGTACACACGGGAGAGCTGTCGTAACGTTTATAGCACGGGGCATAAAATTGGCGAACTGCATTTAAATTCACGTTCCACTGATACTCTTCGGAAAGGCATGAATTCGTCTCTCATTTTACTCTGTCCTATTGCCAGATATTTTTTTTACAAAATGCATCGTTTCTTTGAATGCCACGAGTGTTCAGTATATTTATATTCCTAAAACGAGTCAGGGTACCAGGATCATCATCTGTTCAGTAAATTAGACTGCACGCAGTTCAAACTCTGGCTGGGACGGTTTAAGTTCACTACGCACCAACACCCTTGGGAAATACATGAATCAATCTCTCCCCTCAGCTATGAGTGGAATAGCCCGGAGTAAAGTGTGTGACACTAATCCGGCAGTCTGTTGCCGCCGATTCACTTATCATCTACGAACTGAGTAAGTAGTAACGTAATGGTGGCACTGGACTTGTGATCATTTCGGAGTTTTTCAGATGATTGACCATCGAATCGTGGGACATCAGGAAATATTTGCCCTCTGTATCATAGAAAAGGACCGGTGTTAGTGCAATATTTTTATTAGTTATTGTCGAGGGAAAATTTCACACACACTCATACACACAAACCCATACAGATATTTGTGTTTGTATATGTATATGTGTGTGTGTGTATGAGAGAGAGACAGAGAGAAACAGAGAAAGACGTAGACAGAGATACACACAGAGACAGAGACACAGAGATAGACAGAGAAATCCCGAGTGGATACTTGAAAGAGGATGTGTCTTTCTCGAAGGAAGGTTATTTTTTTGTTAATATTAAATTGCTGGATACTTTCCGGACAGACCTGGCACTTGACTCAAAACGCAAGCATGTATTGTACGGCGCAAAAGTTTGTTTTTTGAATTCTAGTTGGAACGGTAGGGGGATGGGGGTGGTTGTGTTCGGTTTGGGAAAAGATGGAAGCTGTCAGTGGGGATGGAGAAACCCCGTGGGAAAATCACTAGTTTATTAAATGCGCGCGAATAAGCGAAGAGACGCGTAAAATGACTTTTTCATAACGAAAAGAACAGAATATGGGAAACACTTAAGCGTCCCCGTCCACCCGTCCGCCCGCCCTTGACTTGTTTAGGGGGGTGGATGTTAAAGTGATCCCTTTCAGGGTGGGATGGGGGTTAAAGTGATCCCTCGTAACATTAAAGGCATCGGACTTCAACACAAAACAGTTAATCATTAAGTGAATTTGGGTTGGAGAGTATATACAGACGATCGAGTCATATTAGAACAAGCAAAAGTCTAGAATTAAGAAGATTCGTAGCTGTAAGTGCGTCACTTTAAAGTGATATCTACCAGAATTTATGTGTTGTAACAGATTTAACGATAATGTAACTAAAAAATTATATTCTTATTTGGGGAATAACATCTTCAATTTTTGTCGATAAAATTAAAGCATTCAGATTAGGGAACAATATCTTACTTATATCCTATTATTTATCAAGAAAATGTCAATCCTAAGTTTTGTGAACATAGACATTTTATCATTGTCAATTTCGACTACGGATGCACATGTGGGCAAAATCAAAAGGGACGTACAAATGATTAGTAAAGATGAAAATACTGTATTCTTACCTGAATTGCTTATAGACATGAAAGCATCTTTTGGAAATTATTTAATTCAACATATAGCATTTACCATTAATTATTCATGTTACTATTTTTTTTTTTTTTGAATTCATATCTTTTTTAAATCATTAATCATTATTCATTTACGAATATTCATCAGTTGATTTTTGTTTGGATTAGACATTATTATCCGGTGTAATCATGATAATAAATATTAATATATTGATAAACAGACGTATAAATAAATGAATGGATAAATAAATATAAAAAAATTATCAATAATATAAAAATTCCTCATTGAATTGAATAATTACTTTGTTTTACTGTTTAACTTGTTTAATTGTTTTCCCTTTTGGTAATTTACGTATATGCTTTCTATTCATCAGAGGATGATCTTCCGAAATAATATGAATTTATTTTTCCAAGAAACAGGCAATTCAGATAAAAATATAGCATTTTTATTTTTATTTACACGGTTTGAGTTACGTCCCTTTGATTTTGCCCGGCACCCGTAGTCTAAATCGACGATGGTTAAAATGTCTGCATTCACAAAACTTAGGATCGCCAAAGAAAATAAATCGATTCTTATATCTTTTGTATTTTACTTAAATTACAATGGTTTACAATTAAACACTCTCTTAGACTGTTTTAGGGCGTGACGATTTTCAATTGAGAAATCATTGGAGAGTGATCTAATGTTTCATCAAAATGGGTTGCAAGTGAACTCACTTGTAACGACCTACAAGATTAGTTTGTCTACCATTCGCCCTTGTGTATAAACACGTGTGGATATTTATAAAATTCATCTTAGAACGGTAAAAAGCTACAATAATGCTGCACTAAGTGAGAATCATGCACAATTGAAGCGTCTGCAAAACTACTTTTTTAACCATCGATCAGCTAAGATGCCCTTTCAAGAAGTTACATAAGCTTTAATTAGTTTTACTTAGGGCTCTCAGGCCGGTCGAGCCTTTATGGGGCCCAAACAGAAATTGATTCTGGGACAATAAAAACTTCTATGGTGGCCTCGGGACGGGATTAAAAAGACCTGCAGTATTCTCAGTCACTTCACTGTTCATTATTCTTTTCAGGACGGGAATCAAATATAATCATTCAGAACTTGTGTGTACAACTTTTTCTCTTGTTAGCCATTATTAAAATTTCCTACTATATCTTACTCGTGCTTGACGGACAAGCAGATGCTCCGTGACAGCTATGGTCATCTAAAAACTAACATGTCAATTATCAAAAGAAAATGAGGTTGCTAAAGTAAGCATAATTTTGACACCAAGTTCAGAGACTTGTTTAAATAATGAAACTACAATGCGTAAGCTGATAGCGGAAAGAAGATGGTGTCATGATTAAAGAACGATAACGTTGCTGTCATCCATCTGCTTGTACCATCCACATTCGACTTGCCAGGCCCGTTGAAGCTTCACCAGAGTTCTGTTAACCGTACCTTTCGGGAACTTTTCCCTGCTCTATTCGTTGCCAACCTCTCATGACGCTGGGCGAAGAGTTGAACTCTCCTAGTTTGAATGATACTACTTTGAATAGGGGATTAGTATTACTGAATTGGCTGATGGCCGAAAGGCACGTATTCCACGTATCTGAATGCAGACACAAGTTTTCTGATTCGCAACAGAAGCAAGAACCATTGAGAACTGTCAAGAAGATGGTCGATATAATTAATTTTTCATTATATTCATGATCTATCTATTTATCTGTTCAAATCTAACTATCTAAAAACATAAACTTATTGGCTCAGTGGCCAGTGTATTTTCTGAGGATTCGGCTACAATCAAGATTTTAATCTTTATTTTCAAGGTAAGAAAATCCTCCCGAATTGAGAGATTGTTGAAATACAACCTTTCTTCTAGAATAAAACTCTGTGCAAAACCAACTAAATAGCTATACAGTCTGTTTTGTGACGGAAATAGGTGCATTGTTTTTTACAAATTGAAACTTCATTTTTTGGTTTCAGGATTTTAAAACTTGAAAGTCAGTAATTGTTGAAAAATCTTGCTGTCATCCTTCACCTCGCTATCAAGGGCTTATCTCCATAGGGAAATTCACAAAGACATGGAGAACATTATAGAAATGTGCTTTCTTCTACAACTCCTTCATATCCCTTCATACAAATGCTGAGGTAGCATATAACTGAATGATGGCCGATATTGTCCGTTGGTGTTCTCTATGAACGTTGTCATATGTTTTGTCCTTCATTTTCCTCAAGTGGATATTATATTACGTAAAAAGCAATTAGAGATTTGGATGAACGAAATAGAAGTCGGAATTACAAATAGCGGTTTACAATACTAAATCTAATGAAAATATTTTTAAAAATGGCCATCGCTGTCAACCGTGGTGTCAAAATTTGCAGTCATGTAAAAAGTTCCATCGAAGAATAAATATGGTCAGAATAAATTTCATTTATGACATCGTCGGCATTTTCGATTGGAAATAAAGTTGAAAAAAAAACACCGGGAAATATTGAGATACTGGAAAATTTAGATGTTAATAATAAACCCATCATTATAAGGCCCCAAAAAGGTAAAAAAAAGAAGGGATCTAGAAGGGGCCTTGTAGCGTATTGATGCAGAATTTCAAGTCTGTTGACAAAATGGTATGGATAGCTCCTGACGTGGCATATAAATAGTCAGTCAGCCAGAATCACTTGAAAACTGCAGTTGACAGTTTTGGTTGATGTTTCTAAAAAAGGAAAAAACATGGCATCGAAGAGCATCGGAATGAAAAGAAACCTTTAGGGTCAGTTTTGATCTCCTGCCAGGCAGTAATGTCTGAGAGCAACTACGTGTTTACCAAGTTTCACCTGACAAAAGAGACGTGAGTTCGAACCTCGCCTCGGCCTAATTTTTTTTTTATTTCTGATCTGTGCTGTTCACTCACTACCGTAGAGTGACTGTCTGAGTTGATGAGAAAAAAAACCCGTTAAAATTGAAATGAAAGAGAATGATTGTTATATAGTTTGTTGGCAAAAAGTTTTTAGTTCAACAAAACGGAGTTCTCTATAAGAAAATGACTGTTTACAAACAAAATGTCTTCCTATTTCTGCTTCACTACTCGGTGTGATATAATTTAAAATATAAAAAGATGTGAATATTTTCTGCGTATATTAGCATTTATATATATTAATACAGATGTTTATATATACATACATATTTATATGTGCATGTATAAGTATGTATGCATACATGTCCGTGTACGCATGTAAGTGTGTC
The DNA here is from genome assembly GCA_963457665.1 of Thysanoteuthis rhombus. Taxonomy (NCBI): domain Eukaryota; kingdom Metazoa; phylum Mollusca; class Cephalopoda; order Oegopsida; family Thysanoteuthidae; genus Thysanoteuthis; species Thysanoteuthis major. The sequence continues at coordinate 29,277,497 of OY735234.1, read as the reverse complement.
TGTGTGTCATAATTTAATGGATGTTTGGAAATGGTCAAAGATTTCCTATTCAGTTCGTCTTTTCCCTATCGTATATGGTTTTTCTAATTCGGCCTTCGACTTGAAAGTTTCCTTTTCAAAATTTGAACTTTGACTGACATACTTCATGCAATATCGCTATCGATGTGGCTCATTTAGCACATATACTCTGTGTTTATGTTTCGTGTTCAGCGAACTAGAAAATATTTCCTCTTCTTGCAACATCAACTCATAACTTACCTCTGTGCAATTACACCCGTTCTAAGTCAAAACTTTGCTATAGCGAGTTGACATTTCTTCTACTCTACACTTAGGATCTTGATGTTGTTGCTGTTGTTCATGTTGTTGTTGTTGTTATTTCTTCTTCTTCTTCTTCTTCTTCTTCTTCTTCTTCTTCTTCTTCTTCTTCTTCTTCTTCTTCTTCTTCTTCCTTGTTTCTCGTTTTCTTCTTCTCCCTTATTTTGCCATTTATCTTCTTCTTCAAACATGAAAGATTTTTTAAATCGTCGTAAGCTGACCAAATCAACTCGTGATGTTTACAAACCTTTTTCATGTGGTGAGCAATAAAAGTTTGCAAGAGATTCTTTTGGGATTCAGAGCAGAGAATTAGTGAATAGGATTCCTTCCAAAACAGGACACACACATGAACACAGGCGAACACAAGTACACGCACACCTACACAAACACACACACACACACACACAGAGACACGCAGACTCACAAACAAACATGCAAACACAAACACACTGGAGACATACAAGCATGTACACACAGACACACTCCGAGACGCAGACACAGGCATACTCGCACACACGCACACACTGACATGCACATTATTACTATCGAGTGACAATTCTCTCTCTCTCTCTCACTCTTCACATATATTTCAGTCTTTTCATCTCTCTATTTCGGTTCATGTTTATCCCCACTCTTTGCATCTCCCTCTATCTATTTAGTAAAAACTCTCAACCAAAACTTTCAACATCAGTAAACATAGGTTTCTTCAGTTTTTAAGTGATTCTGACTCTTCATTTATGTATATATTTATTTTTGCATACCAGTTGCATCAATGGAGCTTGAAGGCTGAAATATGGAAAATTTACTCCGAATTATGTCTTTAATTGATCACCCTAACACATCATACGACCAATAGATGTTCGCCAAATTTCTATTGAGTGGTGAAGCAGATATATTTATCCATCTATCTTAATCTATTTAAATCTATCTATGTGGGCCCAGGTGAAACAGTTACCGTATTTATTCGTGTATAATACGACGCAAATACAAATACTAAATTTTTAGGCGAAAAATTCATATTGAATTGTCTTCTCTTGTCTAAAATGGCTGCTCGGTTTGGCAGCACTGCTTTTCCGGCTTCGACGTTTACTTTCCCAATAACTTCTTTTTCTAATTCACTTAAATGAAATAACACAAAAATAGAAAATAAAAATATAGGTATCTATCTCTGTAAACCTTGTGCATCCACTTTGAAGCCATTGTTCTTATTGAAATTTTTACACTCGATTTTCCAACATATTTCTTTGTAGGGGATGTGTGCATAATATCTTTCATCGAATAGGCTTCATTTCAGTAAGGTAGAATATTTCTTCTGCGTCCATTGGAGTATAGCACGACCACTCTATGTTCTGCCTAACATACCATCTGCCATCTTAGAGCTTGGGAAAGCTCTAAAGATATCTCACCCAAAACGTTGCTGATAATTGTTTTTTGCTCAATTATCTCCCCTTGCATGTTTGCTTGCTTCTTTGCTTTGCACCATTCCGGTTTATGAAAGGCCTTTAAGGGAACGCAGTATTGTTGGGTGGTAATGAAACCTGTATAAATAATCAATTACATTTGTTAGCATCGTAAAAAAAATCTTGATAAGAGCGAGGTGTCCTTTTCAGCTGTGCCATGTTTGTAAAGTCCATGATACCCACGTTACTGAATAATTGTCGGTTTCGTGGTTAAAAACTGTTAAAAGACATCCATAACACCTGAAGGCCAATTCCAAATGTTATTTTGATCCTGTTTATTGGGTCAAGAGTAAAGGCAGAGAATAACCGACTCGATTTTGGTAAGTCAACTTTTTTCCTTTAAATGTGCACCCTAACCTTTTGAAAACCCTAACCCTAACCCTAAACCCTAACCCTAACCCTACCCTTCTGAAAACACAGCGCAGATTTCTAGAGAAAGTTCAAAGTGGCATAGAGGTTACCGACTCTGAAAACAGAATCAGTAAACTTAATTCATGTTCAAGACTTCTCCGCACTCATATCCTTGATAAGGTGTGAATCCACTTCATTCCCCAAATAATGAATAAATGGCAGCGCAGTTGAAGCCCGTTAGCCTTGTAAGGCAGTTCAATTTGAAGCATTGATCTAGCAATTCCAATCGGTAAAACCTACTTGCAACTGGAACTGCGATGCAGCCTTCTGCCATCGAAGAATTCTACAGGAAAATGTTATCCAAGCGATTGGAGCAAGAGTAAATTGTAGTTGGTGAGATTGTGGTTGATAAAAGAGAAAGGAAGAGAAAATGTCTTTCCTCCATCAGTCGGAGGAACGAGTGAAAAGTACAAAAGACCAACAGTCTCTTTACTCCAAACAACGACGACGACGATTGGTTGGGTGATATCACGCATTGCTTTTTTCAATCACTCTCCACACTTCCACCATATCACCACTTTTCTCTCTCTCTCTCTCTCTCTCTGGCTTTCTGTTTCTGTCTTTTTATCTCTGCCTGTCTGTCTGTCTGTCTGTCTGTTTGTCTCTCTATGTGTCTTTCTGTCTATGTCTGTCTTTTTAGCTCTGCTTTGTCTCTGTCTGTTTCTCTAAGACTGCTTATCTTGTAAAAGTATAAGTCCTTCGCCCGTATAGCTCTTTACTCACCTTAGCCTAGACAACTCAAATGGATATTTAGTGAGTTTAGTCTGGTGGAATCGACGAACCGAGTTCAATCCCCGGCTGGGACAGTTTGCATACATTTTGTATTGATATCCTTGGAAAGGGGATGAATCAACTCCTCTATCCTAGCCATGGCTAAATAGCAGGGAAGTTCGAGCCATTTAGCCCTGTAAGGAGTCCATATTAGCATCCTGACCTCGTGAGAACCTGCAATTGCTACAAACAATGATTGGGTCACGATGGATCAAGAAATACAAAAAACGAGTTTTTTCTTTCTTTCTTTCTTTCTTTCTTGTAAGTCTGGTACTGTGGCACGTTGGTGGGGCACCCAATGAAGATCGGATTACCAACAGCCTACCCTTTTTTCAATACATACTAATGTCACTTCCAGACATTAGTATGTACCTTTGATCCACCACCTTTCACCTGGGGTCCTAGTCAAATTTTATCTTCAAGTTTTTCTCTACCGATCACCTTTTCGAAGATGGAAGAAGTCCAATCGATAATTATCTTATCTTAATTAGAGATGCCCGCTGACTGAAAGGTTAATGACACGGAAATGGAGTTCAAAACCTGGCTGAGAGTTAATTTTGCACTGATACCGTTGGAAAAAGCGTGAATCCATCTATCATACCTGCTGCTATACGTAAATAACAGGGTAGCTTGGGCTCCTTAGCCATTGTTGGCAACCGGTCTAGTGCATAGACAACCCAAAAGCTGAAGAAGTGAAATGGGCAAAAATAATCGTACTTTTTAGATGATTAATGATTTTTTTACCTGAAGTCAATTATTTTTAACCAATATCATTCATATAATCAATTGTTTTTTCTATATCATTTATTCTATTTTATTTCTTCCGGTATTGTGCGTGACATTAACATTTTACTGAGGGGCATAAATTCCCTTGTACGTGACCCTGCAGCAGCTGCACGGCTTGAAAAGTTGTGATAGTGGGGAACAAAAACGATGGTATGCAAGACAATATGGCTAACCATTGCAGGGCGCCCACTGAGGATCGAACATAGACATCTTCTTTACCATGGCTCCACGACAGGCTATAATCTTTCTTATAATAGTGAACACAAGAACTGAACGCACAATACTAGCAGTGGTGTCGTGAGAACCTAATCATCATCCTTCAGTGGATACCCTACGGAGTTTTAGTCCAGTTTTTTCATTTATATATAAATTGCAAATAATATATATATATATATATATATATATATATATATATATATATATATATATATATATATATATATATATATATATATTACATACATACATGTATGTTTTGGTGACTATTTTTCATTCCAGTCTTTTTTTTCCCAGTTATATTCTGCTTTCATGCAACCAGTTACCCATTAACTACAAATGAAGGGAATTTACGTCATCGCAGTTCTATGTTAACTCAATAATACTTCGGTTTTTATTGATAGAAACTCAGTTCAATCTGTGTATCTAAGCTTTTACCTTGTAATGGATTGCTTTCTTCGCAATGGGATATTTTGTAATGGATTATCTTGCAATGGACAATGTTTTCTATCTTGCAATGGGTTACTACAACTTTTCATCTCTTTCTGCAGTTGATTGAGAATTGAAATATTTACTGTCTTGTGTTTGTCTATCTATCCATACATCTATATTTTGTCAAACTTTTGTCCAAGAAACTTTATTTTTCAACCGGAACAAGTACTTATTCAGGGAAGTTAACTCTTCACTGATCGTTTCCAGCACATGACAGCTTGACAAGTCTTTCATATTCTTGAAAAAATTGTTAGAAATGCGCTAGGGTTTATTTTATTCTAATAAATACATACATTTATATTAAAGAAATATACATATTCTCATAATTTTTATTCATTATGTATACGATACAAAAGTCGCAAAAATCGTGTTCAGGCGGAACAAAAGTAAGGATGGAACTTGACCCTGCAGCAGACAGTCATGTCATTCTTTCTCTTCCACCCTTTTTATTTCTTTTAGGAATGGACTTAGACTTCGTATAATTATGGCTGTTTCTTGTACTCTCTCTTCCCATCACCATGGCTATCTCTTCCTCTTGAAATTCTCTCTCTCTCTCTCTCTCTCTCTCTCTCTCTCTCTCTCTCTCTCTCTCCCTCGTTCGGCAATTTTTGCTTGCATTTCTTCCCTGGTCCCACTCCCCGCCCGATCATTTTTTCTCTCTTTTACTCGAACGTCACTAACCTAGTTTCAAGATCAAGCACGATGTGCGTTTATGAAAAGCGGAATTCACATTACTATGGAGGGAAACAAAAATAGAGGAGTGGGCTCTTTCTCTGCTTATTTTGTCTTTCTATCTTTCTCTGTCTCTGCTCGTTCTCTCTCCTCTCTGTTAGAGTCGATCTCTATGGCGGCGCCGGCGGTGGTGTCCTCTTGAGTCACTAAACATGCAGGAAGACCGCTTTTGGCGAGGGTCCCCAGGTGAAAAGTTAGCGACTCTTAACACACACACACACACACACTCACACACACCGCTATAAATTTGTAGGAATATGATGGTGGTGGCAATGCGTCGGTGGGGAGGATGATCTAACAGAAATGGTGTTTATTTCCAGGTATACCGGTCAGAGAAATTATTAAGATTTGTCCCAAGTTCAACATAGGTGGGTAGCTTGTTGTGGTGTAATGGTTTGTGAGCTAAACTCACAGATTGTTGATAGTGAGTGGGAACCTCACTAGGCGCCTCGTACTTGTACCTTTTTGCCTGAACCAAGTTACCTTTAGTTAAAAAAAATGCTGTTGGCGAAGCGGTTTGCAGCACAGAAAATGCAATTTGCGAGCTGAGTTCTGACTTTGGCTACGACAATCGGCATTCACCTCGTATGAATGCTTTTCTTGGGAGAGGCATGACTCCCCATCCATCCTCAGTATTAGGTAAATAGCAGCTGAAGTCAGTAACGGGTGCTTATCTTTGAATCAATTTTCGCCAATCGCAAAGCTCGAAGAACTGCGAAGTCAAACCGGAATAGAGGAACGCAACGAAAACTTGTGATATATGATGTCCAGACAGGGACAGCTGATGCCGTAGCCAGCATAAGAGTAATCTTCATTTATCCAATTTTTTCGGCAAACACACGTACCGATTTCTCTCATTGGCACAAAAATTAAAAGGGCGCCAGCTATAGTACGATGATCGACATTTTAACCCTTTGCTAGTGAGTTCGATCTTTGCTATCATCGTAGCCTAGTGCCAAGTTACATCGACCTTAGCTAATATCTACGCAATCAAATTTTAGCTTTTATCCATTTGTGACGCCTCCAAAACAAACCTGCCTGTATCATGTATCGGGGAGTGGGTGGAAACACAGAATCTAAATTTGGCGCACAAACTGAACGTAATGGCGAATTGCGCCAATCGGTGTCACAAGTTGTCGCTCTTCTGAGCTAGTCTTTCAAGTCGCGTGGTTCTGGATAGACTAATGTGTTACTTGTGACGTTTTTCTGGTGATTGCAAACACCTTTGGCAATTTTCGTAATCGCTTATAAAAAAAAAGAACAGAGAGTACTTCGTTTTCTTTTGGTAAAAACTTGTTGAAACTCTTGTACTGCTTCTAGAATCTTTTGAGGAACCTTTACGTAAAATACAATCACGATCTGGATGAATTTCATTAAGCCAAACTGACAAAAAATCGTGAAAACTAGAATGAACAAAAGTTTTTAAAATGAAACACATTTCTGCAAAAATCATACCTCGCTTGCTTACAGGGGGGAAAAACATTTTAATGTAAGGGAACAAGTTGAAAATAACCCACTTTTTCTCCCTCAAGTCGTGAAAAGCGATGAGTCTAGGTGCTACTATTACGATGGTAGTCAGAAAAATGCTCGCATTAAAAGAATCCTACGCAAAAATTCAGCACAACAAAAAGTGCAAATGGAAAAAAAAACAACCCACATACACATATACACACATACAGAAGTATGCCAGACGAAAAAAGTGCACACAGAAAAAAGCCCAGACGGAAAAAAGCCCAGACGGAAATATTTTTGTTGCGTGTAGATAAGCCCACACGTACATCAATCTGGTAAGGAATGAAAGACAGATGTTTTTGGCGTTAATTTCTGATGAACATTTTGTTTAATTATACTTTTTAAAATAAAAAATACATGCTTTTTAGAATTTCAGTATGTATTTCCAATTTCTGTACTTTTTACCTATATAGCTTTCACGTTTCTTGTGTGCATAAAAGCATTACATCTAATAAGTGCTCTCTGATGCACATATTCAGTTCAAAAGTACCTCCTGCAAGGAGAAATTATATCAGTTGAAAGAAAGTTTGTAGTTGAGTTTTTTGTTATAAATAAGATGCATCGTAGTCTCTAAGTTGGGGTAAATGAAAAAAATTGCAATCGAGAAATGTGAATTTTAACAATGTAATGTTCCAGAATTTTTGATCAAATTGATTCAATTTTTTTTATTACACACTTGAAACAGTTATCAAATGAGTGGCACCGGCTAAGAATAAATGTGGTCATTTTCCCACATGTGTTTTTTTTTTTTGTGGGGATTTTTTCTGTGCAGGCTTTATCCGTTTGGGCTTTTTCTTGCATGCATTTATGACTTTGATCTATCTTTCAGTGTTTTTTTTTCGTATGGGCTTTAATTATGGGCATTTTTCATGGATTCGATTACGACCTGTACACGAAACAAGTTTCAAGCGAATGAAAGATGTAAAACTCACCATAATCTAAGGAAGTGCAGCGAATGCAATGATCCAATGTGAAAATCATGTAAATAAGATCATGCCCAAGGAAGTTGTTCGTCCCGGACAAGTGTGATTAGCCAGTTTTATTTGGAAACATCGAGAAAATTGTGTAAGAATGTGCAGAGACTGAATCTTTTATCCCAACAACAACAATAATAATAATAATAATAATAATAATAATAATAATAATAATAATAATAATAATAATAATAATAAGAAGAAGAAGAAGAAGAAGAAGAAGAAGAAGTAGAAGAAAAATCGTTCTTCAGCTAACTTTATTACTGAAATTGATATATATATATATATATATATCAAAATAAGTATATATATATATATATATATATATATATATATATATATATATATATATATATATATATATATATATATATATATATATATATACTTATTTGAAGCTGATTCAGCGAATAGAATAATTCTACATTCAGACTCCAGAAGAAATTATCAATATTGCACGTTTACTTGTCCCATCTTTCATTCTATCGTAAAAAAGCAATAAACATGCCCCCCTCTCTCTCTCTCTCGTCCTTTCACTCTAACGTAAAAAGAGATGAACACCCCCCCCCCTCTTTCTTTCGCTCACTTTATCGGAAAATGGATAAATATCCTTCCCCTCTTTTTCTCTCTTTCTTTTACTCTATCGTAAAAAGGAATAAATATCTTCCCAATCTTTCTCCCTTCTCTAAGAAGATATACACAACCTCTCGCTCTCTCTCTATCCCCCTTCCTTTCACTCTATCGTAAAATGATCGTTTCTTGACAAACAGATTGAATTTCAGGCTGGGATGGCTTATCGGCTTGGATGGCTGGGGGTAAAAAAGTAGCGCCGGTCCAGCTGCCCTGACTGACTCTTCCCCTGGCCGACTGGCCGACCGCCTCCCTTCTCTTTAGCTCACTGCCTTAAATAAATAAACAAACATGAAAACCGACATTTACACATTCATACACACGTATACGCATACACACATTCACACACACATACAAGCGCACACAGAAGCAAACATCATTAAGAAAATGAATTAAAAAACGTTGGGATGAGTAGCATCTTCTATGTTCAAAGATTTAAAACATTTTCCAGTTCGTTGAAGATTAATCGACAGATGTTTTTTGCAAAACACACACACACACAAACACACACACACACACACACACATATATATATATATATATATATATATATATATATATATATATATATATATATAATGATACAGATACATACACACATACGCACATCTCTCTCTATATGTATATAAGTACATATAGAGAGAGAAGGGATGGGACGTTACTGTATATAGATATTTGTTCAACTTTCTCTCTATATATATTTATCAAGGGTGGCCAAACTTGCCTAATGTCGGAGCCACATACGATAAACTTCAGATGTTTGAGAGCCATAAAACATAAACAAAATTTACACATATGTTTTTATTGTTACATATACATTTTGTTACAAAAATGTTATACAAATATCAACAAATACATGTAGGCAATAATATTTATTCACGTACGTAGTTTTTTTAAACTGTTAATTTGTATTAGTTTCAGTAATCACAAAGTACACATGGTTCCATGAAAAATGCTCCCATGATAAAAGCCCATACGAAAATTCTCCACAGAAAACAAGCCTGCAGTAGTAAAAGTCACAGGAGTAAAGCCCACACGAAAAAAATTCCATATAGAAACAAGCCCACTCAAATAAGAAAGAATTATACTTCATTTGAATATAAGAAAAGGAAACAATAACGTGTCACAAAATTACTTATATACACTATATCAAAATATAATAAATGCAAATTTTTGGAATTTTTTCATAGCTAAATCTCTGATTACGTGTGTGTATGTGTGTGTGTGTGTGTTTGTGTGATGAACCCTCGTTTAAACGGATCAATAGTGGGAAGCGTGTCCGTTTTAACTGGTAGTCCAAGTATAAATATAATTATTTACCATATAACAGAGTTATTCATTCCAGGTTTTTTTAATTAAGATCTGACTCCTATGAAAATCCACGATATAAACGGCTATAAGTTGTTATTTTTACTTCAAAATGTGGAGAAGTAGTTGTAGTAATAATTTTGAAGTATTCCAGTCACGATATTATGATGTTGATGATCTTTACTTCGGCTCGGCAGGAGCTTAATGAAGTGGAGAAAGTATTAATTCTACTAAATGAAGGAGATTACTTAGACTTCTCTTTCTCTCTGGTATCGTAAAAGAGGCGATAAATAACAATGTGACAATTTGCATGCAAAGGGAATTGAACAAAAAGAGCAATTTATAACAATAGAGAACTTATCATTGTGAAGATGTTAATTCAAGTATTCAGTATCTTAGATTTTGACTTTTGATCACGAAAATATTTTATTTTAGTTTTGTCTGAACTGGGCATTAGATGACTGAATTGATTCAAACGTCCGGACTTTGAAAACCCAATTCAGAGATCGAATACTGATATGAATTCATTCTTTTGACCACTGAAAGATAATGAATCATTATGTATGTTTCAAACATAATTTAAGATATCTTTAATTCATTTTTCTCTCTTTGTAAGTCGTCACGCCCTTGTAAGATAACATATTTGTTGAACAAAGCATAAATTCAATAAGAACTTTTCGTGGTCAAACGTCGAAATTTAACAGGCGATTAAATGGAAGAGTTTAGCATCTTCTAGGGCCCGGGCATTAACATTTTCTCTTATATATTTTAGATATTTTTGATGTTCATTTGAATTTAATGTTAAAATCTATCATATTTTATTGTTGTGAATAAGAATATAGCATCCTGCAGTGTAGCCTTTTTCTGTGTGGGCTTTTTAGGGGGGATTTTCGTGTGACTTTTCGTGTGGGCTTTTTCATATGGGCATTTTTTCATCAGTACACCTACACACCCCTATCATTAACCCACTCCTTTGATGCTCTTCTTTAACACTTACTGACCTGAAATTCTTTAATACCTATACCTTCCACCATTCCTTTCTTTAGAACTGAAATATTAAAATTTAAATTCTTAAACATTTTTACTAACCATGGCCTTTAAACTTACGTTTTGATCCAACTGGGCCACAATTGATCTTTTTCTTATTTACTTTTTCTATTGATTGAGACAAGAAAAGGAGCTCAATCATCATATTTCCACGTGTGGCTCGAGAGCTGCAGTTTTGAAGCCCTCAATATATCAGAGATAGATAGATAGATTGATAGATAGATAGAGAGAGAGAGAGAGAGAGAGTTACTTGACTATTTAAGACTTTTTATATGCATATTCAGATCCTGGGATCAATGTCTGATTGGTTAATTAAAAAGTAGTAGGGTTGACAGCTCCTTGAAAAAACAAGTGGACTAATCAGCGGTACTTTGAAAAACACGAGCGTCTGAAAAGATACTGTTAAGGAAACAGCCGTCAATTGAGAAATATTTTGGGGGCTTGGTGTCTCTATCATCGAAAAATCTCCGAAGCTCCTCGAAATAAGTAAGTAGAAAAATTGCAAAGATCAAAAACGGAGCAGAATCTGTCCGTTAGGCTGGGGCAATCACATTCGAAGTCACATGATAAAACATCAATTGACAAAATCTGGTGATATTGGGAGATGTTGCTTGGGCTCCATATATATATATATATATATATATATATATATATATATATACACACGCAGGGGACAGATAACTGAACATCTGACCATACCGAAATGTTCTATAATAAATGTCTTTTTACATACCCAACCAGGTGGGTAGAGCAGCGATTAAATCTTGGCGTTGGTGTCGCACACCCTTGGGCACGTTCGTACACACTCGTACCTGTTGAGGGCTACACGCCCTGTCAGACAGATCAACGTAGTCTGCACAGCTTCCCGTGTTCTTAAAATATTTTATATGGGTTTAAGATTTCAATAATGTGAAATTTACAAAACAATTTCTATCAACTGTGAATGATATTTTTTCACGAATAAGGGAGTAATCAAAAGGACTTGATGGAAGTAACAGAATAATTCAAAAGTGTATTTCCTTATGACAGACAGAAAGTAACTGTATAGTTAAGCATTATGGTTAAAATGTGAGCAAAAAAACCTTAAGTGCTTGAAAAGATTCTCATCTATTTTTATCGAACCTGTTATTGCCAGGAGTCAAAAACTTGATTGAGATCAAATTTTAGAGGACAGCTTTATTGACATAATAAATCCAGATTACGTAACCGGAAAAAGAAAAACTTTGTTGACAAATGTTAACTTGGAAAAATTGGAAAGTTCATAAAAAGTGATGTAAATTGAACTGAATGTTGAACAAAATCCATTTATTTGATATTATTCAAACATACAAAGGTTAATAAAATGAAATGATTTGAAAACTACTTTGAAGATGGAAGTGTTCATAGTAAGAAAGCGATATGGGAAAAAATGATTAAAAGCAAATAGAAATTTGGAGAAAAAACTTCACAAAATGTAAAAACGTTTATAACTGACTGAAAAAAAAAAGCAAAAAAACAAACATTGCAATAATGTCGATGTTTAACTATTAGTTAGTTTTTTCTTTTCTATTTACTAAACAAGATTATCAACTATGTTAAGCAAACGACTATCAGAGATTTCTATTGGATAAAATCGGTCATATCTAAAAAAGGCTAATTAAGCCGATCTGCTTTTTGCTCACTCCCTCAAGACTATCAGCCAGGCCTGTTCTTCCTATTTTGTCTTGCCCTCTATCAAATGAGCCGTTTGCCCACTCCCTCAGAACCGTCAGTTAGGTCTGTCAAAGCCATTTTCCCCTTTCTCAGTAAAGACGCACATGCAAACGTGCAAATGGACGAAAAAAAGATGGCTTTCAAAAGAACATATTTGGTGCAGTCCATTACGTTAGATTTGAAAATGCCTAGATTACACTTTTTGTAATTGCCAAAATTGACCTGACCCTAAATTGACCTTTGAAGGTTACCACAGGACATCGCCATCTATCTTATGTTAATCGTAGGGCGAAACTAATTTGCTTTCTTTAAAATCAACTATTCCATGTGTAGGACGTAGGTGACAGCCATCTTCGTTAGATTTAAAAATGCCACAATAGACCTGAGTCTGAATTTATCGTTAGAAGTTGCTGGAAGTCATCATCACCTATTCTATGTTCATCCTAAGTCAAGTCAACCTCGTACAAAATTTCCATCCCTCAGGGTGCTGGCGTCAACACTAAATTTGAATAAGTCAAAATTGATCGGACCCCCACAAAACATGAACTTGATTTTACCCTTGAAGATCACCAAAGGTCATCACTACCTACCCTATGTTTGTCCTGGGGTCAAGTTATCATCGTTCACAAATTTGCAGCCTCCATGGTGCAGCCGTGTCCGTTAGATTTGAAAATGCTGAAATTGACCTGACCTTTAACTGAACTTTATATATATATATATATATATATATATATATATATATATATGTGTGTGTGTGTGTGTGTGTGTGTGTTGATGCATGTTAACAAGCATACAAACATATATCAGTGCAGGTTGCATGACCAAAATAAGTTTGATGATGGTTTGTTGACTGTAAATCGCTACTGCTATTTATGCTTTTCACTTTTTTGTAAAAGAAGTATATATATATATATATATATATATATATATATATATATATATATTAGTTAATTTTTCTAGTTTGTGTACAAACCTTTTTGTTTCCAAGTCGGTAGTTTGAGATCTTTCGACTATCGTCAGTCATTATCAAGAAAGTGTGAGAAGTTTTTATCTCAGAAAATATGCTGATACAACCAAGCCATACAGCAAAAATTCTATTTATGCAAATATGTACTAAAAACAGGTGCTATATACATACATACATACACACACACACACACACACACACACATATACATATACATATGTATATATATATATATATATATATATATATATATAAACAAATCAGGAATGCAATATCATATAATACAATATCCGATATGTGATGGGTTTATCTTATAAAGTGCTTGATACATTCAGCATCAAATATCAACTTGAGTTAGAGTAGAGCGTTAAATGATCCTTTGAAGGATCACTATACACACTCGTTTATGTTTTTGCCCCGTTTAGGCATCTTCAGGCAGATAATTTGATTTATTTTAGAACCCTATTTAGGACGTGTTTTCATTGGGGAGGTATTTTTCTGGATGGAGAACCTTCTTCTTATTTCATTTATATATCTCTTTTTTTTATTTTCCTCGTTTAGTTGTTGGTCACTGCTTGTGGCTTTGTAGATTCTCCTGGTGTTTCATCAGGGACAGAAGCTTTTCTCAGGTGCGAAGCATCAGAATCCAATTTCGGTTGACTTTGTTTCCCGAGTAGAACTTTTGGTAAAGTAAATTTGCATATCGGTTATTTATTTATAGCATGTCTGGCAGCGGCTGGTATTTTTGAATCTGGGCCAGATCTTGAATATCTTCCTTCTGGGTCGGTCGACCACGCCCAACCTGTTGGCCATACACAATCAGTCCTGTCATAGTCAGTGCATTTCTCTTCTCATGGTATTCCTTTTTCTTCTCCATCTCTCTCTCTCTATGTATATATTGCTATATGTGTGTTAGTATATATACTTAATGAATATATACATATAAATATATAACAAAGCAGAGAAAGAGAAGAACATGTATATGTGTGTTTGTATATAAGTATGCATGTATGCACATAGGTGTATACGTATTCACTAATATAAGCATAGTCCTGTGGTTCTCAAACCTTATTGTATGATGGCACACAAAGGGATATATTTGACTCACTACAACTGTAAAAATGAAATGAATCAGACGGAAACATTTCAGCAGTCAATAAATAAAACTTTTATATCAATATACTGATAAACATATTATTCACCCCTTTTTCTATGTCCTAAAAAGGTTGAGATCTCACAAAATCTAATCATAAAACCATTAGATTTACAATTCTGTAGTAGAAGTAGGAAGAGACAAAATACACATATGAACACGTTCAAGGATTGAAGTCCATTTTTTGAGAATGAATAATCTTGGGAGGTAATTGCGACATTTCATTGTGCTGCAGCACACAATTTAGGAAGCTCTGGTTCATTCTAACGCGAGATCAAAATAATAAGCCACTAAGTAATGATCAAATCAATTAAAGTGGCCAGCTAGAAAAACTTGTCAACTATTGTGTTGTAGAAGTGTTTTTTATCTACATGCATGTAGCAATACATTATGCTTACAGATGCATGTAAGTATGTTGATAATTATGAAATTTATTAATACATGTAAATGCATCTCTCTCTTTTTCTTTATCTTTTTCTGTTTCTGGCCCTGACCCCTCTATATGTATCTCTCTTACTCTTTCTCTATACGGGATGTTTGAAAAAGGATGTAACTTTTTGATAACTTGTATAAAAATTATTCAAATTTTAAAACCCTTTTCTTAAAGCACAATTTACAAAATGAATGCAAAAAGATGTTGATTATACATACGTAGTGTACCACATCACAGCCACCATTAGAGTTTTGAAGATTACAAGTTTTATTTGCCTCCAGATAGATGGTTTGCTCGTTGGTTTAAATGTAGTGGCGACTTCTATTATAGAGGCTCTCATTTTGTTGTTAGTTCGCTGACGTTGGCGACGTTTTTTGTTCAGTAAGAATTTTAAATCTGTTTTTCAATTCGAGCTTAAAGGGTTGAGTGTACTCTTTTGGTATGTATAGTGGCTCCAGTTTAAAGTGGAACATTTTTCTACATTCTTTGTTAGTATTTATTTGCATTTTACATTTTACCATTCATTTTGTGGTCGCTACATACACTGACTTGATTCAGGACTTGGATGTCCTTGACGATATCGCTTTTGTCCATTAGGATGTAGTCTATTTCGTTCTTTGTTTCGTGATTGGGGCTCTTCCAAGTCCATTTCCTAGTGGGTCCCTTTTTGAAGAAGGTGTTCATAATTTTGAACCCATTAACCACTGTAAAGTATACAAGATCTCTCTTGTTCCGTACTTCATATCTTAATATGCCGACGCAATTTTCAATTCCTTGTCCTACTTATGGGTTGAAGTCTCTTATGATGACATTGAAGTATTTTCTGGTCACTAGGAGTAGGGAGTTCAAGTCATCATAGAAGTTGTCTATTTTTCGTTGGGTTGATTGCGAAGGGGGAGCGTAGACTTGGATGATATTCAGTTTGTACCTCTTTGAAAGTTGTATGGTGACGCTGGTCATGCAGTCCGAGACGGCTTTGAAGCCTGCTACGTTGTCTTTGAGGTCCTTATTGATGAAAAAGCCTATTCGGCTTTGTTTTACTTTCTCTTTTCCGTAGTTGTAAAGAAGATATTGGCGCTTCAGTTCGATTAGTTTTTCTTCGAGTACTATTATCTCGCTGATGCCTATTATATCCCATTTGACGTTTTCGATTTCATTTTTAAGATCAGTTAAGTGCATGTTAGTTGAGGTGTTCTGACGTTGTAGGCGCCAATGTATAACGTTGTTCTTTTGGTGATGGTTTTTGGGCTACATTTTGGTGGTAACCGTTGGACCGACAACCCGGCAGGAACAGGTGGTTTCTAGGTGAAGTTTTTGGGTAGACACTTTTGGAACGCATCAACCCCACCTTATGCAAGTGATGTGGCTGGGCCTTTTGGGACCGAGGAACGGCTAGAATAATTTTCATTGTGCGAGCCATTGGGATTATTGGGGCAAGCTGGCTTTAGAATAAGCTGCTCTGTTATAGACTACCTACATTCGATGAATCAGCTGGATACAAACTGACACTCGCTGTAGCATTTATCGACTTCAAAAAGGCTTTCACCTCAATGGAAATCCCCAAGGTCATGGAGGCCATCACTCTACATGGTGCATATCCAGTATATGTCAAAGTGTTTCAACCTATATACAGTCACAGCAGCTCCTTTATCAAGCTAAATAAAGACTCAGAGCCCATTCAAACCCAATAAGGGGTAAGACAAGGTGGTACCAGCTTACTTAAACTCTTCACAGCCTGTATCGAGATGATTTTCAGAAGACTAATCTGGGAGAATAAAGGGATCAAAGTAGACGGTGAATATCTGAACAACCTCAAATTTGCAGACGACATTTCTATTTTCACAGATAACCTACA
Source organism: Thysanoteuthis rhombus (assembly GCA_963457665.1). Taxonomy (NCBI): domain Eukaryota; kingdom Metazoa; phylum Mollusca; class Cephalopoda; order Oegopsida; family Thysanoteuthidae; genus Thysanoteuthis; species Thysanoteuthis major. The sequence continues at coordinate 29,260,743 of OY735234.1, read as the reverse complement.
CGACCTCTAACTGATGCTAGATGAAGTAAATGAAGAGAGCAAGAAAGTTAGCCCACACATAAACTTCAGCAAGTCAAAGATCATGTGCAACAACCACATCAGAAATAAGAAGACAAAGATCAAAATCGAGGACACAGAACTGGAGAATGTAAACCACTATATCTACCTAGGACAACAAATTTCCATCAGACCTTCAAAAGAAGAAATCAAGCAAAGAATTACCCTAGGATGACAAGCCTTTGGCAGAGAAAGCTCAACCTTCAATAACTAGAAGATCCCTTTCATAAAGGGTATACAACCAATGCTTCCTCTCAATATGGGACTGAAACATGGAACCTAACTTAGAGACTGACCTGCAAACTGAGAAGCATGCAATGTGCACATAAAAAATTATGCTCAACCTCACATGGAGAGACCACAAGACAGCGTAATACATCTAGGAGAAGACTGGAGTCTGAAGCATAATAGAATCCATTAAAAAACTCAAATGGGCAGGCCATGTTGCAAGAATGGTAGACAGCTGATGGACATTACGACTCACAATATGGATCCCCAGAGATTACAAGCGCAACCGACGCTGGCAGAGTACTAGATGAAGAGACGCTAGACAAATTCAGAAGGTAATGGCTCCACGACATCCACAATAGAAAAGTGTGGCGAATCCTTGGAAAGTCTATGTCCAACGACGGACCTTAAGTGACTGATGATGAAGATGATGGTTTGCTGAAAGGCAGATATTACCATTTTCTTAGGGACTGCCTTTCCAACTACCCAATTCGGAATCCACAACAAGAATTTGAAGGTTTCAACAATTAAATATTTCTTTTGCAAAACTCTGGTCTAAGTTGTCGACAGGATTCATCTTTGTTTTTCTACCAAAACAACCAGAACAATCGTCTCCTAATTTAGAGATATAAATTCGTCACTGTTTGTCTGTCCCATCACGTTGAATTAAAATTAAACCGATATAAAAAAAAATTAACATTCCCCTACCATTTGAAATCACGACCAAGTGATCAGTAGGCGGCTCTTTTGCCGACTGAGCCAAATTGACAAGTCTTCCATATTTACTAGAATTTATGTTAGAAATACACAAGAGCTTATTCCATTCTAATAAATACATTCATTTAACAAATGAACATCTTCCTACTGTAATTTAAAACCCTGACCAAGTGATTGGTCGGCAACTCTCTTACCAACTGAATTAAACTAACAAGTCTTACAAATCTTCAGAAGATTATGTTATACGAGAGCTAATTTCATTCAAATAAATGGATTCAATTATACTAAAAAATGAAATGTTTATATATACAATACAAAATTTGCAATAATCTCTTACAGACGTATCTTTAATTTAGTCTTGGCGATCGGTGCAGAATTTTGTTGGTATTACCCCTTTTGCAATAAAAGCATAAGTATGGAGGAATTCGGAAACGGACATCCCTTTACGGTTGCTCAGCAATATTTCCAACCTAGCAACACGGAATTCCGTTGAAATAAAAATTAATTGAGAACTTTTAGAGATATCGAATTGACAACCAGGAGCAAATTCAAAAATGTGTAGAAAATCAAAACGGAAAAATACCTCTTAATCAAAACTATGTTTCTGGGTCCGTCCCAGTATTTAGTTACTTTATTTTTACAGTTTACCTTACCTTTCTGCGGAATTTCATTGAAATTAATCCAAAACTTATGGAGATATTGAAAAAGGAACAAATAGAGATTTGTTTAAAAAAACGCAAAAATATCTCCCAATAAAACTCAAATCGCTGGACCCAGCCCTATATTTGATCACTCCTTTTTTATTTCATTGAAATTCATTGAATCTTTTGCAGGTACTGTGTGGATAGACGTGACTGAATACAGATAAGTATGAAATATCTCGTGATCGAAAACGGATCCCTTAATCTGCTTCTTTTAATTTAATCACCTATTACTCATAATCTGGTTTATATTTCCACAAAATTTCATCGAAGTTCACGGGAAACCTTTGGAAATATGTAGACAGACAGGAGCTGATGCGAAAAATAACCTGCTGAAACATGTCTCAGTCAAAAGTAAATTCTTGGATTCAACTCATAATTGGATCACTTCTTTTCTATCTTGTGATCCACGTTTCCCATTCCACGAAATATCTTTGAAATACATTGAGAACTTTTGAAGATATGGTGCAGACACACATGAGCGAATACCAAAAAAACAAACGAAAGAAAAGTGGGAGATATGTTTTTTCCCCCATAAATTTCTATATTCGCTCCTGTCTGTCTATACGATACCTTCGAAATTTCTCAATCAATTTCATTAAAATCTTTGGAAGGATAAGGCACAGTGTAAGGAAGAAATAACTATATTTTAGTGAGTAACCAGGAATTCAATCCTGAATTTGGGGCACGTATCAAATTTAGGGTTAGATCCAGGATATTGTGTTTGGTTGAAAGATATTTTTCCGGTGATTTCTTTTCCGTAATTTTTAATTTTTGCACTATCGTATCATACAATATCTCCAAATGGTCTCAATGAATTTTAATGAAATTTTGAGGAATTATAAAGTATATTGTAAGGTAGAAGTAATTGAAATTGAAATTTGAGACTGACTCATGAATTAGTTTTTGACTTATGGATATTTTTGCATTTTTTTTGTACATTCTTGTATTCGCTACCGTCTGTCCACGATATCCCCGATCGTTCTGATCTGATTTCAATGACATTTTGTGGATGAGTCGGTTAAAAGATTAGAAAGAGATGATTGAATTTTCGGATGGATCCAGGAATTAGTTTTCGATTAAGGGATATTTTTTCATTCTTTCCGTTTTTTTCTCTCATGCATTTCTACATTCACTCATGTCTGTCCACAGAATATTCCCGGAAATTCCGAATTCTTATGAAGTGTTGTGGAAGAGCAACCTCGGAGTGAGGAATAAGTGATAGAATTTCGGGCCAGGCCCAGGAATGTATCTGTATCGTGTGCACTGCTGTATGAAACATCAATAATATCAATAACTCATGAAGTATACCCGTAATAAAACCTTTGTACGCCATCTTGAAAATTGTACCTTTCAAGTGGTCAGACAGTGGTAGAGTTTTAGCATGTTTTTGAATACCTAATACTGCAAAAAAGTTTGGAAACCTTTTGTCGTGAAAATTTAAAAGAAATGATTTTTGAGCAGTTGCTATGAACATTGAATTCCTTGGCCACACTTGCTATGGGCGGACAGTTTGTCTCCTTATCTGAAAGAAGATTAGTACCTATCAAAGAATATTTCTGTCAAATTTCAGGTTTTCATTGCCATCTGACCAATTTTTGCACTGATTGCTTGGACTAGTCATCGAGTACGAATTTTCGTTGTCTTATTCTGGCAATATTTTATAATTCACCGAAATCTATCCGCCTGTCTGTCCGTCTGTATGTGACAGTCCATCGTAATAGCGCACCAGTCATATCTTATCTGAATTATATAACCGTTGCCCGGTTTTGTTTGTGGAAGGGTAGACTTCATAGGCCACACATCGTATCTTATTTGTATGCAGCAATTACTTTGTGTGTGAAAAGTAAAAAACTTTTTTCAAGGAACGTTTATTATTTATTGAGAAAGAGAATACAGTACATACTGAAGATTAGAAGGAAGGAATATACATTTGTACTAAAATGTTGATAAGTAAAGCACATGTACAGTCTCAAGACACTTCCTACGCCTCAAGTTAGGTTTATTTTAAAATCAAGTGAAATATAACAAATTTGTATAAAATTATTGATAATGAATAATTTTGTGTAGCGAGTGAAATGTGTGATTGGTTTCTGGATTCTTGCAGTTATTTTTTTCGATAAGTTAACTGGGAATGAAAAGATCGAACTGATTTTAGTCATTTTAGGGACAGTTTCAGCCATAGATAACAATCCAAACTTGGCTAAATATGAGTTTTAATCGAATATTCGAAAAATATAGATAGCAATAATTTTCGAAAGTAAGGGCTTTTGCCTTAGATCCATAACACTTTCGTTTCCTCCGTGAAATTTATCAGTTTTTACAACTCATCCTGACTTTCAATGTTGATGTTATCATTTATTGTGAAAGATTTCTTTTTTTTGGTCACATTTTAGTCAAGCAAATGTGACTTGAATCACTGTTGAAATATACTACGGATGCAAAAAGGTCAAGAAATATTCAGTTTTCCGGATGATATTCAAAGCAACAAATCAATTCATGAATCAACTTCTGTTTTTCTTTCATTAAATTTTCACATACTCACTCGAAATTAAAAACACAAATATTGTGCGCCGATTTTGATTTTGACTGATACAATTTGCAATCATTATTTAATACAATCATTCATTTGTACGGTTTCAATTAAGCCACTCTGTTTTTGCACTCTTGTGCATCTGTGGTCAATTTCCACAAGACTTTCTACTTCTACCATTATTCCGACTGCAGCAGCAAATATTTCATCTACATCCTAGAATATATTAAATGCAAACTTCAATAAGTAAGTAAACATTAAGTTGCAATTCAACATTAGATTCAATAACTATAAGAATTATGCAGAATTGAATCACCCAATCATCCCAACCTATTCCTAGTAAAACAACACTTCTGTACCCCGGCCAAAATCTTAGCAGTCCCGAAAAAAATTCTGGAACTGCATGAAGATGAGTAAATAAATAGACCTAAAACTCTCTCTCCAAACGGACTCAAAACTAAACTTAACAATCCTAACCACACCTCTGGCTCTAACCCCATAACCCTTTCACTCCTAATTACGCTATGCTCACCAACTTACTGTCTCTATAATTGCACCTAATATTATATTTCCACCCTGGCTCATACGTATGCATCATAACCCCCCTACACCATAACACACCTTAATATACATATACGCTTATTCTCCACAATAGCCCCACCTGTACAATCTGGACCTCTGCCTACTTATAGTTAATGTTAAAAACTTATCTTACCCTATCCACACCTAACTCTTATGTATATCAATATTAGGAACGTCACACTTAGTCACCTAGACTCCTACCAATGGATACCTTTTTGCTTGTGCTATTCAAAGCTATCTGACCTTCCAAATATCTACAGTGACCATCAAAGTTACAGAATATGCATTTCTAAATTGATACTCAATCATACATAACAAGGACACCCTCTAAATTACATCCCACATCACCTTAATTTTTACTGGGGATAACCCCAACACCATATTCCACCACCCGAATACTCCAAAAAAATTTCCGAATCTCCAACCATACTATCACCAAACCCCCACCGTATACACGGACTATTAATACGCCTATAGTTCTACTCCGCTATTGATATCCATTTCTCAATACTGACAAGTAACTTTCACCCTAACTTTCGTTCTTGGTGATGATGCACACACACTCCTGACGTCTTATATCTATACTTACCCCCACCAAAGCCAACAGACTTTCTACAAATCTACGATACTTACCCAGACAGAAGTCCACAGATTAGAATCCATGGGTTTTGCCTCAGCCATTATATTTTCATAATATGACATTGCTCACTACTTAATGAAGTGCTTGTGTATATCTATATGGGGTAATGCCAAGTTAGCAGTATGTATTTGTATATATGTATATATGCATGCATACATTTATGCGTGTGTTTATGTATGGTCATGTGTGTATGGGTAGGTGTATCTATAAGTTTATGCATGCAACTTTGGGTTATTTAGAAAATAATCACGTATATGCAAGGACTCTATATTACCTTACTAACAATGGAACATGACCTAGAATCCCAGGAATCATGACAACCCCAACCTACCCTTGAGAATATCTATCCCCCTCGACCAAAACAACCCCTAAAACACCCACAACTGCTACTACTGCTTTCGCCAAAAGGTCAACTAATGTATATTCCTTCACAAACAGAAAACTGCCTTAACAGGCCAACCACTATGGCCTCCCGTGGATTTTCATTTTTAACATTCATTCTTGCTTTCAAAGCAGAACATTTGATACGAAATTTGGTTTCTATGGAAACCTTTTAACCTCTAAAATGAACACACTGAATTATTTAGTAGGCTAAACATGTTTTGGCAGACCAAAACATGTATATCATGCTGAATAATGAAAATATAAATTAATTAGCTGATAGAGTCTCCATATACTCTTACTACTTTGTCTCATTCCCAATAAATCGTTCATATATATATATATATATATATATATATATATATTGAGCAAGTTTTCAATGTGTTTAAAGCTGTAAAGCTTTCTAGACTATATATATATATATATGTGTTTAAAGCTGTAAAGCTTTCTAGACTATATATATATATAGTCTAGAAAGCTTTACAGCTTTAAACACATTGAAAACTTGCTCAATTTTTTCTTGTGTCACTTCAGCCATTCATTTCCCAATATCTGTCAATGCAATTTATATAATTTTCTCACTTTCTTTTCTCTGTTTTTCTAATGTTATTCACATACTTTGATATTATGAGTAAATTTTCTCTTGTTGGGATGATCAGTTATTAACCATGTAACCGTTTCGGGATTTCAAAACCATAATATTTCTATAAACATGGCACCCAAGCAGTGTTGATCAAACATCATCCCCCTTTCAAGTATGATTTTAATTTATAGTTTATGTGATACTAAATGCATTTTGTTACATCTCTCTATATATGCTCTATTTCTGATATCAAGCACTCTTCATCCATAGATAAGTCGACCCTAAGAAATAATGACAATATATATATATATATGTATATATATGGATCGATAATTATCTAGCCAGACACATATTATTATTTGATCTGATCTTTTGTATAATAATTCTATAATATTGAATTGAGAGATTTATATGATTGATATCAACTCTTGAATTCATGTTGGAAAATGAATATTTGTTGTTTAAAATGAATGCTTGTTTCATCAAGCTGCAAAAAATTCATGTACTTTCCTACCCACACACATATATAAACATCTATAAAGAATTGTACTGACATGATATTTATGAATGCACTCCACACACCCAATATATATATATATATATATATATATATATATATATATATATATATATATATATACACACTAATATTTGAGCCCTTTTTGGTTTGTCCGTGCTTCTTTCAGGCTGAAACTAACATACCTATCGACCTAATATTCTGCATGTAGACTAAGTACAGATAATCTTTCATCATAGGGTATTTGAATTAAACCACAGAGGTCATTCAAGGTCATTTGATAGCCAATCTCTTGTTCTAAACATTGGAAAAAATATTTTTATATTAGAATTTTCGCTAATTTTTTTCTCACGAATGACAAACTTTTGTAACAAAAAAATTCATTTTATACAAGTTTGAACCTCTTTTTCTCGAAACAACAATGGAAGGCATTTTTATAATTATCATTAATGGTAACTATACACACATGAGCACATATACACCCAAAACAGTTATATTTAGGGAATCTCTTCTCATTTCTCCACGGTGGGCGAATTCTGTTTAGTATACTAACAAGGAACAAATAGAAATTATGGCTGGTTAATTGCTGATGTAAATCCAGATTTTCTCAAGTTTTGAGATTTTGATGTTCAATTTGACATTCTTCATAAATAAATACACGAAAATTTGAACGAATTTTAAACATTGAAAAACAAATAGTAATATGAGAGCCAGCATGTGTCACTTAAATTTGAGTCACAGCTTTTTAGCTGGAGATTCAAAGAGAATCAAAAATTCATAAAATTGACAAAAATACTTATGTAAATGTTTATTTTTTCAGTTCAAAGTACAAAATTTTGTTTATTCCAACTGTAACCATTTTTTCCTTGCAAAACCGAGTATCCTTGCTAGTATATATATGTGTGTATGCATGCGTACGTGCGTGTTGGTGAGTCTGCCAATTCACACACATACATATAAATGAAAATATATGTAGGTATGCACACCTATAGACTCATGTAACGAAATATACTGACATGTATGCATAACTTTAAATGCACACACATACACACACATACATATATCTGTGTGTGTGTGTGTGTGTGTATCTGCAAATACAGACAAACTATTACGCATTCATGAATATATATATATATGTTTGTGTGTGTGAATCTGCAAATTTACGCATACATACACATATAAGTATATCTGTGTGAGTGTGTGTGTGTGTGTGTGTGTGTGCATGTATGTGTGCGTATGTGTCTAGGTGTGTGCGTGGGTGAACTGGAAGATTCTGGCAGTGATTGTTTTTAATTATTTCTTCTCACTTGATGTTGGCGTGTTGTACTTTTAAGAGAGATGCCCGCATAATTACTCGCCAGCCGATGGCAAAGGGCGGCCATTTATATCCGCTGAGAAGGATATTGACTTGGACAGCCCGACCCAGGGGCAGGCTGGGTTTGGTTGGAGGGCTGGTTGGGGTGGCGAACGGTAAGGCGCACCTTAACTGGGAGCCGAGATGAGGCGCTCTTTCTAGCTCCGGATTTTACGATATACGGATATGTATTGGTGAGCATGACAGTGATGCTTTCATCTCTCTCTCTCCTCTATCTCTTTCTCTCTCTCTCAATCTCTCTCTCTCTCTCTCTCTCTCTCTCTCTCTCTCTCTCTCTCTCTATATATATATATATATATATATATATATATATATATATAAGTAATGTCTAAAAATATTTTATAGTTTTTTGCAAAGCGGAAGCCAGCTATGGTTATTATTACTTGAAAGTCACTTTCTTGATGCTTAAATAGTTCAAACTCATCCGGAAGAGAACGTTAGAAGTTTGCTAACATCTGTGTGCTGTTTTGTTTTTGTGAATACTGCGTAGTATTGAACCCCTTAGCTTTTGAAACGTCGGTATTCGCCAATGTAGAGTTACTTAGGTCCAGAGTAGTAGGTCATCAGTTTGCTAGTAGATCTGTAGATGTTTGTTATACTGTAGGGTTTTTCTTCCAACCTGCCTGTTTGTCCTATCCGGCAGTCTTGGCGTATCTCTTGTGAAGGATATAAAATGTAAGGATATATATATATATATATATATATATATATATATATATATATATATATATAATTTCTCATCAATTTAACTTAAAGTTACAATTTTAATGAGATGGATGAGCTTGACTATTTCCAATAAGTAACTCAATTCTTAGCGCAAATTCAGAGATACTCATCAACACATCAAGTTCATTTGACAGTTTCGCCCGTTTTTTTTCTTCTCCTGAGAAAGCACATTAGGAATCTGCAAGGAAGTCGAACGAGTGTGGATCCACGTGCAAATCAGAGATGTTTAGATTTCATGGAAAAATTCTTTTTGATTTAAGCTGTGTTGCCAACTTCATGTCTGGTTAACAAGACACACGAGTTGCGTTTAGTTGCTTGTGATAGCTTCAAAATTCTAGAGTTTTCATAAATTTTGCATACCTCTGCAATTTTTCTTGGGAACGCATACATTGACGATTTGAGAATCCTTGTTACATACAAACAGTATTTACTTATTTTCTGTTCTTTTATTAAGAAAACCATGGCAATACATAAATCACATAGCAAGGAAGATCCTTAGATTGTTATCATCATGGGAAAATTTCGTATCACCTCAGTCTTCTCTGGTAAAGGACAAATACTGGTTTTATCAATTTCATGTTGCAGATAATCAAGTTTTGTTGATGGGATTTATTTTGACATCCTATTTATGAAAAAAGTCCAAAAACAAATTTCAAGTGTTGCACATATTCATCTGGCAATTAGGACATAGTCAATACAGGGCTACCAAAATGAATATATAAAATGTACCAATATTATAGCTGAAAACCTTTCCAAATATTTCAAATGCTGGTCACTGAAGAAACGATCAGTTGAAGCCGAAGAGGATGGCAACAAAAGGAGATTCAAGATTAAAGAAAACTAGGTAAACAAGTATATTTTGTTCAAGGATTAAAACGTACCACATATTTCGGGCGTGATACCAAACGTATTGATGGACAAAGGAAGAATCAAATTTGGTACAAACGTACCAACTTTGGCAGACCTACGACAATATAAATGAAAACGAAATTGAGGTCATGGAGAACGTGATGCATACATCTCTGAAATAGTTAGGGCGCATTTCTTAGACCAAATGGTAACCCTAACAATTCAAACAAACCGAGGAGTTGATATGTCTCTCTCTATATGAAACTTACGTCTCATCTCAACTTATCTTCAGTGAGGCATTATTACTGACACTTCGTACACTTTGTATGTTCTGAAGAAAAAATAAAGATTAAAGACCAAATAACAACTCTGAGCTAATTCCTTCATAATTCTCTTCGATTAAAAAAATGTCATGCATACATGCTTACACACATACGTACGCACACACACATACATATATATATACACACACATATGCACCCATGAAAATGTATTTCGTGAATTTTGAACTGGGAACGGATGGTGGGTTTCATTGACTTCAAAGCTCACGAATGAGTTTTTGACATGAAAACGTGGTTGCAGATTGTTGGGTGATCTTTCAATTTCCATGTTGCCCCTTCAGACGTCGTTTTGATCATGATGGGGGATTTGTAGACTCAAGGATTTCGAGCTACGACCCTGTTTTGAATTGAAATTCCAAGATTAACACGGAGAATGATATCTTTATTTGTGACTTTATTGAGATCATGCATACTATATCATATATATATATATATATATATATATATATATATATATATATATATATATATATATATATCAATCAATCGCTTGAAAAAGTTGAGAAGATCAACGATCTGCCAAAATGTAGCAATATATACATAATATGATTATATATATATATATATATATATATATATATATATATATATATATATAATGAAATATTCGCCACACAAACATGTTTATGCGTCTGTCCTATTCTGTCTTAAGTTCTATTGGGTTTCACTTTTACTTGACCCATATGGAGAAAGCATAAATGAACCAAATTGCAATTGTACAAACAGAAACAAAAGCCTTTTGCGAAAAAATGTTTCAAATCGAATATTGTACATCATGCTGGAAAAAAACCCTCAGAAGTGAAATGCTGTATAAAAATATCTAAAACGCCCTTTAGACTAAGATTAATCATCAAGATATCATTTACAAACGAATAATACAAAAACAGTACATCACTGTCAATATATTATTGGAGACTAACTGATAGCAACTTCACACCCACAGTAAAATGGGGAATATTCAAAACACACATACATATGCCAAGAAATTGGAATCCATGTTACCCATGCCTAAATGAAAAATTGGAAATCCCCACCTGGGCCAATATACCCCCCTTCCCCCGAAGAATAATAGAAAAAAATGAAGTAGCGTTAAAGTGCCGGCACCGCTCAAAATTTCCACTAAAACATAATGTAATATCCCACATACAGGTATATCAACCACCATAGCTATCTTATTCCTGTCGTTATTATTAACAATAGTAGTACCAACATTACTGTTAGCGTTAACATTATCATTTTATAACCCCAGCCACTTTGAAAAAGGACCCAATCACCTTGTCAGAATTATTTTAGATATATAGAAACATATCAAACCTAGAATGATAAAAACAATAATAATTGATTAATTAAACCAACAACTAAGGTTGTATAAAATTGAACCCCAACACTGAGAAACAGATTAAGGTAAAAATAAAGTACTTTCACAGAGGAAACATTTCACAAAAAGCAGATTTTTTAAACAACATACGGATGAGTAAAGTGTTTACAGTATCTCCAGCTAATTTATAACTACCAGACGGAAAAGTATCTGCATTACGTAAGGCAGATAAACATAACAAGCAGTGACCAACAACTAAACGAGGTAAAGGAAAAATAAAAAATGATATATAAATAAATAGAATAAGAGGAAGGCTCTCCACCGTAGAAAATAGACCTCCCCTGCCAAAAGAAAACCAAGACCCCCCCCCCAATCGAATCATTCACCCAAAGAAGCCCAAATTGGACAGAAACATGAACGATTTTGTGTAGCGAATCCTTCATTTTATCATATCTTATGATCTACTCGAACTCAACTTAATGTTAAATGTTTAATACTTAATATTGAATGTATTGAGCATTTTGTGAAATAAACCCATCAAACAACGGATATTGCTTTCTATTATATTATATCCCTAATTTGTATTCTCTCTCTCTCTCTCTCTCTCTCTATATATATATATATATATATATATATGCATGTGTGTGTATATATATATATATATATATATATATATATATATATATATATATATATATATATATATATATATATATATATATATATATATATCAGCAGTATTCTCGGACAAGCCAACGTCGTCCGAGCGGCCTTATATGTAACCATTATTGAAACGATGATGATATAAATTAATAACCAAATTTCTTTTCAAAACGATGTTTGGCAAACTTTTTTTCATTTTTAGATCAGGAATTTAACAGAATCGACTACGTATGTATTAAAGAACAAACAACAACAAAAAAAATTAAAGAATTACCCGAAAACCGTACAAATTATTTATAGTATTAAATAGCGATAGTAAATTTTACACGCTCTCACACACTCAATGTTGAAAAGAGCGGACATCTTTTGTGCGCCGTTTTTAACATCGAGTTAGCAATTGGGTACAAAATTTATGAAAGAAAAACAGAAATTGATTCTTAAATTATATTATCTATAATTGTGACAAGTTTTTGCCTCCATTCTAATTTCTAGTTGCTTTTTATCACAACTTTGATTTGGACCATAATCTGACGACAATGATTAAACAGCGTAATAGAAAAATAAAATGTATGCCTTCGTTGAGAATCGAACTCACATCCTGTTGCCAGAGGGTGTATCAGTATGTAGCAATGCCACATTCAACCATTCAGACCTGTGGACTTGAAGTTAAACGAGTGTTAATTTCACACATTAAACCTCACTCCTTACAACCAATATTCCACGCTGATGGTGTTTACAATGGAGGCCAAGCAGTCCTTTAATACAACAGCATTGTTAATTTCGAATATTTTCATTCTCGAATAAAATATTGCAACATTATTATCATTATTGATTTTACCTTCATCCTAATATTCAGTTGCTTTTTATCACAACTTAAAATCAGACCATAACCCTACGTCAACGATTAAATGGCGTAATCGGAAAATAAATAGCAAGCCCACATTGAGAATCGAACTTACATCCTGTAGCTAGAGAGGGTCCAGTCGTAGAATTACGGTCCGACTCAAAGTTGCGATAAAAAACGACTGAAACTTGAGAGGAAGGTAAAAACTAGGCAAAATTAATAATAATGTTGTAACATTTCATCCAACAGGAAAAAAATTGGAGGAATTAACAATATCGTCAATTTATATTGTTATTGTTTCGAATATCACCCGGTGCAACGAATAGTTTTTAGCCTTTGGGGCATCCGTAGTCAGATTCGACGGTGGTTAGAATTTTTGCCTTCACAAAATAATATTTTTTTTACAAATGAGGAAGTAATCGAAAGGAATTAATAGAGGCAACCAAATACTTATTAAGTGCACGAAGGGTGGAAAGTAATGTCAGTTCAGCATGGTAGTTACAATGTAAATACAACACTCTTAAAAATAAAAGTAACCAAGAGAAAAACATTAACAATCAGTTGATAACTTAAACATTAAAAGTGGAAGTCGGTGATATTTCAAAAGGATATTTACCATATTTAGGCAATGAAACTGTCGAAAAAAAAAAAAAAACAACTTTTTAACGACGCTACAGCTAATAATACAGCATCAAGTATCAGGCGGGAAATATGAGAGTTTCATTTTATACATGTTTGTGGATCTGTTAGAACGCAGGACTATGATCAGGCATGATTGCAAGTTCGGGTATGGTCGAGAAGAATCTAAAATATCTATTTAGATCATTTGTGCATAAAATGACACAATCAAATTTATATACAGTGAGGGGGAACAAGTATTTGGACACCCACAAAGTATTAATTTAGTAAACTTCCAATGGTCACATTAATTACTTGAAATTCACACAGATGGTGTATTTTGATATCAAATTAACAAGTACCAAGAAAGAAATACATATTTCCGAACATTTATTGCAGAATTAAATATAAACAAAACTAACAAATAATATTCGAACACTTTTTAATACTTAGTTGCATTGCTCTGGTTTGCAATTACTGCTTAGAGACGTTTTTCATAAGCCCTCACAACATTCTTATAAAATCTTGGCCCACTCTTCCTTGACCTTCAAATCATTAATGTTTCTTGGGTTCCTCAAGAGAATTCAATCTTTCAAGTATTGCTGTACATTATCAATTGAATTCATGTCAGTGATTACCAACATGGGTTCGTGAAAAAAGAGGTTCTGCCAGGGTTCGTCAGTAATGTTTGACAGAGAATATGGATAAAAAAAAACCATCAGTACACGGAAAGAATAGTGTCAACTTGGGAATCTTCTTGATGATGTTTGTCAATCAAATACAAATGTATGTTTCCCGAATGTTACAGAAACTTTGTTAATATATTGATGCGTTGACCTGTTGTGGAAATCAAAATTCCCAAAATCAACTGTTAATTGATTTTGGATTATTATGTTCGATGAAGCCACTGAAATGAAAAAGCTGGTTGCAGGAGCTTTCAAAATTCTGGTTCGATTTCCTGATACACACCTCTGCGAGAAAGGATGCTTAGGATTCACTTAAATAAAAAGCAAAACAAGAAACCGACTTCATGAATTGGAGGTGCCAATGAGGGGTGCACTGTTCGCTCTCGTCACAATTTGACAATTCCATAAAACAATTACGAAATCAACAGAGTCATTAAATCTCCAGATCCTTGTAATTTGATTGATTTAAAGGATTCTACTTTAATACATTATTCTTTTATGAAATGGTATTGTGTTTTGGTAAAGGAAAAGGAAAATATCTGTACGTATATACTCTTATATGTGCACTATTTTTGTTTTGTGAATAAATCTTCGGGACTCTATTTTGAAAACGTAATTAGAATTAGAAAAACCTTGTTCTCAGTTTTTTATCCCTCTCGCTCGAGAGGAAAAAGCAGAAGTTTTATCACCCCCATCACAGAAAACAAAACAAAACAGATTTTCATTGAACAACGTGAAATTTTGAAGTTTTTTAAGTCAATTTTTGTCCGAAAAAAGTATATATATAATTTGCATTATCAAATTTTCCGTTTGTTAAAAGACTGAGTTTCAATTTTACTACAGATCACATCACTATTGGATTTTAATGAAATTTTCAGTTCTTATTTTGAAAAGAACGATATTCTGAAGAAGTATCCATTCCAATTTTCGAAGAAAAGATTTTTCATATAAGATTAGCCTCTTTGCCCCTCCTTAATCTATTTTACTTAGTCCATATAAGATACATTTTATTCACGTTTCTTAAAGAAAGTTGTTTGACGGGCCCCGTGCAAATCTTTTACTTTGGGCATTTGATGAGATTACAAAAATTGAGTAAAATACTGCCATTCTTCACAATTGGTAGTTTTTTTTACCGACTTATGATTTAGAGCTTTTCACTTATAGTGATATTCTCATTACTATAATTGAACAGCACTAAACACTATTAATACTAAATCTTTTATTGAGATTTTTCTTCGAATAGTTTGATCAAATCGACCTTTGTTTAAATTCTTGTTATTGTTACACTTAGCCGACGATACTGACAAGTTTTTCTTCAAATCTACACAGGGTAAATATCCAGAATATGAGAAAATTTTTTCTTTTTTTTTTCCTATTCGTATTTGTACATTAAACGATTTCTTCAATACGGATGCCCATATCACTCATTTCCGGTTAAGTTCCTTCGCTCCATCGAACAGAATGGATTTTTAACGTGAGATTTAATTACTTTTTCTAGTCCAAATATTTTCCTCAAAAAAAAGTGCTTACTTGTATTAATTCAATCAGAAGACTACAGCCACCCAGTAATTATTTTCTATCTCCCTTTCGAGAGTATTTCAATGTCAATGAAAAGATACACCGAAAAAATGTGGTCTTTTGAAAAAAGAAAATCATCGAATGGCTCAAAATCTGATATTCAGATTTGTACTCCTGCTGTGCTTCACGTCTCTAACTTGTAGAAGCAGTCAGAAAAGTGGCTTATATCATGATTAGACAATGTAAATATCGTATTACGTACTCCCACCCGACTGTCATCGATTGATAACAGATTACATCCCAAACTGCTATAAAGATAGGGACAATTTTGTTAAGTATGGATGGAATTAATTATCCCAAAATGAATAAACTTGATTTGGAAAATACGTCTTTTTTAAAAAAATTTCAATGATAATAGAGTTTGACATTTTTTAAATTTCAAAATGTGTAAAAAAAATAATAGAACATAAAATGTAAAGATTGAATTTAAAAACAACCAAATTCTACGTTTTATCAATGAAAATCTGTTTTTACTTCTGCATTGACAAAAAATGGTATTTTTTCTGTTCCAGAACATATTTTTTTAAATATTAATTACTTTTTTATATAGGGTGTCGAAGATTTTTCAAAATAACGCTAAGTATTAATGAGGAGTTTTTTTCTAAGTCTCTCAGTAATATTTGGAGTTTGTATCGTGGAATAAGATTGGAGACCACTGGATTAGGCCACTGAAGCACTTCCACATCGCTCTCAAAAATATTCACTAGTTATTTTTTCTGGATGTTTCGGATCGTTACCTTGTTGAAAGATCCTGCTTTCTTCAAGTTGTCGCTATTGCACCGAAGAAAACATTTTAGCTTCCGAAATACATCGGTCCATTTATGGTTCAATTTTTGATTCATCTGGTCAGAGAATATTCTACCAAAAATATACGGGTATCTCTAAATGGTCACGCGGAAACTTCATCCATGAATCTTTTTTTTCAACAAAAGTGTTTTCCGTAGCGTCCGGGATTTTGATCCATTCCTGTGTAGTTCATTATTATTGGATTTGCTTTGACTGTTCTTAGCATATTTCGAGTTGCCTGCGGAGAATTTTTCCGGTGAGAACTAGTTCGAGGAAGATTTCTGGTGGTGCCAAACGTCTTCAGAATAATTGATCCATTGATAGAGATAAGGATATATAACATCTTGGTAATGGATCTGTAGCTCAAACCTTCATTATGTTGCGTAAGTATTACAGTTTATGTATGGTTGATAGCTCCTTTAACCAAGACTGCTTCATTTCAAGAAGGCAAAAGTAGTGAAAGACAACAGTGATGGAATCATTCCTTTCTTAAATATTGTTAGAATACTCCAAAAGTTCCTAAGCAGTTTCTTAAAAAAACATTTTTATGATTAATTTTCAAAGTGTCCAAATACTGTTTTCCACTGTTACTTTGGTTGATATTTTTTTTGCATTGTATGTTTGAAAATATGTATTTCTTTCTTGGTAATTGTTTATTCTATATCAAAATACATCACCTGTGGAAATTTCAAGTAAATGTGAGCATCGGAAGTATAAAAATTAATATTTTGTAAGTGTCCAAATACTTGTTCCTCCCACCCACTGTATATAAAGATATCGGTAAAACCTGTAAAGATATACGTTTGCATGGGTGCGTGTGTTCGTTTGTGTGTGTGTGTGTGTGTGTGTGTGTGTGCCCATACATGAGTATGTGTAGGCGTGCATCGTGATTCTTTAACTGGTGAATGATTCACTCAAGGTTGAAGGATATTATTTTGGGGGTAAATGAAACTACATAATAAATGAACGATGAATGAAACATGAAACCTAATTTACTTACATATTTATATTTTTTCTATTCTACAAAAAAAGAATTTTTGTGCTAAGCATGTATTATAAGAAAACATTATTTCTGAAAATCTAATTTTAAGTTCTGAGACTGCTGTTTGCAATATTTATGTAAACTAGAAAAATTCTAATGATATTTTGTGTTAATTTTTTGTCACTCCTAGTTTTCTTTACATGTTTTAAACATGTTCCAAAAACATGAATAAAATTAACTTGAGAAATGAGTTAATTTATGCTTCTTGCTCATGATACAAATTGAATTAAAATTATACACAAAGGAGAATAAGATGAAAATAATAAAAAACATAAGGAAATTTAGTCATGCGCGAATGAGATTTTGTAAGACTTGAGGGTGAATGACACTGAAATAGTGAAAGAAATACTGAAATAGAGCGAATAAAGATTGATGTCACACACAAAAAGAACCAACAACCGTCTAGGACTGTAATTCTTAACCAGGGGGTCATACCACCCTAGTGGAGCCTGAACAATTTCAAAAGAGGGCATGAGCCTGCAGGAAAAAAATGAGAATTCCTCAATTTGGGGAATTCTACCAGCAAGTGTTCACATAATATCCTGATGAACATAATAGGTTAAAAA
The DNA here is from genome assembly GCA_963457665.1 of Thysanoteuthis rhombus. Taxonomy (NCBI): domain Eukaryota; kingdom Metazoa; phylum Mollusca; class Cephalopoda; order Oegopsida; family Thysanoteuthidae; genus Thysanoteuthis; species Thysanoteuthis major. The sequence continues at coordinate 29,242,412 of OY735234.1, read as the reverse complement.
TATTTTTCGCATATTCACACTATCCGATTTAGAAATTATCATTTGGTCGAATATGTTGGGCGGGGCATGGGGGGGGGGATCCAAGTACTTGAAGGGGGCGTGGTGGTAAAAAGGTTATAAACCATAGGTCTAGGATTTGAAATTGTGTTTATAAGTTGTATTTGCAAGTTCATATTGGTGGGCGTTTGTGTGCATGTGTAAATGTGCCCGAGAGTGTGTTTGTGCACAAAGGTTTATATGTGTGATTGAGTCAGTGTGTGAGAAATTTGTATGTATTCCTAATTTGATATGCATATGCTGAGTTTTACTATAAATGTACATATGTATATACTTGGGGGGGGGGGTACGAAAGGTAGTTGCTGAACATTGCATCGTTCGATGTAACCAGTCAACACTCAACCCGTGTGCCACGTGGCCTGCTTTGAGTTTTGGGTGATTTCACTCGATACTATTGATTAGGGTCATTAACACTGTAAGACTGTTTCGGACAACTGAACTCCCTTTTGTTTTGTGTTGTTAACACAACGTTTCGGCTGTGCCATTCAACGGAGATCTAGAGTTAACAAGAAAAGAAAAATGTATCAGCCGAATTCAACGTTAGAACATTACCAGAATTGGGGAAAAAATTCAGTTTACCACTATCACATGCAAAGAAAGCAGTAGAATGGATCGGTCAAAACGTCTTATTAACACAAATAACAAGTAGTTCAACCAACCGAAAAACTTCGCATGACTGATTTCTTTCCTGTTGTTTTTGTCAAGCGATTGCAACCATGGTCGTCAAATTTTGTGATGGTTGATACAAAAGAATGAAATGTGTGCAGGAAGTGTGTTTTCTTCTGGAGAAAACTGCAGCTGAAATAAAGACGAGGCTTTAGGTAAAACACAAGTAGATAGATAGATAGACATACAGATAGATGAGTATATATATGTATGTAGAGTAGTAGACGAATAGATAGTTGTGTATACACGGATAATACATATATATATATGTGTGTGCATGTGTGCGTGTGCATGTGTCTATGTGTAAGTGTGTGTGTACAAACATACAAATATTAGCAAGTGTGTGTATAAAGGCACAAAAATGACATTCTTGATTTGAGACGCAGGAAACATTGATAAAGAGAAGTTGAGACACCGTTGGATCTCTCTCTCTCTCTCTCTCTCTCTCTCTCTATATATATATATATATATATGTATATATATATATATATATATATATATATATATATATATATATATATATATATATATATATATATGTAAAAGTATACGTCTGTGAGTTTTGGTGTATAGACACGTTCTTATGGACCGACATATGGGCGCTAAGATCTTCGCATCATAAATGAAGGATGAAATTTATTGTCAACAAATGAAAGAAATCGTGCACACACACACACACACACACACACACACACACACACACACACACATACATATATATATGTATGCGGTTAAATCCATGCTCGTACACTTATACCACCTGTCTATATTGTAGGTTATGTAAATATTTGTATATATATATATATATATGAATGTGTGTGTATATATATATATATGTGTGTGTGTATGTGTCTATGTGTCTGAATGTCTTCGAGTATGTGTGCGT
>OY735234.1:29208303-29238303 GCA_963457665.1 Thysanoteuthis rhombus | reverse complement strand
TGTCGGGAGAGAGGCCGTCGTCTTCGTTGTCGTCACTGCCTGCTGCCCCTTGCAGTCGGGTTCCGCTCGGCGAGCCAGCGAAAGGCTAACCCGAGGAGACATCGTTTGATGTGAACAGAAGCGTACGTTCACACTTCTACACCAATTTCAAACACAGCAGGCGATTTTGCAACCAGACGGAAAGCCTGCTTGACATGAGAACATCTACACTACCGACCAGGCGGCTTCTACCCTACCGACCGGGCGGCTTCCACCCTACCAACCGGGCGGCTTCCACCCAAGAGCCGCCGCCGGCAAGAGGCTGACACCCTAGCTCATATGGTAGACACGTTCTGCAGCTAAATTACAAACTCACTGAGGTTGACGTTAGTGAATATCTCAGACACCCTATCCCAGCACCTCAAGACATATGAAGTGCATTATTTTTTTTAGAGGAGCGCACATTTGCAACACTTTATTTTGGTAGTAGTTTGGTAACTGTTCATCTGGTGAGAATACCTGGTAATTCAAGCTTTAAGCTAGAGATCAGGATCCCGGACAGCCGTAGCCAGCGTGGAGGCACTAACTTGACATTGGCGTACATTTCAAACACCCTATTCCAGCCCCTCAGGACATATGATGTTCCTTATTTTTTTTTTTGGGGGGGGGGCACAGGAGGTGCGTTGTGGTTGAACAACTCATGGCACAAATGATGGACTCAGCGAACCGAGTTCAAACTCATGTTGGGACAGTTTGTTTTCAACTTGCTCTAAAGCTATTAGGAAAAGCATGAATCGATCTCTTCTTCCCCAGTTATGAATAAAATGAATTGAGTAACGCCATTCTCGGTTTTTATCGCCTCTAAATCATTTTCATATAATGCAAACCGGAGCCAAGATGGAGGAACGTATAATATGTCTAGCCTCGGCAGACAGGAGTCGTAGCCAGCGTAACGACACAAAGTAAATTATAAAGTCACTGAAGCTGACATTGGTGAATATTGTAGACACCTTGTGCCGACCCCTCAGGACGTATGAAGTACATTATTATTTTTTAGAATAACGTGTATTGCAACAATTTATCATCTTTACCAACGAAGTTGGAAGACATAGGTATTCACCCATGTTTACCTCTCAGTCTGTTTCTCCACTCACTATCTCCAAAAGTGCTCAATGAATTTCCATGACATTTCGTTGAGGCGCTAAGTGAAAATTGATCGAATTTGGGGCGGTTCCTGGATTTATTTTCGATTGAGACGAAGATTCTATATTTTATGAGAATAGTTCGAAAATCAATTCCTACGATCACCTCTCCTATATATGAACTGATTTTCATTCAATGTTTGTTAGTTTATGTCGTTGGCAGCGGTATGCACTCAATGAGTGCTTTCTAGTTTTGGTAGGAATTGGGGTAAATACACATCGAGTAAAACTGTTCTTCCTAGCTGGTAATTCAAGCTTCAAACTTGAGATCAGATTTGTAAAGCAATGATTCCCATACGGGTTTCCAACTAATGACAGCCTACAGATAACTCTCTTTCTGGGGTTCTACAAGAAATATAGAGAATTCAAAGTACTGTCCTCATGCTGGCTACAGCTTCAATCACCCTTGCTTAGGCTTTATATATCACATTACTGCATACTTGGCCCATGTGTGATATTCGAAATAGAGGCGACAAGCACCCAAAGTGGCACCACTCACTTCAATCTGCGCTAAGTCACCCATAGCAAGGATCAAGGTCACTGCTACGCATCAACACAACTGCGTGAATGCTGAAATGTCTCATTGATGCGCTGTTCCCATATATACATATATAGATACGTATGTATATATAGCTTGGCTTCGCGAACAAAGATTTTTTCTATAGTTGTAGGATAATATACGGTGGTGCCTGTGTGCAGAATAATCCTCCATCCCAAACAATAGAGTTTTAAAGTGAAGTCTGACCCCACCCTTTAATCGTAGCGTTTGTATCTTATGGGACATCGAGGTGACACGAATAAGAGCATGGTCCAAAAGATTTCAACAGGAGTGCCGTCCTCCAGGCAGATGCCTAAGGTAGTTATGGTGGTAGGACACCCCTTGACAATATGTGAGGCCAGTGGTTAGACCACAGGACATGGACATTCCGTTAGATGATGCCCAACTTTCTTTAAAGGAGAATCAGGACATGTATAATATAAAGATGAAGAATTCTTGTTTCTAACTATCCTTTTTAAAGATTTCCAAAGGGTCGCACCGTAGAAGCTGAAAAATTTGTGTATAAGGGTAACGACGCAAGGATGAACGTCTGGTGACCTCTAAAGGTCAAATATAAGGTCATGTTAATTTTGGTGGAAGAATATTAGTTTTGACCGTTTTTTTTTTATTTAACTCACAGCAAATTCAGGCTGATATCAGAATTCTCAAAAAAGTAAATTTGAGCATTTTCCTATCTAACGAAGACGGAATCCAAAATTATGTACAAGGTTAATTAGAATGCAACATGAACATGGGATTAGTTGCTGACCTCTGTTGACCTGTTAAAGTAAATTCAGGGTAAGGTCAACTTGGGCATTTTCAAAAAAAGGTCTATCGGGCATTTTCGACCTTCCTGATGGGTTACGATACCTACTTTGAGAAGCTCCGTATCAAAATTTACTGCACGACCTTCAAGTATTGATTACTTTTCATCGTGTATATATATATATATATATATATATATATATATATACACTTGCTGCAGTGTATATATATATACATATGTGTGTACAACTTGGCAAACAAATAAAATACAATCTATATCCCCCAAGACTTATTCACATCACAACTGAATATGATGTAACAAAAAACAATATATAGTAACAGTTCTATCCAAGTAAAAATGTCACAGTTATGTTATATGCACAAAATTCATATCTAGCTTCTATGATATATTTCAACTTTTAAATTAGCTCTATTCATTCGAATCATAATCTCGTAATATGATTACCCCGTAATGCTAATTTGAAGTAATATGCGTCAAATAATTCGTATTAAGGGATAATTCAGAATACACCCGAAGCACTTAAATCAAGGGATTTAATTGCGTGGGTGTTTTAGATAGCTGAACATTTTTGCACCATGAAATACACCTAATGAAACTAAATGAAAGTTTTTCCCGATCAGATAGAGGGAAAATTCACGGATTTATTCCAAGACCTGATACTTCAATATTTCAAAGCTGTTTATGGTGTAAATAAATGATCATGTCTTATCAATTCCATCTGAACTTTTAGTTAAAGTAACTGAAGACATCTAACTGCGAGAGTCCACTATTTCAAATGGTTAGAAGGAATGGGGGTGCAAAATTTTAAAGTGGATGAGACAATTGTTGCTGGTAGAGGAACAAACAAAAAAAAATGAATGGTTCATTATATAAAAAATATATTGGTTTTAAGAGATCTTTAATTACTTCAACAAAGGCATCATTGTCACAACGCCATACACTGGCAAAATGAACAGACTTGGCTCCGTAAAATGGTTCATCTATTTCGACTGACTAACACCCAGGGTTACGTTCAAACCGGCAGTTGCTCCAAACGATGATTATGTCTCCATGGATCGTTCGAGAAATGGGAACAAAATCATTGCCTTGTGTGTCTTGGGTGATACAGGGAGCAATTTTATTTCATTAATTACTTCAGAATAACCATAAACATCTCTCAACGCACACAAAATTCTTATGCAGAACAAAATCTGATCAAAACAATGTCGTTCTCCAAGAATTTCCAGATGAATCCGAAACTCTTCGCCAAGCTGAGCAAAAATCCTAGTCTTCACGTTCCATGAAACCATTTTGTATCTGGAGCCGTTTGCCTCCCTTGGGACGCATTTGAAGAGGTTTTTAGATTGATATAATAATGAGTGAAATGAGATGTATCCCTGTTTGGCAAGTACTCTCAAGGGGGCCGTGGCTAAAAAAAAAGCTAGTGGAAAAACAAAGCAAAAAGATTCTAACGTGAAATTAGGTTGTAAATTCGTCCCTTCCCGTAACCCTGGGCCTTAAAATGAAAGTCAAGCGTTGTCATCGTAAAATAAAATGTGTTACGAATTTGTCTGCTGCTCCAAAGTTTCTAAATTTGGTCCTCTTTACCGAAAACGCCCAAGGCAGATATTTTTAGAGAGTTCATATCTTTTGTTTCCCTCGTTTAACACCAACACATTTCATGCGCCAGCCGCAGAGACGAAAAAAAGGATGTTTAAAAGTCGAGACAGAGAATTTGGAACAATTTCTTACAGAAGAATTATACATACATGCATGGAGATATATATATATATATATATATATATATATATATATATATATACACACACACACACACATATATATATAATACAAATACACACGCATACGCACGCTCACGAGCACGCTAACATACAATCACATAAGTGTATATATCTATATATGTATGTACATAGACAATATGAGACTAAACAATTCCAAAGAAATGGTAAAAATTCAACCTATACTTATACTTATTTATGTATTGTGTGGAAACAAGGTGTAAGGTGTGTCCAGAAGGATTGGACTCAGTAGACATGTCTTTGAGGTAGGTTGCAAACTATCATTCTATAGTAGCACCCAAAGTGTGATTGGAGACTGATTTACTCAAGTATTCAAACATTCACACTCTTTTTCGTCAAACATCATGACATACCAGCGAGCGAACATGGCAATGAGACAGAGTGAAAGAAAGGGAAATAATTCGTGCATTTCCCACAGGCAATGGAGCGAGGCGAACATAATCAGATTCAGTCAGAGCGCAAACTGGATTTTCTTTTTGAATTTTGAACCTTCTCTATCAATGGAAGACAGAAAAGGCTCGGACTCGATCCATGAAAGACCATAAGAGCTCGAACCGTTTCAAATCAGAAAAGATAGAAAAAGTTCGAAACTTCTCACAGCATGAAAGATCATAAGAGCTCAAATCTTTCCATTCCATGAAATACCCAAGTACTCGAACAGCCTCAATCCATGAAAGACAGAAAGAGACCGAACTCACTCGATCCACGGAAGACAGAAGGTGCTCGAACATTCTTTGTCCATGAAAGACAGAAACTGAGCTCTAGAATTCTCTATTCATGAAAGACAGAAAGATCCCTTTCTTCATCCATAGAAGATGGACACAATTCGAACCTTCTCTAATCAGTAAAGAAGGGAAGAGCTTGAACCACTTCTATTCATGAAGGACTGAAAGAGCTCGAACCTTCTCTGTCCATGAAAGATGGAAAGCGTTCGAACCTCCTCTATCCATGAAAGATAGAAATGTGTTGTCTTTCGTAGATTGCTAATGGAACATTAAATAGATCTTGCCCTAAAGTTTTCTCAGCGCTTTTTTGTCTCAAACATAGACGCTCTCCTGGGTTTGTTTGCAAATACACCCAGTGATAAGAAGCATCTAAACTGGTGTTACTCACCCCACCTGCTATCTTACCCATTACTGGGGGTAGGGAAATGGATTCATGCATTTCTTAAGGACATTAGTGTGAGATGAACGCAGATTATGTCAGTCAGCGTTCGAACTCGGGTCACCAATTCCATTTCCCATGCTGTTAACCACTTGGCCACTCTCTAACCCCAGAGAACTTGGTTACTGAGCAAAAAGAGAGAAACTGGAACTGTGAAAGTACGAGACTTGAACGAGACCAGCTGAAAACGACGGGATGGTTGTTTCATGTTGTTGATGACAGGCACCTGGTTTGAATAGGCGAAGGATGAGTGGGGTGATCATTGAGAGAGAGAGAGAGAGAGAAAGACAGACAGAAAAGCAGAGAGAGAGAGAGAGAGAGAGAGAGAGAGAGAGAGCGGAAAGGAAAGGAGAAAAAAAAAAAGAAGAATACAGGGTATTTCAAAAGTAAGCATCTATTCTGAGAAATAATAGGGATCCAAAAAAATTATACATACATATACATATATATCCGGAAAAATTTTCTATCTTATCTCTCCATATTGTGTTTGGTCTTTTCCTACTGTGTTTACTGTCCCTACGGCACCAACTGTTTAGGCTTCTGCTCCATTTGTGGTCCCTTCTTCTCCCTATGTAACCTCCCCATCTCCATTTTTCATGCTTAACCACTGGTACAATATTCTTAATGTTTTCCTTCTCTCAGATCCATGTTGATCTTCTTTTATCGCTTAGAATGATCCCTAACAATGCTCTCTTCATTAATCTCTGTGCTATTCTGAGTTGGTTTTCGAATGGTTTCGTAAGTTGCCTGGACATTCATTGCATAATTTCCTCTTAAGCATATCCTTTTCATTATGTCTCTTTTCATATTAAATGCTTTTCAGGCATCTAATTTCATTTTCCTGGTCTTTCTCTAGCTTAATCAACTGGCATAGGTGTATGTATTGCTCAACTTTCTCTAAGGCCTCGCCGTCTATTATCAGGGTCTTTTTTAGGACTTAATCATTGAACATTACTTTGGAATTTGCTCCGTTCATTTCTGACCTTATTTTTTGTTTTTCTCTATTTAGATCACTTAACATTTCTTATACCCCTCCACACTACTCCAATTCTGATATTAATGCATTTTGAATTGTTCAAATATTCTTCGTCTATTTTTACTCCCACCTTTTCCCAGTCTGTTTTCGGAAAGGCAATTTCAAGGCTCGCTGTACAGAGTTTTGGCGAAATCATATCCCCTTGTCTCAGCCCTTTCCTTTATCTTGTTAGCATCTTTACGAAATTTTGCTGTACTTTTTAGGTTTGATCTTGTGCTTGGAGATGTGATGTGGCTCAGTGAATAATAGCTCTAAAAAATGGACCATGGACCGAGTTCAGATACCAGTTGGGATAGTTTGCGTTCATTTTGTACAAATGCCTAATTGGGAAAGGCATGAATCCATCTCTCCCCGTAGACATGAATAAAATAGCGCATGATGAAGTGAGTAATGCCATTTCAGGAGCTTGTCGCTAATATCGAAAACGTGTTGCTTAAAAAGCAATATGATACTTGGAGCTCAAGCAGGGATGTCAGAAGCCGTAGACAGTGTAAGGAGACTTCTTACTGGCATTGTGCTAGTCTAAGCTTAGTGAATCTCAAAGCAGCGAATACGAAAGGTAGAGCAAGGAGAAGGAGTAATAGGGAGGGATAGAAGATAGGATGAATATCAGATAGAGAGGAGGTATATGAGAATGGCAAAAAGATCACAGAGAGAGAGAGGGGGGGAAGAAGAAAGGAAAGTAGGATGGAAAGAGAGGAAAATATTTGAGAGAGGAAGTGGTAAGAGTACAAAGAGATAGAGAGGAAGAGAGAAAGAGAAGGATAAAGAGAGGAGGATAGATTGAATGAGATTAGGAGTAAACATGAACAAATGAAAGAGAGAGAGAGGGAGAAAAGGTGTAAAATGTATCCTGAGAAGAAAATGAGAGGATTTAATTGATTAGTGAGAAGGTATTAAAAGATAAAGTAGGAAAGAAGAAACAACCAATCAATTGAGAGAGAGAGAGAGAAAGAGGGGGGGAGATATAGAGAGACTGACAAACAGACGGACAGAGTAAGAAAGAAAAGAAATTGAGGTTAAAAAAAAGAGTTGATCAAAGCAGTTTGTCATCGGTTATTGAACAGTAGAATTCACCATGTCCATGGCAAAGCCTTAACCATTGAGCTATTTCCTAGGGCTTTCTGGGTGTTTTTCTCCATACTTTCATCGTTTTTTTTTTTCTTTGTTTTTTTTTTTTTTTTGCTTTGAGGAAAGAGAAAAAATAAAGACAGGAAAAGGGATAAGGTTTTAGAACGATAAAGGGAGATAAAACGTGTGAGAGAATGAGTAAAAGGGAGAAAACAATGAGAGGGGGAGGTGAAAAGGGAGAGAGAGTGTGAGAGAGAGAGAAAGGGGTAAATAATTGTAGTGTTTTGGTTCAAAGTTAATGATAGGCTAAAACACTGACCGCCCATTGCCTGGCTCTCGGGATCATGAGAGGACAAAGTCTTTGTTATAAGAAGTAGATGTAGGGGAATAAATGAATGAATCAAGTGTCAAAGTAGGTAAAAAGAGACAAGACAAAAAAGGAGAATGAAAAACAATAGGCGTGAAAGAAGGGAAATGTGTTTTTTAAAGAATTAAAAATGAAAATGAAAAATTGAAAATAAATAATAAAAATCCATTCTAAAACAGGGGGGGGGGGTAAAAGTTTCAATCGTAGTTCGGATTAAAAGTTTTAGTCTTAATTCATAAATGTGAACAACATAATCTTATGAAAATTTCGTACCATTTGAGCTCGTTCAGGACAAAGCTCCGACGATTCCGTTTACTGATAACCATCATGTCACTTCACATCGATACTACAATAACAACAACAACAACAACAACTACTACTACTACTACTACTACTAATAATAATAATAATAATAACAATAGATCTGGTTAGTCACTCAATAGAAACTGTCATGTGACCATCGACTTTTTGCTGCACGCCTTGTTAAGTTGATCAATTTAAAATTGGAATATTTGGTGATCAATGAATGTTACTTCTCTTCCCATTTCTTAAGCTATGATCACTTGAAAGAAGTTTGAATTGGCATAAACTTAAGTTTATGTCTTAATTTAACTCATAGTCAAAAAGCATTTGGGGGAGGATTAAAGAGTTTTTTCCTTTATAGACACAATAAAGAATGGATGTTGAAAATTTGAGCCCCCTAGCTCCATTTATATGGCCTGTGCACGAGGTACATATGTAGCCAACAGTTTCTAACGATCCACATATATAATCAATAGCAATGTGTGTTTTCCTCTGTCACGCTAAGGGATACAAGTGACGCATCAGAAAAGACAAGAAGAAAATAATTCATATGAAAGTAATAGAATAAGAACGAAAAAATTCGCACTTGGTCAACTGAACGTTATTCTCCAAGCTCTCTGCAATTGCAAATCTCTATTATCCACGTAAATAAAATGCATTGTATATATCAGTATGTATGATAAATGCCGTCATATTAACAACCACAACAACAGCAGCACCAACGACAACAACAACAACAAAAACATCAACATAATGATAATAATAATGATGATAATAATAATAATAATAATAATATCAATAGTTGATAACAACAGCAACAACAACAAGCGTTGTTAGTCACTCAATATAAAACTGTCACTTGACCCACATCTTCTGATAGCATGCCGTATAGCGGTGATTATTTAAAAAATTGAAAGGTATGATCAATGAATGAGTTACTTCTCTCAACTTTTATTGACCAGGGATCACTGGAATCTGAATGAATTTAGGGGTCAGTTTAGCATAAACTTGCATAGCACATTGACCCCCCCCCCTGCTAAAGGTGAGAGTCACAGAACAGAAAAATGTTTTTGTAGATATAATACGGGTCAATTGTTTACATCTGCTGCCATCTAACTCTATTGGTCCGGCCTGTACGCAGAATATATACACAGCCAGCCAGCCAGCCGGCCTGATCAACTCAAAAACTTGACAGTTTTGGTGACAATAGTGGCTGACGGTTCGAAACATAATTATTAGCTGAATTTACATTTGAGATTTTCATTAGGTGTTCGATCCATGTGATTAATATCCCTCACTGAATTACGTGTATTGACAAAGAAGGGGCATAAAATAATTGCTTTTTCATTATTAAGTTGCAAAAATTATCATTGTTCTTACATAAAATAGAATATTAATAAAATAATCAATGGTATTGATTCGAATCAAATCATCTATTACAACTGAATAAATATTAGGTTGATAATAAAGCTCCAGGTGTTCTTTGACAAATTGTTCAATTAATATAAATTAATATCATTACTATTCAGTCATCAGAATATTTTCCCTGGTTTCCAGCTAAATTGTGTATTCTATCATAAAAGAACGAACCCAGGATTTGATTCGGAGAATTCCTTTTCCCGATATCCTGGATGTAGATTATTTGAGGCAGTCGTTTCGAATGGACGAAATATTCTGGCTGACATCTATTTTTAGTATTTAGTTTCCAGACTATATCAAATATACTACAATAATAAGTAAGTTTTCACCTTTCAAGATCATATTTGTTTAAATAGATTACATTTATTCAGATTCTTATGCATGATATATGTCTGTATACAATTATAACGTTTTCACAGTTAGCTGTGTGAATGATGGTGAATGATGTTTCTCTTCCACAAGATTCGTGATGTCAGGTTCAGAAGGCCTACTACAGCGGATCCCAAACATTATTTGACTGACCCCTGGTGGCCCGTGGACCCCAGTTCAGAAACCACTGGTCTAAGGGATAGGTCCTGAAGAATATGGCACATGGACGAACTGAGTTGTTATGCAGCAAAATCACTAATTAACCGTCTTGTCGACAAAAAAGGCCCTTTTTATTACAATATGCCACTCAAACTGGAAAATATTGTAAAATGTAAAAAGTTCATCTGATCTATTTACCTCTGTCCACGATATTTACAGAGGGATATGTATTTGGTCACATTCGTCCGTCCACACGATACCTCCGAAAGTAGTGAATGAATTTCAATTAATTTTTGAGGAAGAGAAGACAATGCGACAGAAAAGAGGGGTTGGGACTTATCTAGGAATTTCTCTTCTGATTGACATTTTTTCTGTTTTTTTTCTTTTTTTTTTGTATCAATTACATCTATTTATACATCCATGATAATTCCCACGGAATTCTGTGGAGGGGCGGAAAATAGTCTACCAAAGAACTGAGTGAATTTTGGAGAATATCTATGCAAAATTACCTCCTCTATTTCGTTGTTATATGTTCAAACCACATAGCGTTGCCATAACTTATCTATGTTTATCTATGCGATATCTTCAAAAGTTCTCGATGAATTTCTTTGACATTTTTTGAAAGAGTTGATAATTGGCTCCAAAAGAATTGATTAAATTTGTTTCCGACAACAAGAATTCCCCCTGCTTCGCAGTCATACGATAATATTGTCAAGTATTTCTCTGTCTGCAAGATATCTCCAAAAGTTATCAATGGATTTCAACCAGATTCTCGTGGAAGGATGGACAGAAGAACTGATTGGATTTTTCAGCGGATCCCCAGATTGTGATTATATGTTCAAACAACATAAGAACGTCAAATTTCATGGTTCTCCACGTGATATCTCTGAAAGTAAAGAATGGATTTCAATGAAATTCTGTGAGAGGATGCTCAATGGGGTAAGAAAGGGGTGGTAAAATTTTGGATGGGTCTTGGAAGCTTCCCGATCGAAAGGAAGTTTTCCGTTTTTTTTAATTACATTCATGCATATGCTCATGACTGTCCACACGATATCACGAAAAGTTACCAATGTATTTCAATGACATTTTCTAGAAGGATGGACAATAGACTACGGGAGAAGTGATTGAATTTTGGAGAGGATCCATGCACAATCAACTCCCAACGATGTAGTTATATATCCAAACCACGTAATATTGTCAAAATTCATGTTTGTCTACTCGACTAAAAGTTCTCCAGAAGTCACAAAAGAATTTTTCTGATAATTTGTAGAAGGGTAGACAATAAGCTGAGGCAGAATTTGTTACATTTTGGGGTGAATCTATGCACAGTTACTCCCCCTGACAATGGTGTTGGCAGTGGTATGCTTTCTCTGGGTGCTTTTTAGTAGTGTAAAAGACATTTTCCACGCATCAATCCGATAGAACAGCATATATTCGCTGTTTTGTCTTAATATCTACAACCATATTCCAAGAAACTTCATAATACCATCCTTCCAGATTTTTTTTTTTTTGCTCTAGATGTCTTCTGCTGTCTTCCAGTGAATTTTCTTTTCAATCCATAACAGAATTCTGTGAAGACCAAAATAAATGGTAATCCAAAAATGCAATATCTGGTAAATGCAGCAGATGAGTTACCCAACTGGAACAATTTCCCCTGGTCACCAAAGAAACATGCAGTCTATTGTTATCCTGATGGGATATCCAACCTTTCTCACAACTAATTCCGAATGCTTTTCGTTGATTGTTGCCTTCAACTGTATTAAGTATAAGCTGTCTGATGGTAACGAGTAACGTACTTGGAGGACTTGAGCAGATGGATGACAAAAGAATACTGGAAGGCGTAGATGAGAGGGAGTTGCTGAGAGCAACAAAGGTAAGAATGTTGTGGCTCCCAGAATAGAGCTCGTGGTAGAGCAAGGTTGAACATTCTTTTCTTATCCTACCATATACACAGCGTCACCTTGCTTGAAGGAAGTTGGGCGTTTTGTAAGGTCAGTGGTGCTTCATCTCGCTTGCCCCAAAATCTCTTGCATTCCACGTTGTGGTAAAGTATCCACTTTTTGTTTCCCGTTCCAAATTGTTCAGAAAACAAAATATTTCCGTTATTTGGAAGTCATACATCAAAGCGAACAACATAACCAAGCAGGTGCAAATTATTTCCAACGCTTTGACAATCACCCATGTCATATAACGTTGATGAAATTACTTGAGAATATTTCATTTGATCGCTATCACACTCGGCTGCTTTACCCGACCATGGAGCAAAGCACCAAACTTCGCAAACCACTTTTGACACGGTCAATCATTTACTATACCTTCTCCAAAAACCAGCATAAATCTTTCATTTTGCGTTTTAGAAGACTGGTGAGGATCCAACGGTGATTTTCCCCGTTTTAGATTCTCGTAATAAATCTGATGCATAAAATGCATTGGAGATTTGAAAAAAAAAAAGTTTTTTTCTTAGCGAGCGAAGTGAAACGAGCGAAGCTTGGGCATGGATCAAGCAAGGCCAATACTTTTATACGATTTGACGTCGATTGTAAGTCTGTGAGAGTTGAATTTTTAGGACATTTATGCAAATATAACACGAAAAACAAAAAAAACAGGAGTTGCCACATTTAGTTGAAAGAACAGTTAAAAATATGAACACTGAATTGATGTAATGACCATCCGGTTATTGCAGTCAAAACGTTATTTCAGAATATGTTTAATGTCTAATATTTTGAAAGAGAAAATCGTGCATACCATAAAAATACTTACCTATTTTTTGCCTTCCTCCGGTCAATAACATGAAAGCACATAAAAATTCAACGAGTTAAAATGGTGTGTGTATTCATGTTTATATCTCGCCTCTTTACTTATGTCTGGAGTTAATTTCTTGAAAATTTTTTTAGCTTCTTTATGTTTTGTGTAATTATCGTATTTGTTTTTGTAGTTATTTTCAACAAATTTGGATCGTGCTCTACTAGTGAGTTCCAGTTGTTGATAATTTTCTGTAAGAAAAAGTTTTTATAGTGTTTGGGGGGCAGTGTTTTTTTTTAGTTATTTCTTCAGTTTTTTTTTTTTAATATGAAAGAATATTAACACATTGTCCCTAACCAAAATTGTGTTATCCAGAGATTTTCCATTCATTTCAAAGTTTTGAAACAATAACGTAAGTGATTGTTTGATGTATTTGGCGGGGGGGGGGTTGTGTTTTGTACTCATAACTTTTAACCATTGTCGAAATCAATTACGGATGCACAAAATGAAATATACTTTTTAGTTTCTGCAGATAGCGACATACTGTAAAAGCTCTTTCAGGAATGTGGTCCCGATTGTAAATCGTTGAGTTTTCACATATCCACTTGTTTGTGCATCACTTTTTCGATGTTAAAAACAATGTACAAATAAGAAGAAAGAAGAGAATTGATGGAAAAAATTCGGATTATTCGCTGAAACCATTGAATATCAAATATCAATATATCAATAAATAAATAAATATAGATGTGAATAAATGATCAATAGTTTAGAAATAATATTGATGAATATTTTCAATCTTGGAAAAATATCGCTTCAGAAAAATATACCAAAACATCGACACGTAATTGTAAATCGACCTCCCATAGAAAAAAATGTCTTGTGGAGCGATTTTTCAAAACTCATATGCTTGATTCACAATTTAAATGAAAATCTGTGTCGAACAACATTCAGCCAAAGTGAAAAAAGTAGAATATCAGAAGAGATAAAAAGTGATAGATAAGATAATTGCTTTACTGATGCTTCCAACCTAGAAACAAAAGCAAACATGGCGCAGGAGAGTTTATTATAGAGAATTACATTTGATGTTTGACCTAGCTGTGAAGTTTTCCTAACACAGATTGTTGAAGCAGCTGGTACATTTAACCAGACTTCCCGTAGCAAAAATGACGTGAATTCGAATAAATCGAAAACTTATTCTTCATTTCCTATCTTTGCTGTTCACTCATTGTAGATCGACGATTTCAGTTCTAATTTTTGAAAAAGTAACTGAAAAAATTTACGTAGAAAAAATGATAGTAAAAATAATCAATAATCTTTTACAAAAAATACTTAACAGATACTCGCTAGATTTCAAGTAGTTAAACAAAATGCCTCATAAAAGGGAATGAGGGTAGAAACGTTATGTTGCCCCAATCTTTCGAGTCTAGATAGTTTACCTGTCTTGAAAATCAGCTTTTGAAATCCAGGCCTTTTCTCGAACACCGTCTAATGGCGTCAAAGGAAAACTCATAATTACCTCAGCTACGAAGCAAACAGCATTTCACTATTCTTAGCCTAGACTATCATAAAGTCACAGTCGAAAAGCACTCGATGAAACTTGAATGATCTGTACTAACAATTTGGTTTTCGAAATGAACTTGCTAACCATTGTGCTACAGTCGGCATCCAAGTGGAACGTGCTTATGATGTAAGATCGGCATGTTTTACCGAGAATTGTAGTGACATAGATGTTTTGTTATGCCAAGTATTTTGGATATTTGATGGACAAAGCCAACCTTTATCCACTCCTACGTTGTTTGGAGACTAAAGGAAGGAGAAAATAATTAGCAATGGCTTTTCGAAAATTCAAAAATCAATCCATTGATGCCCGATTTTTATAAAATCTTTTTTTTTTTAAGAGAAATAAATTGATACCATAAATACGCATTGGTTGTTGCATCTTTTGCTCTATTTCGTACGCACTAAATATTAAAGGTGGGCCAGATACAAGGATGAGTTTAATAAGAATCCAAGAAAAGTTGATATGACTTTATTGAAAAACAAAATATCGAGCAAGGTAACTATATATAATGATGTGGATATCAATGGGTTAAATATCGCATCACGTGAAGTGCTCCTCTGATTCATTCTCAAAGATGGAAAGTCTTAAACTCGCTACTCACTCGGAAGGTCCACGAAGCGTATGATCTTCTGCCAGATTCATTATAAAGAAACTGGTTTGGAATCAGAGTTGTCCGTCCCTTGGACTGGTTGCTAAACGTGGCTAAACAACCCAGTCTACCTTACCATTTACCTCTAGTTGAGGGAGAAGAGATGGATTCATGCCTTTCTAAAGGGCCTTACTTCGAAGAGAAAACAAAGTGACTCAGAAAAAGTTTGAACTCAGTTCGTCGATCCCATTGTCCGTGCCATGGAGTATTTGGCCACACCTCTAGAGAGGTCTCCATCTTTTTGATCAACGGTGCAAATTGTGTATGTGGAGAGGGGAAGAATGGATAACCACGAAATTCCCTCCAAGTCTGAAATAAGCTTGCTAGTGCCTTGACGCTAGGTTTGGGCATCAGATGTCCCTGTACGGGCTTCACAGGTCACGTTTCTCCTGTTTCGGCTTGCAATATGTGAAATTCAGTGGCGACAACCACCTGAAGTGTTGTCACTCACTTCATCATTCTCGCTAACGGTACCAGGCATTCCCAAGAGGTAACCATTTCTTTGCTGACCAGGCCTGACGTTGCTCAACATCAGTGATCGTACGGTGTATCTACCGTGATTGGGGTGTAAGCTTAGTCATACATTAAACTTACTGTATTTAAACTTTTGCTTTAGGCATCAGTCTCGTACTTGTAAAATCTGTGGCCCTTAGCCGCTATAGGTAGACTATATCAGTGTGTAGTTATGATATTTCATTTATTTACTTACTAACATTGTACTCGCCAAGAATTACGAGTTTTATAATATCCCCCCAAAATGGTACAAGTCCAATGTTGCCCACGTGACAGAAACATGTCCACGACTAACACCAAAAGTGAGCACAGGAATTGTCGTGTTTAATCTGAATTTTGATAAATTGAATTGTTGAAAGTTTTACTTGTGAAGTCAATCTCGTGCTTGTAAGATCTGTCGCTGTAGGTCAATGATTTGGGTGTGTGCTTCAGCTGAAGGTGTTTTCCTTTATTTATTTCTTTATTTATTTGTGAGCGAGTGTTTGGAGAAGTTGGTCAGTCACTGAGTGCGACCACTGACTGACCTCATGCGACAAGGGGGAAGAAAATGTCCAATCAATCTATCATTATTAGGAGTAAGACGGGTGGCGAGAGGGTGCAAAGAAAGAATCGGGGTGGATGTGTGACACAGCCGGGGAGCAAACAATTATGCGAGCTTAATAAGTAGATAGGTAGGTTGGAACAAAAGAGAAAAGAAACAGGTCTGGTTAGTCACTTAATAAAAACTGTAATGTGACCATCGTCTTTTGGTAGCATGACGTGTTGGGGGTGATGAACAAAAAAATTGAAAAGGGATGATCGATGAATAACTTACTTTTCATGCTTATGGCTAGGCGGTGATCACTAAAGAGTCTGAATTAAAAAAAACAAAAAACAGGTGGAATACACGAAGTAGGGACCAGTTTAACATAAACTTTACATTGTAAATTGAACCCACACTAAAAACCATGGGGGGTGGATCACAAGACAAAGCAAACAGTTTTTATAGACATAAGAAGTAAATGTAATTTTTAGCCCTCTAGATTCATTGGTGTGGCCTGTACACGTGATACCTACCTACCTGCCCTCCTACCTACCTACCTACATACATACATACATACATACATACATAACCAGTGAGTCAGCCAGCCAGACCAACTTGAAAATTGAAGAAACCTATGTTGACAGCTTTGGTGACAGTTTTGATTGACTGTTTCTAAAAAAAGGTAGGCATATTGGTATGCTAGTGCAACGCAGTTCATTTTGTCCCGACCCAAGTAAAAGTGTAGGGGTCGTTCTGTTGGGTGGGGGAGGTCGTTCTGCAGGGGGCGTGGGGAGAGAATCGTAATGAAATAGAAAACACGTCATCGGGTACGAAGCACCAGAGCTATACATAATCATCATATTTTCATTTCTTTCTTCTTTCTTTTCTTTTTGTCTCCGAAGAGACCGACGCGGATATTACGGCTATGATTTTTTGTTTCTGAAATAAAAGAAGTCCATATTAAAGCTACAATGAACAAACACTGACGGGTACGCAGACCTCTGGTTATGGTATTTTTACAGGTTTAATCCCGTGTGTCGGTTTGGTAAGGCTCTTCATTACACGTTCAGCGAATAGAAAGAAAAATGGAGTCGAAGTTTCCCCTCCCACCGTCAGTGATCGGTCAAGCACTTTTAAAACCCTTGCATTCAGAAAGACAAACAAGAACTAAAAAGCATTCAGAAAGTGAATACCTCTGCCAAATCCGTACACAAACTAAAAACTGAATGAAAATCAGTTCATATATTGCTACGGTGCAGGGGAGATAACTTTGAGTTCCAATTTGTCGATTTTCGGACTATTGTCTTAATATATTATCTCTCAATCGAAAAGATAATTCCTAAATCCTCCCCAAAATTCAATCAATTCTTGTTCAGCACACAGCCAGCCGTTCCACAAAATGCCAATAAAATTTATGGACAATTCTTTGAGATATAATGTGAAGAAACATGAATGAATATCTAAATGCATGGGAAAAAAAGCAAAATATATCTCTGAATCGAAAAACCTCATTAATCCACTTGTTAATTTATTCAATCTTGTGTGGACAAACAGACAAACAGACAGATAGACAGGTAGACAGACAAGAGTGAATATATTACTCCTATCAAGTAATTGTCAGAAAGTTCCGATACAGAATTTCTATTAAGAGAAATTACATTACGGCGTCAATAACTTTGAGAATCAAACAAAATTGAATGAAACTTATTTAACTTAAACAAACTGATCACCGTGGCTCCGGTTCGATAGGCCTTGGTTCAATCCACCTCCTAGTTATAGCAGAGACTTTGAAAATGGTACTCCATGTCTCTCTGCGAAGCACTCAAAACGAGGAGTAGGTTTTAGGAACCGCTCCCCGCGACAATTTGGCTCCGGCCAAATACGCGTTGGATGCACCGGTGCTTGTAAGCATTGCAGAAGTTAAGTAAAGTCAATCCTGATCAGTACCCAGATGAGTGACCATTTGGGATATACCTAGTGCTTCAACGAAGCTCTCGCCAGCCGGATATGGGTTCTACAAACAATTGCCCATGTGTGCTTAACCCCTGCAACTGTCTCGATGAGAGTATATGCTAAGAACCGTGATATACAAATACAACTTAATTTAATAATTGCCAAACTTTAGATTATTTTTTTCCTTTTCACAAATGAACATTTTGATTGTCATTACTGGGGACCAAGAGACAATTAGCCACTTCGTATTTACAGCACTTTCTTCAGTAGTCTCTCCAATTTCATGAGTGCAGTATCGTCTAGATTCTTTCAATCTTACAAGGGTAGTTGTTACTATTCAGAGTGCTCCAATAATTCTAGGTGCTACCCTCTCTTTCATGTTTGTAATTTTCCAAACAATCGATTTAACAACCAATTTTTCTTTCTTCATTTCCGTCCCGTAGGGTGCTGCAACAGCCAGTCCCTGTTTTTGGAAAGTTTCTTTTTTTTTAGTTCAAAACAACTATGTTTGATATTTCACCCTAGATACCGTCTATTTAACCTGAATCGCTAATTATTATCAGAAACTGTAAACCAAAATCTGTCACCAAAACCATCAGCATAGGCTCCTCTCAGTTTTTAAGTTGCACCGGCTGGCATTTACTCCTTATTAAGTCAAAAAACACTCGTGGGTGGTTCAACTTGTAACGTAAATCTATGCTAAATCGATCCGTACTAACAGCTTTTTTTTTCAAATTAAAGCGTTAGTCACGTGACGGTTTCCAATGAGTGAATAACCAGACCTGTTATTATTATCACTAATTATTATCATTATTATTATTATTATGATGATGATGATGATGATGATGATGATGTTATTGTTATTATTATTGTCATTGTTATCATTATTATTATTACTATTTTCAGTATCATCATTATTATCATTATCATGTCATTGTTGTTGTTGTTGGCGGCTTTGATTTCAGTTTTTGTAAGTCACCAAGCGGATCTCAACAAGAGACCCAGACCTGGCTACCTTATAAGTTATGAAAGCCCGGGCTTTAGAGAAAGAGAAAAAAAAGGGGAAAAACCCAAGAATTGAGGGCATGGCTTTTACATTTACAACACTTTCCAAAAATACTTCTACATGTACGTCGAGTGATGTATGACAGGTGTAATACAAACATTCACACGGACAAGAATTTTCTAATAATGTGTGCAGCAGAGATAAGAGTTATTTTCTTTATTTTATTTGTGCTGGGCTTTCCAGGCATGCCCTATTTACTCACACTCCCACAAGAGCGAGATTTGACACAAGTTCGAGCTTAACGTGGGATGGAGCACCGTCAAAAATAGCTCGAAGTCACGAAAGCATCAGGACGAGCCCGACCCGTCAAAAGGTTCCCAATGCGCAGCCTCACTGTCCCCTCATTGGTTACGGCATTGCACCTGTGCACTTGGTCTTGAAAACACCCCTCAAACCAGTCTCCGGCCCATTTGGATGTCAAATGTCAGTACTGACAACTCGGGCAAGGCCGTGGTGCATACATTACACTTTGATCAGAGCCAAAAAGGCCAGAAAAAGTGGACGGAAATGCTTTCCATTTATACAGTCAGTTAGTTTACTGGTCTTTTTCTTGAGTGCTCAAAAGGCTCCAACAACAATCGATATTATTTGGGTTCTGAGGTACCACTTTCGACTGATTTCTATATCAAGTTCTTCATCCTTTGAGAGTTTCTCGATTTCTTTGACAGCAATGTTTTTATCCACCGGAACAGCCATATCTGCCTGGAGGCAGGTTTTTTCTCTGAAGCCTTTCTCTGTATCATCTGGCCTGATCATAATTATAGTTCTATCAGTATGCGCAGTGAAGTCCCATACTATGGTTGTATCTTTTGCTTCTGTGATTGGCTGAGGTCAGTGTTCCTACCAGTTCTTATCATATAGTGCGTTCTAATGCTTGAAGATGTTCCAGTGAAGATACTGCCCAATTCTGATGTTTCATCTTTACATTCATTTGCTGCAAGGATCGAACATCTTGCTACTCTATAGTCAATTGTTTTGGTCTTATCCTCACAGTATACGTCTAGAATCAGTACCATTTCTTAGTTGTTAGCCTGATAGTTTCGTGTTTCTAGGCTGTTAGTATGAAATCCTCCGTTTCAGCCTTCAATCCTGCACTTTGCAACCATTGGTGGGTTTTATTCTAATTTATATCAGCTCCTTTGGTATTAAGGGTATTGGCCGTGGAGTGGTTCTCTCGCCAGCGCTCTTGTTTTAATTTTTTCCTATTTAACCTTGTCTTAAACTTTTTGTGAGTTAGCCTCTGGTCTGCTTTCATCGTTAAGGTTAAGTTTTTGCCTGTACTTATTTGCCTCCGTTGAAAACGGGATGCAGTTTTTTTGCTACTCTCCTGTTTTTTTTTACCAGTTTTACATCCAGTCGTTGGTAGTTTGGATGTAGATTTGGAGACAGATGGTGGTTATCACATTTGATAGTTCTAGTCGAATGAGGTCCCTCCCTCCTCTGCAGGGGGAGTGCATTATAGTTACTGTTAGCAGTTATTCTAGTTTTTGTGTCCATTCGTTAGATTTCCATTAAGTTCCAGTTAATGATGTTGAAAGCATATTGGACTATTGGAACAGTCAATGATTTAACGGCCTGTATTCTATTTTTCTATTTTTCGTGTTTAATTCTGTGTTTATTATTATTCTTATTCTTCTATAGTATTTTCCTCTCATATTATTGTGTTGCATACTTTTTACTTTCATTCATACCGAAACATTTATAG
Organism: Thysanoteuthis rhombus; assembly: GCA_963457665.1. Lineage (NCBI taxonomy): Eukaryota > Metazoa > Mollusca > Cephalopoda > Oegopsida > Thysanoteuthidae > Thysanoteuthis > Thysanoteuthis major. The sequence goes on along the minus strand of OY735234.1, from coordinate 29,217,398 downwards.
CTTTCTTCTTGATCTGAAATCTATATTAATAGATGAAGTGTTCGATTTTTCGCTTTCAAAAGTAGCTTTCGCAAACCTATCAAGTCCAGCCATCATCCCGATGCCGTCACTAAGTCTTCTATGTAGAAAAGGTGAGAGAGAGTCACCTTAGAATATTCTACGGTGTATTTTCATACTTCTTCAAACACACTTATTCGAATGGGACAGAGAGAGGAACAGTTCTTAATTGTAGGTGAGATTTTGTAGATTTCGAGAGATTTCATTATCCATCGGTGAGGGACGCTATCAAATGCTTTGCAGTAGGCTATCTAAGCAGTGATAAGGTTACGATTTTTTAAGCTACAGTTCTCTAGGATCCTTCTGTTTATGAGGAGTTTTTGCAGCTGTGGGAGCTTTTCTTGTATCTTTTTCGCTCTAGGAAGAATGTTATTTTGATCAAAAAAAGGAGTAGCTGTTAATATGTTGTATGTTGTTGTTGAGGAAATGATAGGCCTATAATTCTTGTGTTTATGTTTTGTTTGTTTATTGTTAGTAGGTATGTTACCCCATCTATCAACCAGTGTTTTCTCTGGATTTTGTATAATGTCTGATGGTGAATTCGCTAAGTGGGATAGAAAAAAAATTGTTAGCGCTATTTTGTGAGTTATCACCTGAAACATATAAAAGAATTTAAGGAAAATAAATTGGTCTGGTAAATGTTCCTCTGTGCTGGTAAGTTATAAATTCTCTGAATGTATGTATTTAATGTTGAATAATATTTCTACTGTTAATTGTTTAAGGAAATACCAACAGAAGCATTTTATTTAATAGATAGAATTATCTATTCTGATTTGGAGTCACGTCTTCAACGAAGTTTTCAACTCAAATGGAACACTCTCTCCAATTCACATTGTTGCATGATAGCATCACACGACGTATGGTTGGACGCCAAAATAGTTGAATGATATCATCAGGCAACAGTATATACTAGCTGTATTTCGATAACACTAAGCACTTTTTATGAATTGATTATATCATCATCATCATCATCATCATCATCATCATCATCATCATCATCATCATCATCATCATCATCATCATCATCATCATCATCATCATTATTATTATTATTATTATTATTATTATAATAATAATAATAATAATAATAATAATAATAATAATAAATAAATAAATAAATAAATAAATAAATAAATAAATAAATAAATAAATACTACTTCCAACAAAAGATACAACCAAAGCCCCACAGATTTCTTCGCAGACATAGCGTGGACTCACCACTATGAACTCCCACGAATTCACATTTTTGTTTCCTTTTTTGCTTCGAAACCGAAACACCTGGAGTTAAACTTGTTTTCTCCGGAAACTTTTTAACCATTTGAAGGTACATACATGCTACTGAAGATGAGAACCCTTCCCGAAATATGTATAGCATGTTAGATAATTAGTTGATTAACAAATAAAGTCTCCATATACTTTAACTCTTGAGTCTGTCTCAATTCCTTTTTAGACTTCTCAAGGTGAGAGTCTGCCATTACTATAGACTCCCCAAAGGGGGGGGGGGGGTTACTATCTTGTTTCGACCCGTTGGATGGGGGAAAGTTGAATTATTGAAGATGGAAAAAGTCACCTTTCATTTTTTTTACTCCTGGAGGAGAGAAAAAAAAACTCTTTACGGGGAGGAAACTGTCTACCCTAACTTTTGACCCTTTAAGAAAGGAGGGAGTTTCCCTTCACATATCAAATATACCCCCCGTCAGAGTCACTTAAAGAATTATATAATGACTCCCCATCACAGTCAATAACAGAGCAACTGCAACGACAAAATTTGAAGTCATGTAAAAAAATCCACGGAAGAATGAATTCCATTTATGACATTACTGGTATTTTCCGCTGGGCAGCATCCACAGTGGTGTGGAAAGACCAAGAAAAATCTAGGTTCTGGAGAATGTAGATGTTATCGATGGACAAGTCTAAATAAGACCCCCAAAAGGCCAAATGAACTTTTTTTCTGAAAATCTAAAAAAAAGCCAATTTTCAAGTCTGTACACAAAACGGTACGGTAAGATGCGTTGGAACACACACACACACACACACACACACACGCACACACACACACACACACATACAAAAAGACGCACATGGAAGAAAGGATAGAATCCTTGACCATATAAAGTAAGAAGGTATGCGCATTAGATGGGAAGTAATGTTCCATTTTGGTATTAGAGTTACTTCGTAAATTGAACATCGTCTCTAAAACTCTTGAAAATCTTATATAGATAGCTGAAGCGCACGTCTCTGACGGGTAAAATTTTTGAGGAGTAAAAAGTCTCCTCGACCCTTCACATAGAGGAAAGGTTTCCCTTCACTTTTGAACCCTTGAAGCTGGGCAAGTCCCCCCACACCTTTGACCCATTGAAGGAAGAAAAAAGTGACCTGTCACTTTTGACTCCTTAAAGGAGGGAATGTTTTCCCTACACTTTGGAGTCCTTAAAGGTGGAAAATGATTCCCTTTACTTTTGACCCCTTAAAGAGAAGAAAAGTCTTCAATTAACTTTTGATCCTTTTAAATGGGGGGAATGTCTCTGGTCACATTTGACCCTTTACAGGGAGGGAAAACTTAATGTTCGACTCTTTAGAGTGGGTTGTCCCTCCACTTTGGACATCTTAAACGAGGAAAATGTCTCCCGTCCCGTTTCTTTCGGAATTAAGGAAAAGTCTCCTTTCACTTTAGAACCCTGAAAGTGGGGCTGGTTGGAGAATTCCCCTTCACTTTAGACTTCTTAAAGAATTAAACATAAACATATAAAATAAGAATATGGACGGAAAGTAAGTTCCACACTGACATTATGGTTACATCGTAAACGACTAATGCTCTGAAACCCTTTTAAAATGTTTTCACTCAAAAGTCTTTATTTTAAAAACTTCCTTTAGATCCATTGAGTATGCATGGCAACTATGGTTGGGCTAAAAAGCTCTCAACTGAGCAATTAATATGTAATGATAAATATTGAATTTAAAATTTCACTCACAGTATTTTTGTAATTGAAATTATTTTCATATAAAGTAGTATTATTGATATAATTATATTGAATTATTGGCTCATTACAATGGATAAATATCTGTTTCATTTGATTAATATTATTCAAATGAGCAGGTTGTAAGGTTTAGAGAGGCTAGAATGAAATTTAGATTCCTTTAGATTCTCTGAAATTAATATTTGGACCTTTTATACGATCCCAGATGTTATACATTTGTTCTGTAACATGCACTCGTCTGATTTTCTGCAGTTGCATTTCTGATTTATGTATGTTTGTGTTATATTTTTAATCATTTTAAGTTTTTAGTTTGTTGTGGTGATTTCTTTTATCATTTTCCCATGTTGTCCAGGTTAGAAGAATGAAGTCAATTCAGTAGGAGATTGACAAAAAGTTCCCCCAATTGCTCCAAAAGTTCAACTTAATTGACTGCTTGACTAAAAATAGTCAAAATACCGCACCAAACAAAACTATTTTTGACAGTTGCCTGAGCAAGTATCTTAAAAGACGGATCAATTTTTTAAAAAATTTGCTCCACATAAAATCGTTGATTATGAATCAACTTATGTAATGAACTGTGTGGTTTTTCTGTTTCTCTGCCGTAACAATGGACACTTGAAGGTAATAACTTCGTTGATAAAGATATATACTACCCACCATTTGAAAGATTGGACTCTTCCACTGAAACAAGTTCAACTGTTTCGTTTCTAGAAATAACATCTAATAGAAATTCAAATTTATCCATATATCATTTTCGATGGAGCTTACCTAGAAGAAAAAGAAATCTTACATCTTAAATATATATTTTTTATTTATCATCTGTCCCATTTGATTCTATAACCAAAGGATTTCCAAACTTTTTGTTTCGATGATTCACTTTTTAAAATGATTTTTTTTATTGCGACACATTACTTAAGTTTTCTTAGCCAAGCCAAACATATAAGCAGTTTAACTGACTCAGGAGAAGTATCTTTCGAAAGATATACAAAATGATACTCAATTTCGTTTTCGTAGAACCACTAAACATCATCAGAAACACTCTACAGTGTCACGACACACATTTTGAAAGGTTTACTGTTACCCTCTCCTAAAAGGTTCGTAATTAAAAAATATCCCGATGGCAGAGGCAATGAAATGTTGTTTGGAAACCGGTGTGGACTAATTCGTCTGCATTATTCTGCCAGACTCTATCACAGACGATTTACTATTACGTAGCTAGGGCACTTAGGTTGTAATTTTAAATCATACTTTTGTGATCTGGAACATTTTTATCCGAGATTAAAGATTCAAAAATAAGAGGGTGATTATTTTATATCATGAAGATCATCTTGCCTTTAAAAGCCGATAATCCTATAAAGGGACATTTTATTGCACAACGATAGGAAAGGGTTATGGAATTAAAATGGCTAAATTCAGGTTAACAGATATTATGTTGGGTTAAGATATATAGGATTTCATTTACCAATTCCGTCGTGTCCACCTATCGTGTCCGTCTGTATGACTAAGCCAAATGAGAGGAAATCCGTGTGTCGCACCAATCTACAATTTATCCATTCATAACATAAAGGAATAACCTGTCATTTTTGAAAGGTATTATGCTAGTAAATGATGGTAATTGACTTTGATTGTTTTGAGCAATTCGTAAACAAGTAAAGGTGTAATCTTCCGCTTGCGATTTTCAAAATTCACTGCATCATTGACATGAACATTTTTGGATCAGAGGTTCTCGTCAAATCTGATAAAAATAAACAGGTTCTGCAAATAATCTCCCTTGATTTCTGGTCATTCGATTAATCCAAATTTAGATCTAAAATCTCTGAATTGACAACACTGAAGAGAATTAGCCGAAATACTCCAAAACCGTAATTTCGTATGGAGGACGGAAAATTTTGCATGATAATTATGGCAAGCTGCTTTACTTATCATAAAGCCCGGCCAATTCCAGATAGGTACCTTTGGAACGGGCTGCCCTAGTTAGAATTAATTTAATAAAGTAAACAAAGCAGGTCCAATATTTCAGGGCACTCAATTTACACACATGTGAGTACGTACTCTATCTTTCTCCATGTATATAGGTGTATACACTCAAACATATATACATAGGTATGGTCTGTCTGTCTGTCTGTCTCTGTCTCTCTCTCTGTCTCTGTCTCTGTCTCTCTCTCTCTCTATATATATATATATATATAGATAGATAGATAGATAGATAGATAGATCAGAACTCGATTAATACTTCTGCAACTTTTCTGTTTCTGTTGTCATGATGTGCAGAGATGAATAAATAACTATATATCATGACGAATAATATGTTTCTACTTGGGTGAAAGCCCCTTAAACCAACCAGTCACGACCAACATGCCCAACTGATGCGTGTGTTTTATGAAGTACTTCAAATAGCTCACTGTCGGTAAAACAAAGCTGAACAGTGGTGCATCTTTCCTTTGCTGCTTTAATAAGCTTGGATTCCCGCTGTACAACCATAACGTCATACCTTCAGCAACTAATAATGGCTGAATATTTTCTTTACTCTAGTTCTAACATTTTTCATTTCATCCACTAACTGTTATAACGTCAGTCAGTGAGAAAGACTTTGCTGACAACACGCTGATTTTAGGATATAAGTGTTGTTTCATTACATATCAGTTTTTAATTTATGAATAAAATTCTCCCTTGGTCCTTCCATGAAATTTCTTTGAAATGCATTGAAAAGCCTTTGAGATGATTTTTTGACAGAGAGAAAGGAAAGCAGGCATGAATGAATACATACACGTCTTCCAATTTCGTTGGCAGAAGTAAAAAATGAATCTACTAAATCGTATACATCATTCGCAGTTATATTACAGTCAAAGCTACTGGGTTGATGATACTCGTTATCACTAGCAATGGATATAAAAAATGAAGTTATTTGATGGGTTTATGATACCAGAATTTTCTAGCAATTTTCTAGCAAAGTGAAATAAAATAATTCTTGAATAGCGGATAAAGGACTTTCTCCATATCTTATTCCAAGAAATTTTAATGAATATTATTCTTTGAAATATGCAGGGAGCCAGGTATCCTCCAACGTATAGTTTTTCTGATTGGTACATATCTGTAGTTTATAGTTTGAATAGTTACTCAGAAATAATATACAATGAACTATGATTTTATTGAGTGCTTGAAGGGGTACTGTTGTTCCAGAAATTGAGAATTTTAAAATACTTATTACTTGGAAATTTCTTTTGACAAACAATTATACCATGATCAAGGGTAGAGGGAGAGATTTAAGGACCAGGGTAACTTGGTCCCTTGTGAGTCCCTTCCTCCAAAACTTGATACAGTATTTCTGTAGACCCCTGATTCTTCACAAAATTATCATTGAGGCTCCCTAGTCAGATCTTTCAAAAGTTTGTGAACTTGTTGACTAGGCAGCCAATTCAAAGTTTTTTTCTCCTTCTGGTAGACAGGTGTCTATAGTTTATGTTTTAGATAGTTAATCAAAAATATTTTGGTATGCACTATGATTTTGAAGTGTTTTTTTTTTTACACGAAATTGTACCACAAACTGGGGCAGAACTGGGGATTTGAGGTACAGAAAGGGTTATGGAATTATGATATCCTTGGGAGCCCCTCCTTCCAACATTTAGTGCAATAATTTCGAACCTGACAGTCCACAAGATTATTAAAGACAGCTGAGAAAAATCTCATTCTAATGAGATATATATGTATACATCAACGTCAAAATTAAATCCACAATCCATAGACTTTGGACTGAAGTACACGTTTACTTGAAATTTGCTTACTTAGATGATACAAATTACCATAATACACCCAATGCACTGTTGAAACGCTGACAGAATTCTCTTTCAAACGATTTATATATATATATATATATATATATATATATATATATATATATATATATGTGTGTGTGTGTGTGTGTGTGTGTGTGTGTGTGTAAACATATATATATATATATATATATATATATATATATATATATATATATATTCCCAAAGAATGAAATCCACAATTCATAGACTATGGACTATTAAGCACTAGAAAGACTTCCTTGTAAAATGCTGGAATACGTACCTTCATGATTTGGCAGTAAACTTTTATGCACTACAGATAAAATTTGCAAAGACTCAATGTTGGACACTGATGAAGGTTTCTTTCCAATGATAAATCATGCCAATCTATTTGTTTGACACTATCTTGCTAAAAATTCTACTGGACTCTATCGGCGTGAGTGTGATTGTAGTTGCCAAACTAGCATTTTTAACCTCTTTTTTGGTTATTTTTAAAACCCAACTAAAAGCATTACATTAGTACACACATATATTTTCATGGGATGTATGCAGTTTTTTCAAAATCAGAACAATCTATTCCTCAATTTCTGAGACAGTACCCCCACGAATCATAGTTCATCTAAAAATATCTTTGAGTAACTATTCAAACCATGAACTAGAGACATGTACCTATCAGAAAAAAACTATTTGGTGCAGATAGCAGGGAGGGATGGAGCATCGTAGGCCTCTCCGGATGCCCGATTAAAAACTGTATTCGTAATTGACCTGCCACGAGCGATAAATTCTCGGGAAGTTTAAGTGATAGAAGATGCGAGTGGCGTAACGGTTATCAGCTCGGACAATGGAATTGGCAAGTTGCATTCGAAATTCAATCGAAGTTTCTTACCTACATTGCGTAATAACTCCAGTGGAAAGGACATGAATTCATTCCTTCTCTTCCGAATTAGAGATAAAATAGCAGCGCTTGCTGCACTCTCAGAATCAATTCATTTATATCATTTCAATACAGTCATCCAATAAAACCATTCCAATACAGTCATTTAATCAGATCATTTCAATACGTGCACTTAATTAAATCATTTCAGTACACTCATTCAATTAAACCATTTCAGTACACTCATTCAATTAAACCATTTCAGTGCACTCATTCAATTAAACCATTTCAGTGCACTCATTCAATTAAACCATTTCAGTGCACTCATTCAATTAAACTATTTCAGTGCACTCATTCAATTAAACCATTTCAGTGCACTCATTCAATTAAACTATTTCAGTACACTCATTCAATTAAACCATTTCAGTGCACTCATTCAATTAAACCATTTCAGTGCACTCATTCAATTAAACCATTTCAGTACACTCATTCAATTAAACCATTTCAGTGCACTCATTCAATTAAACCATTTCAGTACACTCATTCAATTAAACCATTTCAGTACACTCATTCAATTAAACCATTTCAGTGCACTCATTCAATTAAACCATTTCAGTGCACTCATTCAATTAAACTATTTCAGTACACTCATTCAATTAAACCATTTCAGTACACTCATTCAATTAAACCATTTCAGTACACTCATTCAATTAAACCATTTCAGTGCACTCATTCAATTAAACCATTTCAGTGCACTCATTCAATTAAACCATTTCAGTGCACTCATTCAATTAAACTATTTCAGTACACTCATTCAATTAAACCATTTCAGTGCACTCATTCAATTAAACTATTTCAGTACACTCATTCAATTAAACCATTTCAGTAGATTCATTTAAATCAATCCAGTACACTCATTGAATTCAACCATTCACAAGACTCATTGAATTAAACCCTTTCAAATCACTCAATTAAACCATTTCAGTGAACTCGTTCAATCAAACTACTTCATTTCATCCACTTAATTAAATCATTTCAGTGCATTCATTCAATTATTCCATTTTATTATACTCAATTAATTAACCCCACCAGTACAGTCACTCAACCAAATTCTTTCTGTACACTCATTCAATTGAACCATTTTCCCCTTTTGGGGTCCAACTCCCATTTGGCCCCTGCGCTCAGGCCTAGTTAATGGTTAATCCATCACTGACAAAAGATTTACAGTTTTCTTATTACTTTTGTCCTCTCCGACAGACATTGTTTCCTTTTCCATAACTTGTTCATTCTATTTATCATATGATAATCTGCTTTTCTGATAACGAAAAAATCTGCGAATTGAATGACTTGGAAAATACCACCAAAATGCTTGTAAAGGTCCCATCCAATGCAGCC
>OY735234.1:29160803-29200803 GCA_963457665.1 Thysanoteuthis rhombus | reverse complement strand
ATATATATTTTTTTGATATCTGTGGCCGTATAAAGTATATTGATATTTGATCATAGAGAAACATTTAGGTAAACTTTGATTTTCATTGAAAAGTAGAAAGAAAATGTTCTTACAAGTACCAGCAGGTGATGCAGGTCTCAAATTTACTTGTTTTTAGCACGTGGTACTTTAATAAAATGATTTTCATTTTGAGATTATTTAAACGATTAGAAAGGCAGCACGATTCTGTACTCTTGGATACTTACACATAATTATAGTCATGCATACATACACAGTAAACCACATACATAAACATTCATCTGCACATACACTCATGCATACACACGTACTTGCATGCACTCATACGTATATTCACACACACATTCATGTATACATTCATATGCACATATACAGTCATGCATATATAGATTCATATATACATACGTTCATTTATACAACCATATTTACATAGAAGTATACATTCATATATTCATACACACAATCATTCGTAAATTCATGTATATGTTCATTCATACATATACACGTTGATTAGATAATAGATAGATAAGCAGATAGACTGACATATAGATAGATAGTATATCTTTTCGAATATAAACGCACAAATTCACACACACACACACACACGCACACACATCTACATAGTTGCATATACATTTTTATTTTTTATTGCATTGGCTTATGGGAGCGTATAGACGGACATAAACCATCCGTGTTTCTATAAAAGACATTTTTGCATATATATACATATATATATATATATATATATATATATATATATATATATATATGCGTGTGCACACTCACTCATATATTTATGAACATTTGATGCGATATATACTCAAATATATGTAATCATACATACATACCCACACATATGCATTCTTCGTGTGATATATACACATATACAATCGTACACACATACATATACACACATACTTCAGCCGTACACATTTAGGCCTGGACATTTTATGTTTAAGATCTTACTGAGTCGAATATTTGATAAAAAATATGGAGAAAAAATTTACTTAATTTTTTGTGCTTTCAATTCATAATACTTCCCTTCATCGCGACATGTGTAAGTTTAAAAAAAATATAAGAAGTTATTAAAAGATTTATAAAAAGATTTATCAATAAAAACATGAATTATCTTATAATTACTGAACATGGCATTAGACTAACACATCATGATTATATATCCTTTTCAATTCCGTCTGGTCAATGTTCACTTTTAAAACAAAACGAGACCGAAACGTTCGGGGGTAAAGATATTTTCGTCCGTTTAACATTCATACTTTACAGGATATACATTTATAAATACGTAAATGTATGCATATACGGGTTGTGTCAAAAAAAGAGACCGAACATTTTTTAAAATATATGGAACTGGTTTCATATGAAAATAAACTTTTCTCCTCTATATACACCGTTCCAAGCGTTTTACTCAGTTAAGGAATGCGTTCTACGAATCGTTTTGTGTGATAGTGTGCTGGTCACGTGGTGCCTTTTCTTTTTCATCTTCCATTATTTGAAATCGTCTTTTCAGGGTGTATTCCAGATTTGGATTTTAAAAAAATCGACACGGGCCAAATCCGGAAAGTAGGGCAGCTGAGGGACGAGATTTGTCTGGTAATTCGCCAAAAACTTTGTTCGTCTGTCTGCAGAAACAACAATTGGATGCATCATCTGAATATCTTATAGAATCACGCGGCACAAACTTTTACAGATAACTACATCGTCCAAAAATTCATGGATGATCAGGCGACGATTTCGACCGATCACAGCGCGTGCTTTTTCAATTCGAATCCTCTCCGTCAAAGTGAAATGTCGTCCAAATTTGGCATCGTCTTTCGTGGACGTTCCTTGCAGGGCTTTATTTACAACATCGAAAAGTCTCCCAAAAGGCATGTTGCATATTAGAAATGTCATCAAAAAGTTTTTTCCTAATTTTGAACAGAATTTCACACAAACATGTTCAAATTGAGAAAGAAAAAAACAAAAAAAACAAACTCACTACACACTCGTTCACTATGGTACGTGTAGCTAGAAAAATAACCAATGCAGCCTGATGCAATTTTCTTTATACAAAAGTTATAGGTCATCGCTACATAACGCTAAACCGTTTCATTGGTGCACTAGCTTATGATTTCGTTATTTTTATGGACAGATCTTACATTAATACGTATAAACACACGCATGCAAACACACACGCACACAAACACACACATACATATATGTAAATAGGATATATACTAATAAATAGATATATGTACATTATTATCATCTATAATAATCAGGATATACACTTATATAGACATATGTATGTGTTTGCATATACATGCATACTCATATAGTGATATACTCATATGCATTTTTAGAGATAAATCCAATGGGGTATATACATATTTGTGATGTAAAGATGAATTAATAATCAATATGGCTGCATATATTTAGGATTTATGAATATATATATATATTTATATATATATATATATATATATATATATATACAAATATATAGAAGCTTATATATACAAGGTGTCTCAAAAATATACACACACAGCTATGAAAGGAAACTTTTTTAAGGGGTCAAAATTGGTGGAAATTTTTTTCCTGCTTTCAAAGGATGAAATGTTGAAACTTTTACAGATCTGTTTTAGTTTTCCCTTACATCTCTATATGAGGCTCTGTTCGTCTGTTGGTCAATCGATCGGTTGGTTTGCCTGCATTTTGTTTATCAGCTATTTTAAGTCAGATTTACTTGAAACTCGGTAGAAAAGTGTCCTTTGATAAAATGCTTTTTACCTGGAATACACACCCATGATAAAATTTTATACTTTAAAATCGAGTGAGTTAGATTTTCTTAGCTTTTTTGAATCATATTTACTTGAGGCTTGGTAGAAAAGTATCCCCAAATAAGATGCTTCTTGCTTATAAAAAATATTCCATTCAGGGTCACAAGATCTGACAATAATTGCATTTTAACGTCATGATTAATGATCAGTTTTCTCATCTGTTCAAGTCATATTCACTTGGAAATTGATAGAAAGGTGTTTCTTGATAAGATGCTCCGTACCAAAAAAATCGTCCGCTCAGAGTCACACGATCTGTTCATAAAAGCGTTTGAACTTTATCTTTTGAAATCGACTTTCTCAGATGTTTTCAGGCACAATTTTTCAGGAAAAATTTTTAAAAAAACCCAAAAGATGAATAGAATCTACATTGATTTTACAATATAGAACGATTGAACAAAGACCAGGATTTTTCAACAGACACCATCACTTAACCAAATTAATGATGAAACAACATAAAATATCAATCAGAAAACAGTCATAATTAATTTGAAGCCAGCTAAATGCCCTCTTCATACTTTGTTCAAAAATAATCACGCACACACACACACAACACTGGCCATTTAATAGCACAAAACATAACCCTGAAATACTTCATATAAACTTTATTCATGCCACCCTCCTATTTTTTTTCCAGTATGTATTCGTAATTTTAGATACATGACATTTGCTGATATCGCCAGATGTTATCCAAAATAAACGAACATTTGATATTGTTTCATTTGAAATTGCAACTTTCATGAAGCAATTTAATTTAAATATAAATCCTTATTGTCAATTCACTATACATTTTCATATATACCATATCCACATACTCATCATTTATATAAGATAACACCCATTCACGATACATTACGATAATATATGAAATTTACACATTGTACCGTAATAGCAAAGTATATGTAAAACAGGGGAAAAAGCATTGGAGAAAATTACATAAATTTCATAGACAGATATTTGGAAATAATTGACTGAAGTGACAATTTTTGAAAAAATTTTTTTTGATGTTTAGTGTTTAAAGCTGTTACGCTGACTAGAATATATGTATATATATATATATATATATATATATATATATATATATATATATATATATATAGTTTTAGGGACTTCTCTAGTAGCATGTTAATAATAAATATATGCTGTTTTTTTTGCAAACGTACCAAATTTATTTTGTTTCTATTGGTGATATTTCGGAACTGCTTTATGTATGCATTACACACACACACACACACACACACACACACACACACACACACAAACACACACACACATATATATGCGCACCTAATGATGTCATTAATACTGTCGTTGAAAACATGAACTTCCTTGTATGAATATCTGGCTACATACATTGTATGTAAGTATAAAAACACAATCTTGATATACTGATATTTATATACTCTTCTATCCATCTACCTATGCGAATAGCATTACAAACAGACATTCTTTTAATCTAAGTAATATAAACTCATTGTCTACAAGCATTAGCTCTCTCTCTCACACACACACTCGCACACAAATACATATATACTTAGCCTGGTTGGAGTTGTTGGCTTTTGAAATCTGTATTTCAAGGATTGAAAGTAATCTTTACTTAAAGGATTGATGAAACACTATATTGCTATCCTACATATAGCTCTGTGGCAAGCTTATATATATATATATATATATATATATATATATATATATATATATATATATATATATATATATATGCTAGCGGGAATTCAAAGCATTGCCCGGGGATCAAATAACTTTTTGCACACCGGCTCGGCCTATGCACACTCCCGTATGCACACTTAGGTATTATTTCCTGGTTTATTTTTTCATATAGGGTTTTATCATAATGTATTGTATATTGATGTTATTTTATACTACATATCATTGATCCTTTCGGCTCATTTACATAGGTTACGTATTCAACAGTGACGGTAAGTGTAACAACGTATATGACCCAATGTCGTCGAGTCGTTTCTGCTGAGTGTTTACCCATGAAAATATCCAAGTGCGTTTCATGGGATGTATATACTAGGTCTTTTCGAGAACCGTCGAGCCATTCAATACAAACAACCAACAAAAGGCAATGCCAATCCAGACCTCTTCAAAGAACTCCCCTGGGGATGCGACACACGTATCCAAGCGTCCCTTCCTCTTTTCGAAAAGGTCTGCCTTGTCCTCTTTAGATGAGTACTTCAAAACCCATCCTTTCAATGGCAAATAGCCAGAAGTCGCAGGTAGACTAATTCGAACTCTAGGGGACCGGGAGGCTTAAAAGATTCGAGAGATGCGACTTCTTTCCCAAAACCCTGCACGTGACTTGAAGAATGGTCAGGCTCAGACATCATAAATGCGATGGTCGTACCGTAAACTAGTTCATTTAACAGCATTTCGCTGCCAACAGAACACCACATAGGAGAGCGCCTGTTCACGTATATGCAGTCATCTGTGATTGTTTGCCATATTCTATTGAGGCCGCACAACCTGGTCAGGAGATATTTAAAATGGCTGGACACTTTCTGGGCAAACCTCCTATATACACGCCCATGCATGTGCACACACACACGTGCATATACACGCACATATTTCCATTCTTATTTTATTATTTCATACTGATCAGATTCGTGCAGTCATTGCAATCGACACCTTTTTTTTTCCTCTACCTTGGTACCATTCTACCTTGGTATACATCTAAGGTTTGGCTTCTATGTGGTATTTCTCTTTAATTTCTAACGGTTATTTTCTGTTTCTGTGTAAGCAGTCAGAGGTTGTGTTCGGTCTAGCCGGTGCCAAAAGGGTTCCGGATGGAGTAAATGATCGAAGATTTTTGTTGGGTGAGGTAATTATCCATGCGGATGTTTTATCTTCGGGGAAGAAAGGGCGCTTTTCAAGATGGTAGCCTTTAATGAGTGTACAATTGGGTAATGTTGCGTTACTTTGTATAGTTTGTATAGTAGATTTATTGGTAGCTAACATTAATAATCGCAAATGATATTTTCATATCATTATTAGTAGCATAATTATTGAATAAAATTGATTCTATGATTTAGGAGGAAAAGTATATGGATCAATTATATCATAAGTAAATTGATTAGTATGCTATACATATTTCAGGGGGGATTCCCATCTTCAGTAATATGTTTGCACTTTTTAGTGGTCAAAAAGTTTCTGAAGAAATATATTTAGCATCAGATGATTTTCTTTAGAAGCAAAAATGGAAAACAAGAAAGTGATTTCTTCGTGGGTCATAATCGTGAGTATAGACTGAATTCTGTCCGTGGAAAAATCTGTGGTGGTTTTGTTATATATTCTGTTGGAAGTAGTATCATCAGATATTTTATTGGTTGTACTGGTCAGAAGGGGTGGGCATTCTTAAGCATCATGGATAATGGATATTGGTGAGCTTGATAGTAGTTTAGTGTTATACTGTTTGGTTACTTAGTAAGTTGGGGTTGAGACCATCTCTAGTGTCAATCCAGATAGTGGGGTATGGGGGTCCTTGTTACGTGTGATCGAATATTGTTTGAGAAATTATGTTCTATGTCCTCAATAGCTATTATAGATGTTGTTAAAAGTCTGATGGCTTTGAGTTGTACAAATTGAATACTATTCATAGGTTTCTGTAGGTAGGGGTTTGTGCGACTGTGTGAAGTTCCCGATATTGGATATGCATAAAGATGTATTGGGTGAGGATGTGAGGTTGCTGTGGGGAATGAGAATATATTGATATAAATGAGTGTTTGAGACTCAGTAAAAGTATAGTCTACAGAATAGTGAGTTGGTGTGAATAGAGTAATTAAGAGTGAGAGGATTTTAGTGTTAGAGATCGGTGTGGTTAGGGTTGTTAAGTCTGCGAGTTTCAAGTTTGTTAATCCGCATATTTTCAGGTGGTTCTAGAATTTTGGTCGTACTGGGGTGTGTATTTTTTTCTATTTTTCAATTATTGTGAATATTGCATCTGCGCCAAAATTGTGGCTGGGATGCGAAGTGTTGTCTTTCTGCTTATTAAGAGTAATGTTGAATTGTCACTCAGACTTGCTTGTGTAATGCAATTTGCATCTATTACATTCTATGAAGTAGATGACATTTTTGCATCTGCAGTTAGAATTATGGTAGATGGAGGAAGTCTTGTTAATGGTACAGCTAGGCAAGGTGTTGGTGTGTCTAAAGTGGTTGCTGTATGAACTATTTCTTTTGTTGCACGGTTGGGAGAATTTAGTCTTTTTAGGGATGGTGTTGTGTGAGACTTTGTTGTTTATTATAATGTGACTGCTCGATGTCTTATGGTCTGCATTAGGCGTTCTAGGAATATTTCTTCGGGTCCTGTTTTGAGTGTAACTATATTCCATCTCTTATCACTTGTATGTCACAGAGGTGGGAGTGAAGGTGTTTATGAGTGGTATGCAGTCATGTTTATTTTTGTTAGAGAATGTAAGGTTTTTTTTCTCTGGGTATTGTCGTGGTCTTTTTTATTTGGTCATTTTTACCCTCTTGTGATATCATTGTTTAGTGTTGTAGTCGGTTATAGTTGTATTTGTTGAGTTCACTATCTGTTTAGCAAATTCTCATAATTCTAAATGCTTGTGATTATAGGTAGTTTTTTTTCTGGTGTGGCGATTTAGAGTGAAAGTAGTTATGAGTATCAGTAGGATTAGTATTGAGGGTTGTTTTGAGATTTTTTTTTATATTATGTACATGTAGGTGTCTAAAAGGCTATTGAGTCAATGGATTTTTTGTAGTCAAATTTAATAGAGTTGTGTGTAGAGTTTATAAGAGTGAAATATTAGAGAAATATTTCTCTAGTTCGGCTTAAACTCTTGTATATATAAAAACAATATCATCTGTATATCTGATATATGAGATGTGAACTTTGTCTATTTCTCGGTATCTATAGGTCTCTCCAAATGTGCCCATGAAGATGTCAGTAGGGGAGGGGCCGGTACTGTGCCCATGGTACATCTGGAGGAAGTGTCTATTATCAAAGTTGAAACTATAGAGCGGTAGAATGCGTTGCATAAGGATGGTTATTGCTTCTGTTTTTGGTCTTCAATCTTTCCATTGGTCAGAGATTTTTGAGGTCGAGAAAGCCTTCTCTGTGTTCAATATTAGAATATAGGGATTTGATGTCCATTGTGACTAGGAATGTTTTTTCTTGGATTGCTTTGATGTATTTGTTCAAGTGTTCTGTGGTGTCTCGTACGTGGGATTCAACTTTTGTCACTAGGGGGTTGGATGAGGTGGTCTACGTATTTCGATAGTTTGGTGGTGTGGCAGTTAGTGTGGGAAATAACTAGTCTACCTGGGTTATTTACTTCGTGGGTTTTCGGTCGAAGGTAGAACCTAGCAGGTTCCGTGGTAGTTTCGTCGAAGTGGGTTTGAGTGTATTCTGTGCTCTTTTATTTGAAATGTTAATGTTGTACATCTCTGTTAGGGAATGAGTTACTATGTTTTGGTATTCAGTGAAGGGATCATTAGGGTGTTCTTTGTAAAATTCTATGTTGTTATTCGAGTGTTAGCTTCTAAAAGGTATTCATCCACATCCCATATGACTATAGCTCTTGCCTTATCTGCTGAAGTGATTATTTAGTCTGCATTTTTTCAAATTTTGTTAAGGGACTCTTGATTTCAGTGTTGGGATTATCGTGTGGTTGGAGCTGATTATTGTTATTGTTAACGTGGGTCTTAACGTCTTCTTAACTGCTACTTTAAATGTTTGGATAATGATGCTTATGCTCTTAGGGGTGAAAGATTAATCGGGGTCATTGAGTCCGTCTAAAATATTGCTATCATGGTTCAATTTGCCAAAGTGGACCCTCAGCTTAATTCTTCTAAAGAAGACATTAAAGTCCTTATTTAGGATATTCTTGTTGGAGTGTGGAGCTGGACAGAATTTTATGCCCTTATTCAGAAGTATAAAAGCATCTCCAATGAATTTAAATTTACTTCGGTCGATCACTTTACCTTATATGTTGTCTTTGATTCTAATGATACGTTGTTACAATGGTTTAAGTCCTTCTTAAAATCTTATTAGGGATAGTATCATGTTTTCTGGCCCCTTTCCATGTGTACGGGTTGGGGATTTCTTTATCTTTTCGTAGTGTGTGTGTGTGTGTGAGAGATGATGGAGAAGTTACCTCAAGTTCAAAGTGTTGAGCTGTCTTCTTGGAATGTGTCGAATGGGTCTTAGTGTGGGAGTGACGAGGGATATTTTTTTTGCAGCCATTGTTTATGGGAGCTTGAGGAGCACACACACACACACACACACACACACACACACACACATATATATATATATATATATATGACTGGACCGTCTATAAGGCGAAGTGCACTCCAAACTGGAAAGAATACCGTATCTACTCATGTCCAAGTCGACTTTTTTCTACTATTTTTCATTCAAAAGTTTAAGCAACTTTTAAGAATTCAGAGTACTATCAGTTCATCCTGAAAGGTATCACAATCAATAATAAAATGTTATGTTTGCCCTGAATATTAGGCCAGGTAAAGAAATTCAGAGAGCTAATTAAGTCTTTTCGGTTTGAAGTTTTTCCTAACGTTATAAGCGAGAATATCCCAACATTGTTCCATTTATTTGCTATTCAACAAGATCCGTCTTCAGTATTATAAGTGCAGAAGCAATTCAATTGCGCCCAAGCAGCCAAATCTCCCCCATCCATTTCCCTTCTGTTTTTTTTCTGCTGTTTCCTCTAATGAAAGGCTGTTTCATAAAAAGGTGCCGATATGTTTGGTAGGTATGAAAAGTATGAATTTTTGATAACAAATGTACTAGAAATCTACAATAGAATAGAAAAACGTTCATTTCACATGATAATTTATAGAAACTATTCCATTTCGTCTTTTAAGCTTTGTTGTACCTAAGCGTGGAGTGTTTCAAGCTAGTAGGGGTTGTCCTTGAGCATATTTTTCAATAAAGGTGCTTTTTAGTTCTTTTGTGCGATGTAAGTCGAATGTTGTTAATTTTTTATTGGCATATTCAAAAATTTCATGGCCGTACAGGGAATTTCTGAACCCATTTCATTTTATCAAGCTTCCAGAGGGAGACAAGATGATATTTGCGATTTATGATTTTGTCACACTTCCATCCTATGTCACTTGACCTGATTGGAGAAGAGACCATGAAGAAACATTTAAAAGTACTGATGTCAGTTGCCTCTGGATTTTAGGCAGACAAATTAGTTACAACGAGAGTTTGGGGGGTATCGTAGTGTCCAGAAGGAGGGCAAGGAAAATAAAATAAGGGGTCTCTGCATTGTTATATCATAAGAATAACTCCACTCATGATTGAGGTTCACTTTTGTCGAATATCTGAAAATGACTTTTTTTTAAATTATGGATAATTTTTTTATGCTTCCAAAAACTTTGTTTCCTCAGGAAATTTGTCGGCTCTGGGAAAATCAGGTTTTAGTGGGCGTCTTTATTCTTTTTACTGTAATACTAAACTGGACCGGCAATTCCTGTCAGTCGTACAGAAGTAAGGCTTCAAAGTATACAATTACTTTTCTCGTGTAGGTTGCTATCCAGGCTTGTTGGGTATTTCAATAAGAGTGATACCAAAAGTAATGTTGGTCAATGCAAGTCCACACAGCTTTTAGTGTCACCACTATTTGGTGACTCTAAAGTTGAAATATTTTAAAGTGCAAGTTGCTGTTGAGATTTGGATAATAGCAAATCTCTCTAAAAACAAAAGCCTAGCTGCTGCAGTATCCAACTGAACTCCTATTTCTATTCTTCTTCTGCAACTTTTTTCCTTTACAAAATGAATGAAAAAAGATGATTTTATCAAAAGTATAAATGATTTATTCATTAGAATGAAATAAGCACTAGTGTATTCCTAATGTACATTTCCTTATACATGTAAAACTCATCAATTTAGTTAAATCAGTAGTAGAGCCAACTACCAATCAGTTGGTTGGGATTTCAAATTACCACAGGGGAATGCTATTTTCATATATCGGTTTGGTTTAATGTGAAGGGACTGACAAACAGCAAAGAATTTACTCTCCTAAATTTGGTGACGGTCATTTTGGTTAATGTTACGGTAAGAAAACTAACAAAAACAGGGGTCTGACATAAAAAATATTTTAAAAATTTGGTCATGATTTGGATAATTCAAAAACCGTATTTAAACTTTTTTTCCGGAAAAATTGTTTTTGCTTTCAATCAATTGGACCTTCGTTATGACTAAAAACTTCACAGGGGAGGTTATTGAATACTTTCAAGTCGTACCGTCGGAAAGTAAGGGTCAAGGCTGGCAACATAGTGATTTTGTAAATAGACCCCCCACCCCACCCAAACTTTCTTAACTAAGGTTTTTGCAGTTTACTTTCTAAGAATTAAAAAAACACTCAGGGGACATATACCTCTGCCAAACCCAGTGTCAGAGGGACTAATTGAGGATGGATCCGCTCCATATCTTCTTTAAATGTCCTTTATCTACCATTTTGCAAAACTTCATTGAGATGCATTGGGAACATGTTGAGAAATCGTATGGACAGATGTGAAATTTTTGGCGATATTACGCTATACGGACAGATAACTACGACGTCGGTGGGGAATTGTTCTTAAAAACGCTTTAAAATACCATGCCCTCTTCTGTAGCCGATTACCCATACTCACTCAAAATTTCATCGGAATCCATTGAAAACTTTTCGAGATATCGAAACTTCATTGAAATGTAGGGAGTCCTTTTGAAGATATCGTGTAGCAAAAAGACAAACGTACAGATAGACACAACCGAATACATATACTTCCCAAGCTTTGTTGGTAGTGGTTAATGATCTTAGAAGTTCAAAACGGGTTTTAAAAGTACAAATTACTAAACTTGGAAAGTCCAATTCACATTGCGTTTGTATCGGAACAAGGAAGATGAAAGACGGGCAAGTTTTGTTTTTTTTGTTCATTTTAGTGAAAATTTGAGGGAAAACATTTGGATTATATTTGTTAATGCTGAATTTTATTTAACAACCGCAGCCATCAAAGTTAGGGTAAGGGAAAACAGTCGATTCATCGCACTGAATTACCAATTAGGAATTTCCTTTGATTCTCTCAAACAATCATTGCTAATTTCAGAAATTTACTTACCCACAATATCCTTCAACAACCAAATTTTTCTTGATTCGTCTGCATATTTTTTATGGTCTGGTCCTTTTGAATAGCTCTTCCTTTGGGCGTTTGTGCGACACCCAGGGAGAAGGCCTGGTAGAGAGATGATTTTGTTTTTAATTGACTTTACATTTGATAGACGCCTGAACCGTTGCATGCTACAAGTTGAGAGTGGACGTGCAAAGATAGATGGCACTGACCTCCGGTGGCCTTTAAAGGTAAATTTAGGTTCAAGTCAATTTAAGCATTAATCTCAGGTAATGTAACTCCAGGATTATCATAAAATAGGTGTCGATGACCTCCGATGACCCCTTAATGTCAATTTTGGTATTATCGAATTTCAGGTAGATAGCTGTACTCTAAGGGATCACAAATTTTTATTACAAGGTTAACTTGGCCCAAGGATCAACACTTGATAGATAGCACTGACATCATGTGACCCCTAAAGGTCAATTTAGGATCTGGTCAATATTGGGATTTTCATATCTCAGGGAGATGGCGGTATCTTAAGGGCTACAAATATGTATCACAAGGGTAGCTTGGCTCTAGGATTAACATAGGGGTTAGGTGTTAGAGGGGCCAATCTCCGAGATCCCTACAGGCCAATTTTAAAGGTTCTTTATTTCATCAGAAACTGATAGCAATAACAGTCTATTGATTGATGTCACGTACAATGAAATCCGTGGTAATCACCGACAGAGAAATTAAAAAACTTTTTCTAAATTTTATGTGCTATTAGACCATAAAACCTGTCTCCTGTTTGAAAATTTGGAAAAAAAAAGTTTCACACATGGCTCTCTTTATGATATACTATGATGATGAACCCTTATTTTCCGTTCCTCGTAGGAAATCTGTGGATTGAAATTTCTCTCTCTCTCAGTGTGCGCTAGATTTCATGGAATCTCTATACAATATCATACGCTTTCCAGTGTTATTACATTTAGATTTTTTCAGGGCAACGCTGGGTACCCCAGTTATATATAAACCGTTTTTCACCTGCTTGTCATTGTACAAAATGATTTCAAGTCAACTGGTATTAGCCATTTCCCTAGTGTTCTTCATGATTCTAAATGTCTATCACTCAATCGACTAGGAAGCATTTATCGATGGAAACTGAATGAAAATCGGTTCGATTTCGACAATTCAGGGGAGGTAATTGAGAAAATATCTGGATCCATCATCAAATTCAATCAATTACCCATCTGTCCATGGCCTATGCTTTCAGAAAATGTCTTTGATATTCTTTGGAAACTTTGGGAGATATTGGGTGGACATACATATAGATTCGATGCTGGGGAGTTAACGGTAAAAATTCCTGGATCTGCTCAAAAATGAAATGAAGTTTTTTCATGGCCCACGGTCGATGTTTCTACGAAATGACATTGAAATCTATCAAAAACTTTCAGAAATATCTTGTGGACAAGCTGACAGACAGTGAAATAAACTGTCAGACACAAGTTAATGTAACTCCGCTGGCAAGGTACGTGGGTTGAACTTTCTTCATAAACAAAAAACAAAAAAAAACAAAAAAAAACGAGTGTTCATTGAAGTTCGAATTCACGAGCAATAACCATTGAAACAAAACTCCTACTATGACAAGTACCCTGTCGAATTACTGCGTAAATACTACGATCTATATGGAAAGGTTTGCCATGAATGAGGGACTATGACAAGGAGTCCGTATGAGCGAATATATATGCAAATACTGTACATGTATGTATTTTTTTAAACTTTCAAGTGTATGTGTGTGTACGCGTATGTGCATACATTGTTGCTAATGTATAAGCATGCCGGTATGCAATTAATAGTGTATATGTTTGAATAGGAGTGCGACTCGAAAAAAAGGAAGCGGAAGTCCCATATCAACACATGACCGGATATAGATCAGTAAGGCGCCAGTTTCTCAACATCCGGGGCTTTCACCTGCCAACAAATTACGCGGTCAATCAGTACTTGGAAGATTTTAGAACATTTAGGGGGTTTAATGAACGAGAGAGGGTAGAAATGAAGGAAGAGAGGGACATGTTCTGAAGAGAAACTGAGAGAAAGAATGAAAAAAAAGAAAGGAATGAAAAGAGAGTAAAAGGAGTAATCCTAAAGAGAAGAAGAGAAAAAAAATGGATGGGTGAGTAAGTATGTATATATATATGAGAGAGAGAGAGAGAGAGAGAGAGAGAGAGAGAGAGAGGTATAACATGAAAGACGGGGATATTTGGATGGTAGCTTTTATTTAAGCTGGTTTTATTGGAGGAGACAGTCAAGGATTATTTTATCAATTTTCAGTATATTTCTTCTGTTTTCCTACAATGTAGCGAATGCTTGGATCGAGTGAGCGTAAGAATTGTCGTAAGGTATGAGTCTTTGCCCTTTCAACTATTCGCTGGCCATTATCAAGAACATGAAATCGAGATGTTATCCGTTTCGAATCAAGATAAACTGTGATGTTATTTTGTCTCAAAGTTTGAGAAGAGGCATTCACATATCAAATTTTGTTGAGATAAGCCAATCTCCTCTTCCCATCTTTGGTGTTCATACCTGATGTAGAGCGTAGAGTGAATCGACCGAAACGCTGTGAGAACATCAATGATAGGAAGGAGATGTTGGATAGTCCGAACATATGTTGATATATGATCTTAATAGTATTCTACCTCGGTGTTTGTTATTAGTACGTGATGGTTTTTAAACGTACATTTTTACTAACATGATGTTGACGTCATATGCATTGATATAATAGATTTCATCTTTGATTGATGTTACTTGTCGTTTTCAGAGATTTCACAAAAAATTATTTCCCTTTCAGCAACATGGTCCTGGAGTAAATAATACATTCATGCATTTTGTTGCAATCTTTCATTTAAGAGGGGTTTGGACTATCTTACACACACCTGATCTAAATATCCGTTACTGCGAAAACATGGAACCTTTGCTAATAAATTCATAAAACAATCCTTGTTGGTCGTATTCATATGATGTTTACTTTAGAAGTATTATTTTACTATGTTCATGGAATATACCATTTGAAAGAGTAAATATCGCTGTATTTAAAGTGAACGTTTTCTTATCATTATTCATTATAGCTAATTCGAGGCTGTCAAATCAAAGATGGAAAAAAGCAAATCGATCAATTTTTTGCATGAGATGTAAATCAGCTGAAACTGTTCGCAATATCAGCAAAGTATTTGGTCAGGAGATCGACAAAGAACGTACAGATCAAAATTGGCTCAAAATATTTTGAGACGAAGACGAGAGCCTCGAAGATGAGGAAGGGCCATGGACGTCCTTCTGAAATCCACCTGAGTCTCAATCAACTATCGTTCGACATTTACAACGAATTGGAAAAGCAAAAAAGCTCCGTAAATGGGTTCTCACGAGCTTAAGGGAAATCAAAATATTTGCCATTACAAGGTTTACTCTGCACTTCTTTTGCACAGCAAAACAATTGTTCTTGATCGCATTGTTACACATAACCATGAATGGATTCTGACCAACAATGGACATGATCATGTAAACCGACTAAACACTTCCCCAAACCCAACTTGCATTAAAGAAAGATAATGGTCCCCATATGGTGATCCGTAAGTAGAATAAGAATAAGTTCTTTAATCCTGGAAAAACAGTCAAAGAAAAAAAGTATATCAAGGATGCACTGAGAACTGCAACGTTTACATCCAATGTTGGACCAATTATTCTCCGTGACAATACCCAACCGTATGTCACGTGAATGACCCTGCAGAAATTGAACAGACTAGGCTACGAAACTCTGTCTCACCCAAGCTTACTCACCAGACCCCTCTCTAATCAACTATCACTCTTTCGAGCATATGTATTTGGCAAACACGTATGGATCCTCAAGGTTCTTATTTCGATGAATAATTTTCATTCTTAGCTGAGATATGCTGCTTTAGAGTTGATGCGGAAAAGCTGCAATTATTTTTGCACCAATCAAATGTATCCATCGAATAGATTAAATGTTTTCAAGACAAACGAAATGAATAGTCATTACATGACAAATTCAGGGTAATATCTTACTCTATGTTGTTGTGATCACAAGGCTCCAATCGGGGCATTTTCCGATCTTACTTTATTGTATGTCACTAAAAGTAAGCAGCGATCAACATAGGTAAAGAGTTAATTCATGTGAAAAAGATAAAACTTCTTATCAAAAATATATGAAAAGTGGAAAGTTCATTGGCTACAACGAAGTGACTGAAATAACCAAAATGAAAATGTATGACAGAACTAATCATGAAATTCGAATAGTAAAATAGCCATAATGAGTCAATCGTTGTATACACTGCTTTCCTTCAAGTTTCCTTCTGGAAATTACGAAACTGAACCCTTTACTGCGAAAAAAATAATCAACAGAAATAGGCGTGTATAAACGATTTTTTCAGGATGGATTAATCCTGGTGGCTATTTTCCACTTCCATTTTATCTGAGTATTGAATCCAAAGCAAAAAGCAAGAATTATAAACGAACGCTGATTTTCAAGCAGCCAGACCCTCCTTGCGTTAAAGACTGATGCAACAAAATCAAAAAAAAATATTTACATGATGAACAGGGTCCATTCTAAATAAAAAAAGCAGGTAATGATTCCGAAGAGTAGTTGCTCTTCTGTGTTTTAGAGTTTTAGCAAAAAGCAACACTTGAGAGACGCGCTGTCTGCCTCGTGTAAGAATATAAAGAAAAAAAACTCGAAATTTCAGGTTTGCCTTGAATAGTCCGGTTGATTTGTTCTAAACTTTTCCGCACTCTTCAGAGTCTTTCATAATTTAATCTGTTTTGTTTTATTTTTTGTTCTTTTTTTGCCTTACATCAAAAACAACAAAAAACGTTGCAAGTGTTAAAAATGTTTCCAAGCTACGTTTTTGCCTAAAAAGAGAAAGGTTTCGCAGCTGATTATTGAAACAATCCTGAAAGTCAGACCCTTGATGCATTAGTTCTTTTTTTGTGTGAAGATCTAGCAAGGACAGTGTGGCCAAAATTATTTTATCACCTATTTTATTAAAATATTAGTTAAACAAAAATGTTATTTACTTTATTACGATAGGCAAAACAAGAATTATCTAAATGATTATATCTGACAACGCTAGCGAAGACATCTAGATTTAGATGACGAACATCGAAATTGGCAACACTGAGCAAGGAACGTAACTCCCGTTTCGGTTCAACACTGGGAAATGGACATAACACACATTTCGATATGTCATTCAACCGATGCTACAGATGGTAGTGTTTAAAAAAAATAAAGTTTGCAATCGAGGACTAAGATACCGTTGTTGTCTTAGCAGAGGGTGTCGAAGTGCGAAATCGTCCCTAAACGGCTAAATTGATTATCAGTACGCTAATGAGCGGTGATAAGTGCACATGGGGGAGGACAACCAGTGGGAAGCAACACCCTTACAGGCTTTTTTTAGTTTGCTACGGTACTGGTCGAGACATGTAAAAAATGATTAAAAAAATTTTCACAAATCTTTTACTCCTGTTAATGCGGTCTTTCGTGGCCCTCATGTAATTTTTTCCTCGTTCTCAAAAGGGGGCCTTCATACTATTATGTTACTACATAATGAACCTACACAAGTGGTGCGTATTCATTGAAACCGATGAACGACGGAATTTATAATTTGAAATATGAAATCACCATTTCCATGGTTGTAGAGACTTTGAAAAGACTCAAATTTTTCTGAATCAGAAAGACAAAGACACCCATTCCTTGACTTGAACAACAATTTAATTACACGTCTGGAATAAGCTAGCACTGGGCCTTAGCATATGTTATAAAGTGGCTTCAATTTTTAAAATAATACATTGACTTAAATATTAAAACATACATTTTTAACTTGGAAAGTAATTATTATCATCTTTGATTTGCTACGCAACCCGATAATATGTCAAATATTCTTGACATTTCAGTAATAGTTCAACTTTTTGTTTCGATCTTCTTTCGATGGCAGTGTGTTCAATTTTCAATAACTTCGTATTCAAGTGTCGTATATGTATCACATCGATACCACTCTCCCATAAATTGCTGTATTTAGGCAATTAAAGGTGATGCCAAGCTAAAAGCACTCATCTCAAACAATCAGTTGTTTATAAAAGTTAGAGGTAGTATAATACTCGAGTAATAGAGGAACTGCAGAGTCATTCAATTAGAATTGATGTTATAAACATTCAGCGCGGATCTATTGAATTGGAGGGTTTGTAGTAAATGCTTCTTTTGATACATTGGTAATCTGGCGCTGTTGGATTGGTGGATTTGGAAGTAGGTTTACAATATGAGATCATGGAGCTACATTTTTTACGGGTGTAGAAGTTCACTGATTGTGTGCATGGGCAATGTGTTAATATATATGTATATACACACACACACACACACACACACACACGCACACACACACACACACACATATATATATATATATATATATATAGAGAGAGAGAGAGAGAGAGAAAGATAGATAGATAGATAGATAAATAGAGAGAGAGAGGGGGAGAGATGTGTGTGTCTGTGTCTGCGTGCGTGCCCCAGATTTTGCCATATGCACATGTACAGATTTAGCGAATGTGTGTGTGTGTGTGTGTGTGTGTGTGTGTGCGCGCGCGCCACAGATTTCGCCATTAGGTGTTCGGATTTATTTTTCATAAATTGTCAGCGATACCAGTTTGTGTCTCACTCACGTTCCCATTTTCTCGCTGCTATTCTCTTTCACTATGTACTTATTCTCATCTGCTAATTCTGTCATGTGCCTATCCTGTCTCATGTCCCGATTCCGTTGCACTGATTTGTTAATTGTGCCTCATTCATCTGCCAATTCTGCTTCACTTATCTGCTAATTACATCTCACTGTCGAGAGACAGAATAGGCATGTCCTCATTCTCACTCGTTTGTCTCCCTGTGCCGATTCTGTTTCCTCCCAGTTCTGTCTTTGTTGTCTCTATTCCGTCTCTCTTTCATATCCTTATTTTTACCCCAACTCTTTCCCACTCTCTTTCACTATGTTCACTCACATCTGCCAAGTTGATCAGTGCCTATCCTGTCTCACATTCCTATTCTGTCTCACTCATTTGCCAATGGCGTCTTATGCATATGCCAATCGTATTTCACTCATCGGTCAATTTTGTCTCACTCATTTTCTCTCACTCATCTCCCAATTAAGTCAAATTCTGCTTCACTCCTGTAAATCAAAGTCATTTGTGTGCCTATGGTATCTCACTCATCTGCATTTTTACACTGGTACTTGCTCTCTCTAAAAATGCATCAATTCTGTTTCTCACCTGCCAATCGATCCTATCTCATGTCCCGATTTTGTCGCACTCATTGGCAATTGTGCTTCTCTCATCTACCAATTTTGGTTCACTCGTGTCAATTTCTGGTTCATGCGTATCCATTTGGTTCCCGTGTATCATTGTGGTTAAACATGTAATTTAGGTTAATTCAAGAGCCAATTGTTTCATTCTTGTGCCAATAATTTCTAACTCATCTGCCAATTCTGGTCCACACGTGTCAAGTTCCAGTTTATTTGTGCCATTCGTGCCATTCTGTTTCATTCATTAGCCACGACCATCTCGTTCATTGGCCAATTCTGTCCCTCTTATCCTCCTTTCCGTCACACTAATTTGCCTATATTCTTTGGGGGACAGAATGAGCTCGTCCCTATTTTTACTCATCAGTCTCATTCATGGTTGAATTCTCTCTCACTTCTGCCAATCGTATCTCTCTCATATTCCTATTTTATCTCTTGTCCATATTCTCTAACACATTATGCTTCTCATCAGCCAATTTTGTCAGCCATATACTTATCCAGTGTCATTCTCTTATTGTCTCTCTCATCTTCCAATCATGTTTCATTCGTGTTAATTTTACCTCACTCATCAGCTAATTCTATCCCATTTATCAGCCGATCATGTTTTGCCCATTTGTCAATTTCGTCTCACTCATCTCGAATACTTGTAATAATTGCACTTTGTATTTCAGACTAAGCTGCAAAAATGTGTACATAACTTGGGATGTCATATTTTATCTTGCGTATCTCACTAACATTTCAATTTAAAATTCATGTGCCTTATTAGTCACAATATGCAGTAATGTATAACTTGCCACCACAAATACCACTTTGAAGATTGCATTACTACAAATACATATAGAGCAAAGTCATCAAAGTCATGGAATGTTATGAAAGAGAATGTTCTAGAGAATCTTCTTTGAAAATGGCCACCTGATACTAAGCCTGAAAACATTGAGGAGATAGGGACACCACTACAATACATATATATATGTGTGTATATATATATATATATATATATATATATATGTATATATATATATATATATATATATATATATATATATATGTGTGTGTGTGTGTGTGTAGGTGTTTGTGTATGTGTGTGTGTGTGTGTTTATGTGTGTGTGTGTGTGTTTATGTGTATATGTGTGTGAGTGTGTGTATATATGAATATATATCACACGCACACACATGCACGCATATATGTATATAGCACGTTGTAATGAACTGTTCCCAAGTACATGAACAACAGGGAAGAGAACACAGTTCTGGTAATATGTACAAATATGGAATTACTTCCTTTGAAATTTAGATTTAGCATTTTATTTACTGCTCGTTTTCTACCTCTGCCATTCCATGCAGAAAAACCACTAATAGCTGAGTACACCCTAGACTTTGAAATTTTTTTCTTTGACCCATGGCTCAACCTTCAACGACATTAAATTTAAATTAATTGAGATCTTTTTGAGATATTGTGTGGGCAGATATGAGCTAATCCACAAATGTATGAAAAATGAAAATATCTCTCAATCGAGAAATATTCCTGGATCTGCCCTCAAATTGAATCATTTTTCCATATCGTCCGTTCTTTCACAAAATTCCATTGAAATTCCTTGAGACATTTTGAAGATATTTTGTGCAGACAGGCAGATGGACGGAGAGATATGGAACAATACATACATCATCCAACTTCGTTGGCAGAAGTCATGAAAATCTTTTTGTAAATCTGAAATGTATCTGGAAGAATCAGAGATCTAACTAATATTCGTAATCGTATTACTGGGGCGGTTCAAACAATCACCTGAAATTCTTCAAAGTTTATTTCCCTAAACAGTTGATTTAAGATTTGTGGAGACATCAGAAGCAGTATATAATAGATGATCTTAAGCCAGCATATTTGCATATATTTACACAAAACAGGTTCATAATTGAAAGAATTTGATAAGAATATTTCTGATTTTTGTACGCAACATTTCAAAGTTCAATCTTGTTTTTAATCTTTGTATTAGCTTCATCAATATTGATCTTTGGTCTGAATTGAACTCATAGCTCTGGGATCCAAATTTAAAGAGAGGTAGTAAAATCAAATTATGTGTAGAACATAATAGACTCTGAATACAGTACATTAACAGCGAACGGAAAATACTCGGTTGGTGCAAAAATATTTGCAGTTATCCAACATCAAATTTAAAGCAGCGTATCTTGACTTAGGATAAAAGATAATCAACTAAGTAAGGACCTACAAAATCTAGGCTTTTAGCTAACTAGGAACAAGTCCATTTATTTAGGAAGCATCGAATTCTGGGGTCTCGGAACCAATGAATTCTTCGAAAGCCTTTCGAGCTACTGCTCAGTAGTTGGAGACCTTCCCTGGCAGGAAGTGGTCAAAAGGCTTGAAAAAGTAGTGGTCAGTCGGAGAAGGGTTTGGTGAGTAAACTGGGCGAGGTAAAGATCCGGAGCCTAGATCGTTCAATATTTTTAGGGTCATTCGTGCAACATGTGATTTTTTTGCTTTTTATTCTGGGTCTTTCGTGCAACATGTCAAGGTTTTTTTTTTTTACTTTTCCAAATTGGTACAATTGTCGAATAATTGTTGAATGGTCAAAGTTTAGCTCCTCTGCAACTTTCTGTGTTGTTTTGCGTGGGTCTGCCTCAAAATGGCCCTCTATTAGATGTCATCAATTACAGAAGGACATCCATGTCTTCAAAGTTCCCGTCTAGGTTTCGAAATATTGGAAACTAATGTTGAGCAGTACGTTCATCGACGGTTCTCTGACCTTGGTTGATTTTCTACTCTGTTTCCACTTCTTTACATTCCATTTTGAACTCATACAACAAAATTGCTGGAATTCGCTTTTTTTTCATCTTAGATTTGACAGCCTCAAAGAGACCAGAATAAATAGTGAAAAGAACACGTTCGGTTTAAATAAATATAGCAAATTCACACTTTATAATGGTATATTTCAAGAACCTAATTAAATAATACTTCATCCCAAAATAAGCATAAAAGTTTAAAATAACAAAAAAACAAAATTATTTTTGCACAGACCTAATATTTAATTTGTATGATATAACATTGTAGATGACTTTAGTTTTTGAAAATCTTTTTTTCAGCGTTAACGTTAGAAAACACTTCAAAAGTGCAGTTTCCAATATATATATATATATATATATATATATATATATATATATATATATGGAAATAGATGGATAAATTCTGCAATAAGGGCTGAATTAGTTATGTTTTTGAGGTATAATACTTTTGAATGAGCCTAAACCAGTTTTGTATACGTCTTCAGACGGCTGATTCTGTTTCTGGTCATTACTTTCCACTGATTTTCTTGGAAAACTCTCTCTCTCTCTCTCTCTCTCTCTCTATATATATATATATATATATATATATATATATATATATATATATATCACGCACTTGTCAAGACTATAGTACGCAAACAAACGAATCAAATAATACAATGAAAGCATAAAAAATTCTTTCACAGATTTACTCTTGTTTTGTCACGAATTTACTTGTACACTGTAAGTACTTGTATTTGTTCTCTGTAATTTCTCTCTCTCTCTCTCTCTCTCTCTCTCTCAATATATATATATATATATATATATATATATATATATATATATATTACTATCATTAAAAATGTATATTATGAAGAAATGTATTCATAATCAGATAGAAATGTATATAATTATATTTCCCATCATTTATCAAACTCTATACAAACTTACGTGATTGTATGTCATACTGTGTGTAGTTGGAGTATTTACCGACCTTTCTAAAGCGAGCAGTTGTGTTGCCAATTATCCATCTAATGGTAAAAAGGGGAGCGCAAAAGTATTACTTTCAGAGATACTCGAACTTGAGTGACAAGCACTCCCCTCACCCTCCGAACAGCCTCAAATCCGAACTGTAATAATTTCAGATTTCGGGAAAACTGACGCCCAGGCACGCACACATAACTAAATAAACATAAGTAACATCGTCCTGAACATTTGGCACCAATGCAAACAGCAGCGAAAATAGGATATATGCCTATCTATAAAATTTAGGGTAGCAACTTATATATTTGTTTATTAGCGATATGAACATACTATGATAGATGGACAGGTAAACAGATAAACACAAATACACGCACACATACACACACACGCACATATATATATGTATATATATATATATATATATATATATATATATATATATATATATATATATATATATGTATGTGTGTGTGCGTGTGTATGAATGCTTATTTCAACTCAATAAAATGAAAAAGATATATCTTCATACAATGCATGATAGAACAAAGACCTCAATTACACTATCGATCTAATAATTGACAATAGGCACACACACACACACTCACATACACACGCACGCTCGCACACGCATATATATATATATATATATATATATATATATATATATATATATATATATATATATATATATATATATATATATATATATATATATATATATATATATATATATATATATATATATATATATATATATATATTATAAACCAGCTTATTAAGGGACTTCTTATCACCAGATTTCAGAATACTGAACAAAAACATTTTAAAGTGATATATGTATACATACATACATACATATATATATATATATATATATATATATATATATGTGTGTGTGTGTGTGTGTATATATATATATATATATGTATATATATATATATGAGATCCCAAAAAGAAAAATTAACACATAGTATCATAATGCCTGATTATGTGTAAAACATAAAACCTATTGAAAAGCTTACATAAATTGTATTAACAGATATTAGGGAATATTCGACTGAAATGACATGCGTGTTGACGGTTACTAAGATCACGCTGTCTTAATGAATCGCGCATCCGGGTTCAAGATTTGTTAACGGTCAATCTCACTTTTTTCCTGTCATAACCGGAAACTTTTAATCTCAAAATCACCCTTTTGATAAGGAACTGTAAAACAAAAATTAGATGCAAAAGTTATTTTTGCCACTTTAACAATGGAGGCTATTTTGAACCGAATGTGCGGCAGCAACTAGATTAGAATTTATATTGTAATTCGAATGTATCGACCTTTATTTCTTTGTACTTTGTCATGAGACAAAAAAACAATAATCTAATAATACACCCAAATCATAACTTTCTGAATGATGGTCTGCATACAACGCATTTTGTTGGGTTCGGAGCCTTAAATCGGATAATTTTGGATGTCTAATTGATTTATATTCTCATCGGACATACAGCATTAAAAACGGACACAACGTCCATATATATACATAGAAGACTATGATTGAAATCACAATTGGAAGGTGAAGAGAAAAATTAAGGAAAAAGCAAGTGTTACATCTTCAATTTTTTTATTATCACATGGTCATGTGTTTCGATGGTTGCCTGCCATCTTTTTCAGAGAAACATGCAGCATACAGAGAAAACTGTATGCTGTTTACATGTTTGAGATTGAGGGAAAAATGGGAATATTTCGGTATCGTTGGTTGTTTAGTAAGAATGGGAAAGGAGTTTTTTGTGTAGGTGAGAGTCAAGTTTGGTCTGAAATGAGTCTTGTCTGATATAAGAATGGGCAGTGAGAGGAGGGGTCAGAAAGAAATTGGTAAGTTTACGTTAATGTTGTAATATATTGTTTTTATGCAACTCTGTTTCAAAATCAGTGCATTTAGAGGGTTCGCAATCTGGAAATGTCCATACCTTTGTGTTATTGTATCGCATTGGGATATAAGGGCAACTTCGATAAATCTGCGTACCGAAGAGTTATGTATATTCTTGATGAGATGATCCGTTGCTTCAGCGTAGTGTCTCCGATTGACGAAGCGACAAATAATATTTCATTTGCATGTAAGAGTTAATCTATCCGAAAACTACTGTTGGAAACAGCAAAAATTCGGATCACTATCAATGACGTGTAAAATATCTAAAACTGATCATGAAGAAATTAACTTTAATAACAATTAAGTCAAGAATTTAGACCAAACGTAGAGGATAAGTCAAAAACTTTACCAATCATGTGTACCAAAGAATCACTAAACACCAACCGGTACTCAATATATCGTAGGCTCAAGAACATGTTATACTAAATGAAGCAATTTCATTTTTTTTTTTCAAAGTAATCTATAATCAAATACGTAAATTCTATATTGAAAGTAAACTCTATAGAAACCAAAATCTGTTTTAGGTAGTAAACAATCCCATGCCTGTCAAAGAATAACTGGAGAGTATAAACTTTCTTAAAAAGGCCAAATCCATTACGATTGTAGTAAACTTTACATTAAAATTCTGAAGATTCATGTAGATCTCATGTACAATTGACCGATACAATAGATTTTGTATTTACAGTAAGTAGGTTCTCAGTGAAAAGGATGACGTTTTCTGCAAATCTGTGGTTGCTCAGATATTCACCGTCAATTTTGATTCCTCTATTTTCCAAGTCCAGGTTTCGGAAGATCATCACAAAGTAGGCTGTAAAGGGTTTGGGTGAGCTGGTATCACCTTGCCTTACTCCTTTTTGGAGCTGGAACAGTTCAGAGACCTTATGTGGCCTGATGAAGGAGGTGTAATTGTATATATGTTGCAGCACTTTGACGTATATAGGGGCTACACCTTGTAGGATGATGGCCTTCATTAACATGTGAATCCCTACTGAGTCTGGTAAGAGCGTCTACAAAAAGCTAGCTATTCCATTCAACTTGTGTCTAAAATAGAGTAACAGAGAAAAGGAAACCCGAAAGACCTCAACAACTACAGACCTATAAGCCTACTCAACTGCATACACAAACTTTTCACAAAAATCATCACCAACTGGATCACTAAAACACTTGATGAAAACCAACCACGAGAACAGGCTGGATTTAGAAGAAGTTACTCGACCACTGACCATCTTCACTCAATGAATCAGCTGAAAGAGAAAGCAGCAGATTATACAAGATGCCACTCTCTGTACCATTTACAGCAATATAGTATTGGACTATTTGAAGATAGCGCAGGCAATCCTATAAATTTAGTAATTAGAGTGGTTAAACAGGGCAGTGATACACAAAATATTTAGAAAATTTTTAAAACAATGAATCCACGCACTGAAAGATTTAAACAATATCAGATGTATAAAGAGGAGATAAAGATGAAAATTCAACAACGACAGAGATAGCATGAAGTACGGATTCAGCTATCAATTCACCCAATTGTTTTTATGTCGACTGTATGATATACGTACACTGTGTGGGCCTTAATGGCTCAATCGGTAAGAGTAGACTCGGTTGAATAATGCTTCAATAAGGGATGTAGGTTCCAGTCCAACCTATGTCTCACTTGTTTTCCGATCAACGCTGTTTGCTCACTTCTGAAAGAAACATGACACTATCTCATATCTGTCTAACAATATATATATATATATATATATATATATATATATATATATATATATATATATATATATATATAACGTATATCAGTTTATTTACCAGCATATGCATCAATATATACAATATATTTGCTTTGTATACTTTAGGCTTTGACCAAATGGTCCTTCACGCTGGTTTCATTTCTTCGAATTGTGATGAGATTTTGTTGGATGGTGGCTGTGGCAGCGTTTCTTCCTTTTCTTGGATGTTGATAATCTGTATCACTGAATGATCGCCCTCGATTCGGTAGGCCATGGTTAAATCCATCGCCAAGTCATTCCAAACAATTTAAAAATGCTTCTCTGCTAAACACTCGACACATGACCTAAGATTGAGAAACCTCCCCCCGAGGCTAACAACACAACTACGACACATTCACCCATTCATTCATTCCTGTTGTTTGCAGTCAGACCCGTCAGTGGGTTCTGAGGAGGAGAGACAGAAAAGGAGGCTTTCATTCATATTATTAAGTGTAGTATAGAGATTGGTCTTCTCCTAAGAGGATTAACGGAGTTGCCATAGGGAGGGGACTCTCTACTTGTATTGACTCAGCTTGACGTCGTTCAACTGCAGCGATAGTACGAGAACTTGTGAATCCAACACGATTTGGCCGTACCAACAGAATCACTGCTACGCCCCTGTAAACTATGTTCACCCATTGTGTGTATATATATATATATATATATATATATATATATATATATATATATATATATATATATATATTGATAGTGCTTATCTAAAACTTTTTTATCAACCTCTACCAAAAATGTTTGAAGAGATATATTTATTTATGTTTGTCCTTCCACACATTGCTTCCAAATGTTCTCAATGAATTTCAATGATTTTTTCTGAAGAGTTGGTCATAGGATATAAAACAATTGATTCAATTTTAAGACAAATCCAGGATTTTTTTGATTGAGAGATATTTGTCCATATATAATGACAATAACCTGGTATATGGAAAATCAGAGCTTACACAATTATCTTCCCTGCACCGTAACTGTTCAAGAAATATTATCTTAATACGTGAAAAACTATCTCTTAATCGAAAAAAATCCCAACATCCCCCACTAAATTTAATCATTTGTTTTTTGACTTATGGCCTATCCTTCCAAAAAATGTCATTGAAATTCTTGTAAAACTTATAGATATGTGGACAGACCGACACACACACACACACACACACACACACACACACACACAAACATACATGTAGATATATATGAACTAACTTTTATAACGATCGTAGCCGTTCAAAGTTTCAGTGAGGATCTAAAGTTATTGGTGAATATTCCGATCACCGTAGCCCTGGGATAGAATGCTGGCATTTGGTTAGGTAGGCCATACTTCAGTCTACCAACGGGTTATACCAAAAACTACAACCCCGCAAAGCACTCAGCTGTGATTGAAGAACCTCTCCCTGAGTCTAACGGGTTACGGTCAAATAACCTTATATATGCTTGTTATCGCAAGGTTATCAAAGTTAGGCAACACCAGGCTTTTTCAGTGCTAAGATGGGTGACCATTGAAGAATTCCAGGTGCCGTAGAGCAGAACGAAGCTTCGACTAGCCTGGAATGTCGAAAATGGCCCTTACTGGCAAGTTCCCGTTGTTTACGAGCGGAAAATGACGATAGATACATGAATACTGGTACCAGTCAGTAAGAATAACATGCTTTACATTATTTAGTTAGTCTTCGAAGTTGTCTATATCGAATTCTAACATTTCCCCTCGTTTGGTACGGAGAGCTCGTTTGGATTTCATTGACTCGTAAGTGATAGACGGGATGGAGGTGCGTAGCAGGAGATGAAAGACTGAGTCTGTGTTGTAGAGTGGAGACACGCGACTAGGGAGGATTAATTCTACAGGGTAGTCTTTCTCGTAAATAATTCTCCCCTGTCTTTTCGAATAAATCCAAAACAAGATGACATTACGATAAAGCCAATATTGTTGACAGCAAGCATTTAGCATTAATTTATTCAAAATGCAATCTTTATGTGCATAATGGGCGATTTTTATCGTCATTTTGTGTATAAATCTAAGATGGTTATTATTTTCTTTCAGAGAACCCGTAAACTACTAAAATGCGGTAATTCATTGTGGGGTTGGGCTTAGAGATAGAAAGTGAAAAGGATAGAGAGCAGTAGCAATCGTGAGACATACATAGAGAAAGAGAGGGGAGAGAAAGAAGGATAGATAAAAAAGGGAGAAAGAGGGAGATAGAAATAGTGAGAGAGAGAGAGAGAGAGGAAGGGCAAATGAAAGAGGGAAATAGTGTGAGAGAGAAAGAATGATGGATACAAATAGTGAGGCAGAGAAAGAAAGAAAGTTAAAGAAAGGGAGGGAAAGAGTATGAGGAAGAGAGATTGAAATAGTGTGAGAGAGAGAGAAAGAGCCGAACAGAAATAGCGAGAGGGAAAGCAAGCAAATAAGAAAGAAAGGGAGAAATAGTGTGAGAGATGTATGTAAATGGTGGGAGAGGGAGAAAGTGTGTGAGAGAAATAGTGAGAGAGAGAAAAAAAGACAATAAAAGAGGGAGAGAGAAATGAGAATAGAGAGAAAAAGAAATAGAGAGATACAAATAGTGAGATAGAAAGAGAGAGAATGAAAGGGGAGTAATAATGTGATAAAGAGAGATGAAATATTGAGAGAGAGAGAAAAGGAGAAATAGTAACAGCGAGAGAGAAAGCAAATAAGGAAGAAAAAGAAATAGTGTGATATATATATATATATATAGTTGGAAAAAGAAAGAAAGATATATATGTAAATAGTTAGAGAGAGGAAGAAAGATATATATATATATATATATATATATATATATATATATATATATATATATATATATATATATATATATATATATAGTGAGAAAGGGAAATGGAAAAAAAGAAAGTGAGAAATAGTGAGAAATATATATATATATATATATATATATATATATATATATATATATGTATATATATATATATATATATATATATATATATATATATATATATATATATATATATATAGTGAGAGAGAGAGAGAGAGAGAAAGAAAGATGTATATAAATGGTGAGAGAGGGAAATGGAAAGAAAGAGAGAAACCAGAGTGAAACCAGAGATATGACTCTAGTGTATTGTGTTATCCATTTAAATTATTTTTAGGATCGAAGCAAGGAGAAACATCTGTGTCTGGTTTTAACAGACAAAAAGCATTTCTACCACCATGACATTGTCATTTTTAACATATTTTTAGTTTAACAAGGACAGCAGATATTAAGAATACAAAATTGGCTTTCGTAATTCTAAACACTAAGAGAAAGAGTTCCATCCAATGTTTCATATTCATACAAGAACGTTTAAAAAATGACTGGCTATTCATCCACCTCCTCAGAATGTGACACGGGATCAAGTTTAGTTTGGGGGCCCACACGCGTATATATGGGAGGAGAGAAAACTTGCCTTTACCTTTACCCGAGCATATTAAAAAGTTAGGCAAGCACATTATGGATTACATCAGGCAAATTTTTAGAAAAATACGTCTAACAAGTTGAGAATCGTGGCATACGAATTAGAAAATATGGCAAGCAAATTACATGAAAAAATTAATATTGGCCCACAGCAGATGTCTTAAATTAGATATTTACTAATCCAAGCTTCGTTCTGCACAAGGCAAACACTCAAGATAACCAGCGAGGAAAAAGTTCTCTACTGT
This sequence comes from Thysanoteuthis rhombus, assembly GCA_963457665.1. NCBI lineage: Eukaryota > Metazoa > Mollusca > Cephalopoda > Oegopsida > Thysanoteuthidae > Thysanoteuthis > Thysanoteuthis major. The sequence goes on along the minus strand of OY735234.1, from coordinate 29,170,404 downwards.
TACTAATGGTCTCTCCGTGGTAGATTGCCAAATGCATTTATGAAAATTAGCTCAGTTTGGTCCAGGATTAAGATAGCGAGGCACACTACAAGGGTTGAACTCTGGCCAGGCAAATAGCATGCAAAACTAACTTGCTAACCCTTGCTCTATGGCTAGGTCAGGTCTTATAGTTCTTGGTATCTAGGGAAAGATAAACTTCAAAGTATATTAAAAGGCGTTCGTTAAAGAGTATTATTATCTTATTTTTTCATCTATGTTTTAAACTGAAAATAAAAGTAGTATCTTTGTTCTCTGCTTATAATGCAGGAGTAGGTACAATCGGGCGATCGTAAGTAAAACCCACTTCTGGCTTGCCAGGCCAGTAGAGGCTTTGTTCTACTCCACGTTGCTTAACTTTGGTGATCTTAAGGGGGCCGATGCGTCGAACTTCTGGCCAAAACCCCTAAGCATAGAGATTCCTTGATCCTACTCCTTGGCAGAGAAGCATGTAATACCATTTTTAAAGTCTTTGGTGTGACAGCAGTGGATTGAACCATAGACTACTGAACTGAATGCAAGTTGTCTACCACTGAGCCACATTATCAGCGTGAAAAATAAATGTATAGAAATGAAAAGTTCATTAAAAAAGAAAGTATTCAGCTGTCAGATATTCCAGAAAAATCACTTCACATCAGGGAATCCTATCATTTTGTCAGTTTTATATTTTTTGTTTATCAATTTTCATTTTTTTTTCAATTTGGAGCGTTCTACTGTCTAAGGCACAAGACAGGCACCCTCTAGCATTTGGCACCCTGGGCGACTTCCCATGTTGCCGGTATCTTGAGCCGTCCTGCTCTACGGCAGGAACCCAAGGAGTATTATTGTCACACCATAAGATATAGACTAATTGAATACTCACATACGTACATGTTAAACGACTCTATGCATGGAAAGAGGGAGAGAGAGGGTAGAAGGGGGGCAAGGCATTGTGAAGAGTACGAAATTGTGGGGTGATGTGAGACAAAGACAGGGTTCACTCGTAGCATTATATGTCCACGTTCAAAATCTTCTTGGATTGACGTTGGAGGAGGGGGTGATAAACACTCACAGATGTGTATAAAAAAGTACACACCCAATAGACAGGTTCGACTCGCTGAAATACAAGGTCTAAAATTATCCACGCCCTGTCTACCGAGAAATTCACAATCTCATTGTGTGAAGTTGTGCACGTAGCGAAATCACATACACACACACACACACACGCACTAACACACACATACAAACACACGCACACCCACACACACAAATTTGAGGATGTATCGGTGTACGTATGTGAATGTGGATGTGGGTGTGTCTGGGTACGAAAGGGAGGGGTCATTCTCAAGGAACTGCTTTGAACTTGTAAAGGTAGGCACATACATATCTATATAGCCGAATAAATCACATAATGCACACACACACACACACACACACACACACACACACACACACACACACATATATATATATATATATATATATATATATATATATATATATATATATGTATATATATATATATGCATATGAATTCCCATCGAATGCCCTCTCCAAATGCCCGAAACTCAGTAGAGTTATAAACAGAATTTGTAATTTCCATCGTCAAATATTCGATCTATGTGATCCATGGAAGAGTGCTGGATTAATTACATCGACTAGGAAAGAGATTATGTTGAAAAATAAATAGATATTTGATGTGTAAAATAAATGCATTTTAATCATTAGCCTAAACGTGTGTGCATGTAAATGAGTGAATGTGTTCATGTGTTATTGCGAACGTGCAAAAATTACTGCATAAGTGAAATATATGAATACTCATTCCGTTTTATACACGTGGATTAAGAGAAAAATAGGCGAGGGATGCAACGCTTCCATATTATCATTTAGTAGGTTACGTCCCTTTGGTAACAATGTTTATTCAGTTGATTTGGAATGTTATGTGTGAATAAGGAAACTAGATATACATATACATTTAAACACTCAGCATATATATATATATATATATATATATATATATAGAGAGAGAGAGAGAGAGAGATGTGAGCACATTTATACATAGAGCTAGATGTCAGAATATATATATGTACTGAGCCTATCAGTCTGGCATGAGGCGACAAGTGTTTTGCACTTAGTGAGGATCAGACTCACTTGTAATGGTCTTTGCTAGACTAACTCGTGGCCCATTTACTCTACGGATTCCTGCTATTAAACATGTATACACGAATCGAATCAAGTCCATTCATACATGACATTAAAACATGCACCAATACACATACCGATAATACATGCCCCAATACACTTATATATATATATATATATATATATATATATATATATATATATATATATATATTTGTATATTTATTTAATTGTAATTGTTCTTTTTGTGCGTGCGTGCATGCGCACGAGCATGTGTGTGTGCGTGTGTGTTTGGGCGTAAGTGTTGGTAAGTAATTCTTTGAAGAAATATAAGTAATGTGAAACGGATAAATAACGCTTGCGTTGGTCGCGTCATTTTTGTTGAATCAACGTTTGAATAAAACCAGTCGACTGAACCTGGTGACACTTTCATAGTTTTCACCTTCAGAGGAAAATCTTGTTCATTGGTTTTTCTTCTTTATTGTTCTTCTCCTTTACTCCTGTGGCTCCTCGTCAGACGGCCTCCTCCGTAGCTCTTCACCGTAGTGCGCTGCCCCGCTGCCCCGCCCAAACCCTCTCTACTCTCCCCCACCTCCGCTTCAACCGCCATTTTCCTTTCCTACCTTCACCGAGGGCCTACTTTGTGGAATGGCTGGCTCGTCTGATCTACCCCAATGAATTCCGAGTTATTCACTCTGCAACTGAATCCCTCTTATCTTGACTTAGCACGATCTGAGTGTAACAAATCCGCACACGGCGTTGATATGTCTACCGGCACAAAGCTAATATTGACGGATTTTACAAGGACATAAACATACTGGCCGACCAATTGTCTGCTATGCTCGCTCCGGGTCAGCTCATGGGTTAAATCAGTGGTTCTCAATAGTATGCCGCTATTATTTCTCCAGTGTACCACGCAAATTGTATTTCAAGCCTTGAAAGTGTCCAGTGCGGGTATTACGTCTGTCCCATTTCCGCCACAGAGTTTCCAATGTCTTAATCATTAGATGTGGTGGGATCAGAACCTTTTTTTTTCAGCAACAGATGATCGAAGAAATGGGTGATGAGTATCAATATCAGTGTGTTGATATAAAAGTTTACTTCATCAACTATTGATTATAGTCATTAGATAAATGTCATTTTCCCTGAAGATGTTGATTAGCTTTGTTTTTCATTCATTCAGAGAGAGAAAACTAAGATATTTTGAATATCTAATAAGACTAAATAACATGTAACAACGGAATAATACTAAAAGATCTATTGATGGAAAGGGAAATAGAGTCCACTCAAAGTATAACGAGTAGAAAAGAAAAGAGAATGAATCATATTGCATGTTGTATGAATGTGCAGCAATGAACAGGGAAAGGCGGAGGAATACAGTGTCATCCAACGTTGAAAAACATGAAAACTGATCAAGAATATTCATATATTTTGCCTCAGATCTATGAGTAACGCATGCAAAAATGTCATTTGTGCCTAAGCAAGAAGTAATTAGAACATCCAATTGTGCCATCTTCTGGGTTGATCAAAAATACGAAGAATCAGTGTAGTGTGTGAAATAGAGTAAAGAGAAGTTGTTCGTGAGCCAGATAAGCTAATTATCCTATTATTTGCTCTACGGATTGGTCAAAAATCCCTTTGCCTGGTGTTGGTGTTCAAGATGAAGTCCAGGGATACGTCATCATTTTAGCTCGTATTTATGTAAGAGAGCAAATTCATCCGCTTAGATTGGATAAAACCATGGTTAGACATAAAAAAAAGTTAATAATTATCCAAAGGAATCAACAGACTGTTCAAATAGTATGAAGCAGTGCCGTTTATCTGGTAGCAGCATCAGTTGACCCGTCTGGGCTTCCCATATCCCGTTACTGTCTTGGCTAGTTCTTCGAGGTATTGCAGTATATGAAATAGACGTAGAAACGACAAACACCCGAAATGGCATCACTCACTTCACCATACGCTATTTTACCCATAGCTTGAGGGAGAGGAGATTTTCTCATGAGCATTAGAGTCCGTGCCAGAGCCAGTATCACTCTCTATTTCAGTTTGAACCAGACTTGCTCAGTCCATGTTCCGCGCTGCAGACCATGTTGTTTTGAATTTGACCAAAACTGTTATCAAAAATGCCAACATAGATTTCTTCAGTTTTCATATTGGTCCGGCTGGCTGACTGGTTAAATGACTTACGTGCACACTCTTGTGTTCTTCCAATCAATAACACCTGTGTTGGATAAGTGTCAGTAGTTATAATGCTTAACTGAAAACTTTACGTACATCGTATAACCGTCCAAAATCATTTTTCGAAAAGACAAAAATTCATCTGAACATAATCAAAAATGAGGAAATCACCAAAATTATTTATCTTACATCAAAAGTAACCTAAATACTTCGAAGCCGTACTTTCGTACTACTACTAAAGGTCTGGGTCAGCATTATAGTTATAACGAGAATAGAACGCCCTCGAGATTAATCTAAAAATTAGTCTTCTTCCACCACAGACATATTCCGAAACATAACTAAGGTCTTATCGATTAAAACAACAAAATGTTTATCCTGAAAAAAAAAATACAACAAAAAACAAATCGTATTCAGTTTTCCACTTTTAGTGGTTAAGCAAATGTTAAACGTTTTCAAATACAACTTGACTCAAGCCATGAATGCATGACATTCATGAAATAGCGCAGATTGGAAGTAAAGAATAAGCTCTCGACGTAAATAATCTTTTTTTTTCCATTTGTTTTGTTGCGTACGAAGAATTTTATTAAAAAATGCATTTCCCATTGTACGGCAATGTGCGCAATCCAGCCAAAAGAGATTCTGTCGCAGACTCTTCAAGAATGCAGAATATCGGTATTAGCTGCAAGAATATTCCGTTTCTTTGAGTACATTTGGGAGGTTTTTGTCTCATGGATCATCAAAGCCAAATCATTTTGCAACTCTCCCCGGAAAGTCTAAGTAGAAATCGTTGAAAATGTCGATAAGAACATTTCTATAAGTAAATAATATAATGTTTATGTTAGATCAGGGGTCCCCAGCTTTTTTTACACAGCGAACCAGTTTTATATTGACATTTGCCAACCAAGTGGGGTGGGGTTAATTACAACTGCAATGATGAGTCAACAATGAGTCGCTTATTGGTGGCTTGCACATTCAATTCCGTTTCTAAAATGGTTTATGTATCGAATCTAACATTAGAATTCGAGGAAATTAATTTCTTTTTATCTTGCAAAGAAAATTTTCGAAAAAAATTCATATTTTATTTGTGGCCTAATAGTACAAACTTTGTGGCTCAGTAATGATTCCATATCCAGATCGATGTTCGAATTTCAGTGAGTATCAGCGTACAAAAATCTTCAATCTTAATGATAAGTGATAATTCAATTGTTTGTTCATACTTTTGCAAAAATCAAATGTTTTTAGCATTCAAATGTTGAAGCTGAAATAAGGATAAACTTCATTGTACCACAAGCCAGTGTTGTTCACCCAGATCTCTTCGTTATTGTTATATACACACACATATATATATATATATATATATATATATATATATATATATATATATATATATATATATTACAATGGAGAGAGAGTGGGAGAGAGCAGCGGTTTGCAGGTGGTTTGCTATTCCACTCCTCATATGAATGTCATACGACTGGAGTCAGGTACTTTTTCATGTCAATTTCTACACGCTGCTGTGTTTACGATGTGTTTGAAATTTTATATAAATAAAAAAAAGACGAAAGAAATTTACTTACATTTCAATATCGCCTTGCCATACACTTCAACATGGCGATTCTTTGTTTGCTTGGGTGTAATCCTTTCTGGATCAGCATTCAATTTCCTGGAAGAAGAAAAATCCTTGTTCACGATGGTTCTCACACTTCATAGTATGACGACACAAATGTTTTCCAATACGAGAATGTAATTAACACTTTTTTTTCAAAAAGCAACACACACAAACTCATAAGATTCCCTTCTTGGTAAAACATAAACCCACTGTAAGGAACTCCATAAATTACATTGACAAATTGTAGGAAATAATTAACTGAAACGATATAAATTTTAGGAAATTTTAAAAAAATATATATTTTGTCTTTAATGCTATGAAGCTTCGTAGATTATATATATAAATCTTTATCAATGGACTCGGGATCCGGAGCTAAGGCTTCAATCCCGCCTGGCGGCACAGGGTGGATATCGAGTCTGAAGCCATACTGAAGAGTCGTAATACGATGAAACAGTTGTCTGTGGATGACATTATTAATCATAAATATATATATATATATATATATATATATATATATATATATATATATATGTGTGTGTGTGTGTGTGTGTGTGTGTGTGTGCGTGTGTGTGTGTGTAATAGCATTATATTATATTGAAATCCTATTTGAAATGATCTTCCCTTACCTCTCAGAGGAAGTATCACTTGGCCTAGACAACATACGCAGAATAAACAATTACTGAAAATGGGGCTGCTGCATGAATCGAACCTGCGAACGATAGGGTAGCCACGTAGCAAAAGAGTCGCATGAAAAAGCCCAAATGACTGTTTTCACTCAAAATTTTCATCTCGTTTATTCTCGGTTCATTATCGGATCTATTTGTACCTTTAAAAGCGACAATTATGCTATCAAGACATGGATATATGATCTGACTGAGTGATGCTTTATATATTAGATTGAAACTCTTATTTGAAATGTTCTTCTTGTATTACACGGAGAAAGGGTCACTTGAACTCGACAATGTAAATAGAATGAACGATTAAAGATAATGAAAATCGAACCTGCGACCCACAGCTGTTAAGCTCGATGGTAAGAATACCGCTACTTCGAAGCGGCTAGCCCATCAGTGGCAGGTTTGATTCCTGTAGGAATCCCATTTTCATTATTTACTTATTCTATTTCTTGTGTAGGCAAAGTGATACTTCCTTTGTGTAATAACGGAAGATCATTTGAAATGAGGGCAGGGAAAAATGCCAGTCTCTGGGTCCGGAGTGAAGGTTTCGATCCTCCCTCGTGGTACTGGATGGAATAATCAATGGTCCATAGTCATACTGAAGAGTTGTAATACAACAAAACAGCTGTCTGTGGATGACTCTATTATCAATTATATATATATATATATATATATATATATATATATATATATATATATATATATATATATATATATATATATATATAATGCTTTGGGGAAGAAAACATTTATATCTGCAGACTGCTATCCGTAGGTACCACCCGTTTTTCCTTTCATTTGTCGCTAAAGTGGTTGAGATCTTACTTCATCTCATGATAAAACCATTAGATTGGCAACTCTGTGGCTGAAGTGGGATAGACATAATATAAGTTCATGACTCTAAATGCTTTGACAAAGATTGGCACACTTTCAAGATATTTGCAGAGTACAGCTTGAGAACAATTGTTCTATCAGGATCTGCATTCTTCCATTAAGATGCATGCTCTGTTGGGGGTGATCAATTGAAACATTGGAAGAAGAGGTAATCAATAAATAAGTTACTCCTATCGCCTTTTGTTAGGCATTAATCACTAAAAAGTCTGAATCGACAAGAAAACAAGCGGACACAAACTAGGAACCAATTTAGCATAAACTTATTTGCAAATTGAACAAAAGGAAATTTTGTAAACATGATAAGAAGTGTTTATTGAAGTTTCCAGTCCTCTAACTCCATTGGTGCGGCCTGTATGCATGATGCACACGTACATAGCCAGCCGGACCGACTAAAAAACTGAAGAAACTTATTTTGACAGTTTTGGTGACAGTATTGGTTTACAGTTTCAAAATCATTTAATTTGTGTTTCACAATCTGTGCAATAAGCATAGCTCTCATTCATACTTTGAAAATGTAAACATTGTTTACCTAATTGTTTACCAATTCGTATCGTTGATAAAGTAGGGGAGAGTAAGAACCCACGTTCTTAGAGAAGGTGAGTGTGAGACAGGAAGTAATCAAACCACCTTTGCTCTAAGGGCGATGCTAATTTTCTATCAGCAGCTGAAGAGAAGAGCGACCACAAAGAGTGATCCTGTAGAATGGTTTTGATCTGTAAATTAACCCACCTCAAAAATATTTTGGGGCTGATTTTCAAAAATAAATTTGTTAAAAACCTGATCCGGATTCCCAATAGTGCACACAGAAAATTTCTTGCTTTTTTGTCGTGTGGTTTTTGCGGTAGTCGAGTACATACAGACCGACGAACATTCGGTGAATTATGATAAAGTCTATACATATATATATATATATATATGTGTGTGTGTGTGTGTGTGTGTACGTACGCTGGTAACTTTTTTGCAATATCCATTGCGTTTCATATCGTTACCAAAATATCACTTCATGCGAATCATTAATTAAAAAATAACTGTTTGGGGTTGAATGGGAGGGGAGCTGTGTTTAAAAAATGTCAACAGTGAAAAATTATGGTAATGGTTTGAGAAGACGTCATTGCTGAATCTAAGAAGGTAGCATGTCGTGATTTGCTCTTGTGAGTGACCCTCTTTCAGCAAATCCCAATCCCTCCCTCTTGCCGTCCCTTCTGCACGATGGTAAGCTGCTGGTGTGGGGATGGTGGTCGGGCTGCACCCTCTCGCTCAGCATTTGAAAAGCCCACTGCTTGGCCAGCAATTTCATCTTGGGACCAATATGAAGGCGAATCTTATCGACCAACCGCTGTTGCGATTTCCCCAGCAAAATAAACAATCGGTCGGGTGGGAATGACTTTTGACCTTTGCTTCTCCCCAAAAAGCCAAGTACATTAGGTGCACGCAGTCAGATGGTAAGAACTCCACCCCTTCTATGCTTCACACTAGAAAGACACCCCTACCCTGCCTGCCCCAAAATGCTCTCCCCCTAATGTACATACAGACACATTTCCATGAATACTGACATACACACACACGGTAGTATAAATACAAGTGCATACACACAAAAACTAACACGTAAGTAATACATACATATATATACAGTCACTAAAATACAAGATGTAAACAGGAACTTTATGAAGATCCATTTAGAGACAAAAATGAACATTTTTTCTCACGAGTCAAAACACTTGTTCACACGCATAAAAATACAAAGCAGCACGCTGAAATTCGCATTCTGCATACATTTAGAATGTAGGTAAAAAGAAACTCTCCATTGGAAATGGGTTATAACTTTATTATTTTGGCGCGGGGGATCCGCTTCTTTGTCTGCACTGAAAAGGCATTTCAGTTTATTCGTTGATACATATAGTTAATACTTCTGTACATGGGCATCTTAGCATCAGGAAATAATGGGGAAAAAGAGAGAGGAAAAAACTTCTCTGCAGAAGCATACCTGATTATTTTCATTGGGGTGGCTGGTCTCAAATCCACCAAAAAATGGGTATGTAGGCTGATTGAAGGAAGACATTTGACGATAGGAATAGTATGGGGTGGATGA
>OY735234.1:29080803-29155803 GCA_963457665.1 Thysanoteuthis rhombus | reverse complement strand
AAATGGTCTACATGACTAGCTCACTAACCACGGCTCCACAGCTAGGCGCCCCAAACTATTTATTCAATTCATCTTAGTCTGGTACAAAGTGTTTAGCACCGAGTAACAATCGAAATATCTGTAGTAGTCATGGTTTTCATAACTAGCTCGCTAACCACATATCTGAGCGCTAAACATATTAACAGATTAGTCTGGCACAATGTCATCACAGCAGAGCGTGCAGTTTCCATCGAACTATCTACGATAGTCAAATTGATCCCCACTATTCCACATTTTGAGATATCTCCCCTTTTCTTTTTTAACCTTAAGCTGGCTATGGCTCCACATATCATTTTTAGTGATTGCACCTCGAGAATGAAACGCGAGAGTCTAGCACTGGACTCTTTTTGGATATTGAACCATCAAAAAAATGATATTCACACATCTCTTCAAATGTATCAGTTGTTCTTCAACAGTTATTTGCAATATTAAGTCAATTAGAAATTAAATTATCCGTCAAAAACTCTTTCATCTCACATTGAGCTTATACATTTATAGATTACATGCTCGTTTATAAGTATATTTTAGGAACGAATCATGTTATTATGTAGCTACATTGTTTAATACTTTCTTGTTGTCCCATGATCATGTTATAGAGTAATTGTGTTCTATGTTATGAATCAAGCAGTGCTTGGAGGTGGGTTTTTTTTTCATTCAATTCTTATCCATAAAAAAATCGGTGAGGAAAAAGCAAAAACAAAAAGAAAATGATAAAACTGGAAAATAGAGCAAATATATTCACACCGCAATTTTTTAATATAAAGTGAGATTGAGATTCTGAAAAAGGAAATAGTTTTGAATTAGAAAGATCAATAAATGTGTTGATCCTCCTGTCGTACTCCAGTCTGTTCGTGTCCAATACTTGATAAGTAAATTAAATTAAAATTCTGTAAAATCTATTGAATACAGCTTGATGCAAAAACAACAACAACAACAACAACAACAACAACAACAACAACAACAAACCCCACTGAAATTATGTTTCTGCCCAGGGCGTCACCTATCCCAAAGATTCTGTATTCAGCGCCGTCAGGTCAGGAATGTTTGGGAACCTCTTAGCGAGTCGGCCAGAAAGTACCGCTATTGGATTAGCCTTTTAGTCGGTTTCAACATCGAAGTCTTTTTTTTTTTTAGCGAAACCAGCCGCGTGATTTTCTCAACAACGCATAAATCCATCATTTCAGATACAAATATCCTTTTTGTATATCTTATGTTTACATCTCTTCTCTAAACAAGTCAAAGTAGCTCCAAAGCTGAAAATATACAAACTTTTTTTTTTTATATTATCGACATGGAGCAAAGAGAGGACTTTTTTTTGAGAGCTGCAAAAGAGAAGGCCAAAAATGTGCACCTGTGTTTCAAGCGACGTTTTAGCGTAGCAAAGGTCAGGTTTGTGTAAATTAAGATTTGCAGCGATTACGAGACTGGGAAACCTGACACTTGAAAGCTGCAGGATCCACCCTCCTCTTTTACCTGGTGCACAACACCACTCCCCACCTACACCTAGATGTGCAGGTGTCTCAAAAGTCTATGAAGTGAAAAGAAACCGTATTTCATATTTTGCCAAATTCAAATATCGACCTTGCAAACATCGTTCAAAAGCATTGGATTAAAAACCATTAAATCTAGTGTCGGACCAGTGACACTCATTATCACAGTTTCACTAAATAAAAAAGATCAAAATCAGTTTAGGTAGATAACTGAATGACACTGAAGTGACCTCTACAGGGAACAAGCGTGGGCGAAGCGTGTGTAGATCCTGGGATAGTCGGCACCCCTTCTCTGACACGCTGATGCAAACCATGGGAGGAGCAATAAGCGGCTTTACTAACTGGTTTGGATAAAGAATTGTCCGTCTCATAGACTGGCCCCGCAACCACGGTTAAAAGGTCCTGTCCACCATAGTGCGCTGGAGAGGTGAAGATTGATCCGTGTCTTTCCCAATTGAACGCCACTTTTTTTGGCTGAAGATTGAACTTGGTTCTTCAATTCTATTTTCCGTACAATTAATCTACGTACACCCCTGAAGTAGTATAAAGGGTCAATTTCACTCAGCAGTCCAAACTTTGTTAACAATAAAGACAACAGTCAGTCTAGTTTTTGTAAATCACTGTAAACATGTAAATTTACATTGAACAAATAATTGGTTTATCTAGTGCTTGAGAGGGTTGCGTTTTTCTTGCCGGGGAAATTCTTGTTCTCATCGGATGTAGTGGTTTGGGGCTACAAAAATCTTCTTCTTCCCATTAAACCTCTTAGTAAACTTTATAAATATCTATGCTGAGCAAACAAAATGGTCTGAGGATATTGCTTGATGGTTCAAACGTAGGACGGAAGGTTAGCAGTCATTTGTTGATGTAAGTTTATTTTGAGAGGGAAAAGTTGATTTTAAGTGGGTACAGAACGCTGTTTCCTTTGATTATTCATTCATATCTTGGCACTTGCAGCCACGCTAGTCGTTATTGAGAGTAGTGCAATGATCGGTCTCCTTTTCAAGAGGATTAACAGGATAGCCAGGTAGGCTCTCTATATGTCCTCAAGCTGCTTACAACACATGATCTTCCCAGATAGTTACCCACCAAGGCACTGACCAGGCTCAATAATACTCAACCCCAATGAGCGTACGTAAGCAGGTGCATCCAGCTTGAGTTGACTATTCCTTTGCTGTACTAGTTGTGTCAGAAAAGCAATTTTATCCTTCAGTGTTTATTATTCACGTCCAATCCACACTATTTACTATCAGAGTAGATAAAAATCTTAAACAATGGTTAACAAAAATTAATTTAATCATCATCATCAACCACATTAATAGTCTTGTCACAACTCCAACGTAATATTGGTTAATGGTCAGATGGTTCTGATGAATTGATAAATCACGAAAGAGAATCATTTTATTCAATATTACTATATAAATTACTATAATTTAAAAATGTCGAAATATTAGCATATCAGTTATTCTATTCTGAATGATAAGGGGTCAAAATAGAAGAGGTTTTCTTTTGTTCCCTTTTAAGGATCAAAATCAAAAGGGGGTCTATTTCCAGGAGGTTAAAATGGGTAGGGAATTCCGTTTTTCCACTTTTAGGTATCAAAATAAGGAGGGGATTTTTTCACATTCAGTGATCAAATTGCAATGGGAATATTTTCTCTTTACTTTCAGGGTTCAAAATAGAAAATGAATCCCCCCATGAAATGGACAGATTTTCCCCCGCGTTTGGGGTTCAAAATAGAGGAATATGTTTCTACTTTGAAGAGTCAAAATAGAAAAGAATCTTTTTTAGGGGTCAAAATGGGATGAAGGTTCTACTCTTCAGGGTAAAAATAGAATGGGGATTTTCTTCAACTTTAGGGGTCAATATAGAAGGGGAATTTTTTTTACACTTTTAGGAGGGTGAATCTTACATTTTACTTCAAAGGGGTTGAAATGGAGAGGGGGATTTTTAGCTTGATTTTTAGGGGTCAAAATTCAGCAGGATTTGTTTTCCACGTTTAGGGGTTGAATGGAAAGGCAATTCATTTCATCACTTCCAGAATTCAAAATGGATGGAGAAAAATGTCTCTCTCCATTTTGATCTCTAAATGGAGAGGGAAATTTTTCTCTGCTTTTAGGGGTTCAAAATAGATGGGAGAATCTTTCTCCCACTATTAGGAGTCAAAATCAAGAGGGCCAAAATTGTACGATGTCAATATGGAGATTTCTCCACTTTTAGGGTCAAACTTGAGGGGGTGTTCTTCCATTTCTAAGGGTCAATTTGGAAGGAGATTTTTCTGCCACTTTTCCAGTTCAAAAGGGAGGGGAAATTTTCTATCCCACTTTTATGGGTTAACATGGGAGAGAATTTTTCCACTTTCAAGTGTCAAATGACAGGGGAATCCCCCCCCCATACTTTAGGGATTAAAATGAAGGGGATAATTCTTGTTCACTTCTAGAACACAAAGTGGAAAGGGAATTCTATTTCCACTAGATGGTCAAAATGGAATGAGAATTTTTTGTAACTTCCAGGATGTATTTATTTCTGATATTAGGATTCAAAATGGAAGGGAATCTTTTTTCCACTTTTAGTGGTCGAATAGGAAGGGGATTTTTCTCACTCTGGGGTAAAAATAGTGGGAAAATCATTTTTCCATCTATAGGGTTCAAAATGGGGCGGATATTTTCCATGTTTGGAGGTCTAAATGAAGGGTTATTCTTTTATCCATTTTTATGGGTCAAAATCATTGGGAAGGATTTTTAACCACTTTCTTGGATCAACCTCAGCGCAGGACTTTTACCTACATTCAGAAATTGAACTCAGGGGGATGCTTTTTTAGGAATCAGAATCAAGGTGAACTATCTTTTCCACTTTCATCGGTCGTAATCTTGGGGAAACTTTTCTATTCATTTTTAGGAGTCGAAATCAAGGGGAAACTGTTTTCATGTTCTGGGGTCAAAATTGATTCGATCTTCTTTTCCCTTTAAAGTGCAAAAGGGAGTATGTTTTGTGGACTTCCGTGACCCCGGGCATGTTTCAAGAAAGATTCCAGAACAAAAGTAAATACAAAAATGTTTTTTCGAGAGGTTCAATTCAAATTGCATGTATAATACTAAACTGAATATTTTGCGAATGTTTATTGGGGTATCTGCGGTCATGTCAGACCGATATTAATGGCCTGATATTTTGTTTATCTATCAATTTAATTTTGATCTATTTTCCAGCGGAGATGGTTACTTCATCTATTATGATTCTTACATGAAAAAAGGATTTTGGTAGTTTTCCGGGGAGGGGGGCAAGGAAAAAAAAGGAGAGAGAAGGGACTTATATAGTTACAGAAGGGAAAATTTGGTAAATTACAGACGGCAGTGGGAACATTTTTGAATACGGTATTAATCTCTATTGATAACATTGATAGAATCATTGATCAGCGACGAAGATGTGAAATGAACAGGGCGAAAATGAGAGGATACGGGCATAGGGTGAGAGAGGTGGTCAGCATCCATGGGATTTCCATGGGTTCAGAAATTAAAAATAAATGATGAAAAGAGATAAGGGACGACTTCTTTCATTGTGGAATGATATTATATAGGATTGGGGGAGATTCTATCGAAAAAGACATTTATTTGAGGTGTCTAGAAGGGTTGAGGTACGGATGGGTCGATCGGTTAACGGCACGAAGAACAGAATCGGTAAACTGAGCTCAAACTCTGGCTGAAATAATTTTTGTTCACTTCGTACTGATACCCTTGCAATGAGCATGAATCCATCTCTCCTCCCCATTCCAGATATTGACGAATAATAGATCAGAATGAGCTCTCAAGTCACAGTTGGCAACCAGTCTATGAAAAGGACAATCGTGATTCCAAACGAGTCCGAAGTATGATGGGCTCCCTCGGGTTCCCTAGCATTTGACACACCAATGATCAAATCGTATGTGTTGCCCCAACGACGTTGCATTGGGTTACGAGATAAGTAAGGTATGGTGATGTAAGTTAAGGTGAGTTAAGGTAAAAAATGGTTGGCTCCTTCGTCTGTCCCATCGGGAGAATGGAAGTTTTGTCTCAACTTTTCTGCCAGATAGGTAGTATCGTGAAATTCTACATGACCACATTTGTTGATATCTAAGCTATTGCTTTGATTGAAAGTCCCCTTCGGATGTCGGTGAATAGTCACGAGGGTTGGGGGCGCAAAACTAAACACACCAAGTGACTAACTAGCGCCTGGACGCACCTGTCGTCCGTCCAATATCTGAAGTAAATAAAATTGTTGGGAGTAAGATGTGTGTGTGTAAGTGTGTGTGTGGAGGTCTATGTTTTGTCAAATAACCTGTGGACCTACTGTCATAGACTGGCAAGTAAGCTGAGAAATGAAATGCAAAATCTTCACAACGCCAACTTCCCGAAATTTTACCAAAACTAATTGGACCTTCACTCTCAGTATACTTATACTACCAGAAGTACCCAACCTTGCCTGGGTTTCTGAATATCTAGAACGAATTCAGTCACATAAGTTCATTATGCTTCGTATCAATTGCTTCGAAAAAAAAAATGCTGACTAATGCTGGTTCAGTCAGAATCGTCGCTTCCATACAATTGAGGAAATAGTTCAATTTTACTTTTATGAAAAAAAAAAAAAATGGAATTATATAAACGGATATATGTCGGACCCAAAATTGAATTCTATTCTACCAATACTGAAAAATTGGGGGTCCCTTTTCTCAAAATACTGAGCTAATTCACATAGCTGTATACGAATTCTTTTTTTATCAAGAATTTTTTTGTCAGTGTCAATTAAATCATTCATTTCTATTCCTGCATTTCCCAAGGGCATTAGGAAACAGAACTAGAGAAAAAGACGAAGTAAAACTTTTGTCTCTGTGTTCGCGTATGCTAATGCACATAGGGTATCTATGAATATGTGTGTTTACATCACTTCTACTACTTCTACTGCTGCTGCAGTTAAATTCGTAGTAGAACAAAAAGTAAATTTAAGCATCTCTGATTTTTCTTCAACAAAAATAATGTTTCTATCATACAAAAAATATCTGTGCCTTGTTTTGAAATGGATAAAAAGAAAAAAAATATAGAATTGTAGAAAATTGAGAGGAAAATAAATTTCGTTTTTGTATGAAATAAACATAGTTATACAAGAATATCAATTTGTATCCATACGCAATTATTCACGTCATTTGTATCCATACGTAATTATTCACGTCATTTGTATCCATACGTACTTATTCACGTCATTTGTATCCATACGTAATTATTCACGTCAGCAGCGCCATGGATGGATCAGAAGATGACGTCTTGTGCAAAGAACCTGCTGACCAAGCGTTAAAAACAAGAAGACTCACAATAAGAAGGTAACCCCTGTGACGTCATAATAGACGGACAGACTCGATAGTTGTTCGACGAATCTGATGAAGAAGAAGACTGATCGTTCGACTGATTCTATATTGGCCATTTTCTCTGCTATTTTTCCAATAAATGAAGGCCGCATTTACAAATTATCATGTATTTTTTCTAGGCGATGTTGAATACGAAATATGGAGCCAACTTTGATTTTTTTTCTTTCTCGCTATGACGGGAAGTCATCTAAGTCATTTACTTTTCTACAACAATTTGATATCATCTTATATTCACGGTTGACTTATATTAAAAAAATATACAGTATATGATTTTGTTAAACCAATTTATTACCTATGGAATACATCTATGTTAATTGTAATTAGATACAAAGGCAAATGAAATTGATGTATCGGTTATTACTATTACTTTTTACTCTCCGTCAATATCCATGTGGTCTGCGATTACTATAACTTTTTCAGGCTTCAGAATTATGAGGGAGGAATAATGAAAGAACAGAGGCTATATTTACTCCCATTCAAGCATAAGCAGCCCCTTCCATTTTTACCCCCCTTCATTACATTGCAAAGGAGTGGCGGGGGAGACATTTGGAGTAAAGTCCCTTTTGCCCCCGTTCCAACATAAGCAGCCCGTCCGTTCTTACGCTTCTTTATTACATTGCAAGGGGTGGTGAGGGAGACATTTATAACAAAGGCTGAGTACCTTTTGCTCTCGTTCAAGCATAAGCACCTCCTTCCATTCTTACTCTTGTCTATTACATTACAAAGATACGTTGGGGGGGAAGAACAAATCAGAGATATGAACAAAATTAATTATAATCGGGAAGCATGATGATTGTATATACAAACAACAGCAACAACAACAACAATAACAACAACAGCAACAATAATAATAATAATGATAATAATAATACAGGTCTTGTTCGTCACTCAATAGAAACTGTCATGTGATCAATGAATTTTGGAAGCATGTTATGTTGGGGTTGATCAATTAACGAAATGGAAAAAGAATTGGTCAATGACTGAGTAATTTTTGTCGCGTTTTGTTGGACAGTGATCACTAAAAGAGTCAGGATTTTCAAAAAATGAACGTGAATCTAGTTGGTTAACTCTTTCTCTCTCTCTCTCTCTCTCACACACACACACACACACTCACACACAGATACACACACACGCACTCATTAACAACTCATACTTACGCCTTTTCCCCCGGATTAATCATCATAATCTATTTCTCTCTATCTAATTATCACACAACCACGTGTTTGATCAGTCCTTTTTAGCAGTCAATATACGATACGCAACATCACTCCAAATCAAGAAGTTCTTCACCCAACATGAAATTACTAGACCTCAAACCTTTCAGTTTTCTCTTTGACCGTAATAACATTACTCAATCTCTTTCCTCTAGAGACACACAATTCGGATATTCAGCAAAACATCTGGAGATCTATTTCTTGATCCATACCTCCCTGCTGACCAAATAGACAACCCAGCGCTGCTCTGGTTCCTTTATACATGTAAAATCCACTTTATTCATTAATCACTGAACCAGCCCACTGCAAGACATGGACCCCATATAACAGAAAATATCCTGTATCTTCATTTCACATATTCTTGAAAAAGCCAAAATGAACTCGTGAAACATTGCAATGAATTAGATAAATCGTATTTGTACAAAAGATGACCTCCTGAATTGTTATTTCACTCAAATATTATTGGAAATATAATAATCCTCATATATATATATATATAAGGAAACCATAATTCATTTGGTAGAATTATCTCTTTTTTGTGGGTTTTGAGCAGGTTCTTGGCATTTTCTAACTAACTTGACTTGATATATGAAAACTTTAAAGCTGATAATAGTGCAAATAAATGTTGAAAAGTCCAATATTCCAAATGATAGCAATTTACATCTTGGTGTAGGAGAATTCGTTGTTACAGACAATGTAAAGGAAAAGTTACACTGTTCATCACTAACACACACACACTATATCTATATATCTATATCTATCTATCTATCTATCTATCCATCTATCTATCTATCTATCTCTATATCTATATCTATATATATGTATATATATATATATATATATATATATATATATATATGTGTGTGTGTGTGTGTGTGTGTGTGTGCGCGTGTGTGTGTCTGTGTCTGTGTCTGTGTGTGTATGTACGTTAGCAGTTGTATTTTTTTTAATTATTCCACGTATTCCCTACCAACCACTTCTATTTCTACTTGTTGCGTCCGAATTTATCATTTATGAATAGTTTTTGTCTGGAAAAGGCGAAACCCTTCATTCGTCCAAGAAGAAAGAGTACCGCCTTGCTGACAGGAGTAAACAAGTGTTGCTTGCTTCTGTTATTCGTCGGCAGGACAAAAGTAAAAAAGGGCCCGGATATGGTCTGTTTCGTGTCTTCGACTTTGGAGGCTTATAAATAACCAAAGGTCAGACTCATCAGTTTATCAAGAGGAGACCATGTGGGGGAGTCGATGGTTGGGGTGTGCTATGCGGTTACCCACCCCTTCATCCCTTCTAACCCACGCCACGAGGAGACATCAGAAAAAACAGTGCAGTAACATTTGACTAGAAGAGCGGCCGTAAATTTAAACTTCAGTACCTTGTTAGTCAGGTTTTTCATCCATTTCAGATACAAAATGAAATTTTGATCTCTGTTTTTGCGGGGAGAATTTTTGCGAAAATGATTTTTAAAAAACCCTCTGATTTGAAAATGATAATTTCGTTTCTAACTGCGTAGGTTGACAGTTCTTAGAATAACAGAAAGTTAGGAACAGTTCTTAATAGGTTTGCAGAGATAATAAGAAACTGAGTGAACGATATAGAAAGTGGGCAAAGAAAGAGTAATATTTTACGTCACTTTATATCATATCATTCTGTTTTTTGAATTAATTCCCGAAAAATAGATAGAGAGCACAAGCAATAAATAGATAGAGAAAGCATGCTATACAATGTTTGTAATTAATGTTTACACTTCATGTACAAATTCATAGCTCGAAAAAAATCAATTCTCAAGATGAATAAATGCAAGAAAGAAAGAAAGAAATCAGACAAATCAGTGTTTATAATTAATGCATATATTTCATATATATATTTACTAGTAGGGAATCCCCGAGTGCCCGAGAGAAGGAATAATTTCTTACACACACCGGACAAGCTCGCTCACACTTCCGAGACAACTTTATCATTTTCTTTTCGGACGGCACATTTTCCCTGGTAGTATTGTGTAAGAAAAATATATTAAAGAATATAGGTGTTATTGTGTTGTCAAATTTGAATTTGTATTTCCCCTGAAATGCCAGGATTCCTTACTAGTTTATTTAT
The DNA here is from genome assembly GCA_963457665.1 of Thysanoteuthis rhombus. Lineage (NCBI taxonomy): Eukaryota > Metazoa > Mollusca > Cephalopoda > Oegopsida > Thysanoteuthidae > Thysanoteuthis > Thysanoteuthis major. Next base: position 29,145,574 of record OY735234.1, on the reverse strand, counting down.
ATTATTTTCATATTATTCATTGATGTTTACCATTTGATATTATCATCATCATGATAAAATGATCTATTTAATAATTTTTGACACCAAAGCACAACCTAAAACGACTAAATCTAGATGGGGAACATCTAAAACATCTAAACATAGAAATAGAGTTACCTCTCTTGATTTTAGAGCTCCAATTGTAAGTATCTTTTTTAGAAGGAACTTATATTGAATATTATCCCGAAGGAGGCCCGGGGCGTGCTTCCTTTGTTCATGCATTATCCTAGGGTGCATATAGACCTCCTTGCTCAGAGTAAGCGATTTTTCAAAAATAGATATCTCCGGGTTTATTACGATGGAATGGACATGTTACAAAATTTGTGCCTTTTTCATCAAAATATGTTGTCAAAAGTAAGTGAATATTAATGAAGATGCTTTTGGAATAAAGACTAAACTCACTTTTAAAAAATCGTACCAGACAAAGAAAATCGATTCAAAATGTAAATTTAATTACAAACGTCCGAATATGATAATAATACTCTGTCGAGTACTATGTGTAATGACTTTCGCAGTCATCAAGTTGGACAACCATACTAAGGAGGTTTTTTTGTTTGCTTTTTTTTTAAAGATAACATTGTCAAATAAGTTGTCCGAGAATATTAATAGCTATATCATAATTTAGGAGTACAAGAGCTTGTTATGATTTTGAGCTGATTAACAAGGTGAGCGTGAATGCAGACCCCATACTTTGAAATAACGTAGCTGAGTGGCCCACATTTTAGGCGATCACAGGCGTCCACCCAACTGGAGTGCAATGTAAGAGCTTCATTCTAGAAGAACAGCTTTGCAGATCCGTATCTACTCGCTTCCCCACTCGAGCAAGATTTGACACAAGGTCGTTTTCAATCTGAGGTTCTAGTTACGGGAAAATTACAAAGATTGCTCTAGTCCCTCAACTAGTAAGTAACTAGCAAGCCCGACCCATCAGGATGATACAGCTCATGAAGTATTTATACCTCATGTAGCCAGAAGAAAAGACAACCCATCGAGTATAATGCAGCCAGAAAAATAGACAGAACATGAAGTATAGGCATCCATGAAAATCCTCACGTGATGAAAACTCACGGTCATGAACGTTCGAAGGAGAAAATAAACATACAGAAAAAGTCTACACCGAAAAAGCCCACAGGGGAAAAGCTCACAGGGAAAAAAGCCCAGATTGAAAAAGCTCACACCGGAAAAATGTGTTTTTAATGTGTCTTACCATTTTTTCTATTTTTAAGGAGGTAATGAAAATTTAAAATACTTATCTCCAGTAAAGGTCACTTGATATCAGATTATGGTAATTAAATCCTTTAGCAAACTTTATTCGGTGTGGTGTCCATTTAAGGGTGATCAATGTTTTGATTTCTCCACCCAGAACGTACCTCTAAACTGAATATGCACGTCAGAAAGCATGTATTAAATACAACGTTTTTATGCACATAGGAATCGTTAAAGGTATGTAAGTAAAAGATATAAAAATTATAAATACATACAAAGATTCTAAAAAGAAGATCCTTTTACATAAAATGTATAATCAAACAGAACGTTCATCAGATATTACCACAAATAAAATGAAGCGTCTTTTTTTTATTCCTTAGCAGATTGTAGACCATGAATTCATGTGTCGACGGTATTTTGAACCAGAACTTAGATTAATTCATGGTTTTAATAAAGAACAAAATACGAGCGTTTATTTTCATAATTAGGATAATTTCTGAGGAATATTTCGTTTAATTATAGTTTTTAATAAAAATCATAAACGGAAAAATGATTTGGGTGTGGACTTCAATTGGGTGAGCATTGAACCGCTCAACATGCGACAAAAAATATTTCCATATGGATTTCTTTCATGTGGGATTTTTTGTGTGAGTTATTCATAAAGTATACATGGTACCTGAGGACAAAAGATCAGAAAGCCAATGAGAATAGAAATATTCTGTGGCTAGAAGAAGAGAATAATAACGGAAAATATATACTTCGTGGTCAGAAAAATATACAAATCGTCAAGTATACTGATATCAAGTTTTCCTTATGTTCAATCATTACATTATTACCATGTATTATTGATACAATTATTATCATCGATAAAAAATTGATTGTGATAACAATGCAACAACTACGATAATAATAATAATAATAATAATAATAATAATAATGATGATGATAATAATAATAATAATAATAATAATAATAATAATAATAATAATAATAATAATAATAATAATAATAATGAAAAGAGCATTTTCCTTTTTTCATTGCTTATTCCTTAGCGCAACTTATGTTTACTTTCCAGAAAAAGCCCTCACCTATAGTCTCCTGTGCTCCTTTTGACAAGCCCCGTCCCCTCTGCTCCCCAAGACACTCTACTCTAGTCCACCCCCATACTCAATATAATGACCTCCACCAGACAAAGAGAAAAAAAAGACCAATCTGATGTCCACGTATTTACCTAACTTTTTCCTAACCCATACCTAACTTCACCAAGGTCCTTTACAAATCCCTATGAATTGTTCGAGTCGACCCCTACTGTGTAGAGGACTTTTTTTGCCTGTTGGTATATTCAGCTTTTATTTCCTGACAAACCATGGAACAACGGAACAACTTACACGTATATATATATATATATATATATATATATATATATATATATATATATATATATATATACATATACGCACACACGCACACACACACACACACACATATATATATATATATATATATATATATATATATATATATATATATATATATATATAATCCATGGAAATATGTACGAATATACATGATAATATATTAACACTCATAAACTCACATATATATATGTGAGCACGGGCAATCTAATTTTTATACATTCATGTATAGACGCACATATCGAATACACACGTAGACCTAGAGATGAATCCTTGATGTACTTATATATACACACAGTCATATAATTACTACATTTATAATGCGACTGAGATCGGCCTCACTCAACAGCAGGCGTTCTTAAATATTCACCTAGTTGAGGTCAGACTAATATTCGTCTCCAAGACGAGCTTACTAAATAATTTTGACAGACTAAGATACGCTTACTAAATAGCAGTGCACACACACACACACACATGCAAAGCGTAGAGCAGTGATCAGTATATAAGTCAGACCATCACCCGATGACGAGCACCCATTAATAACCGTTTATTACCTTACACGTGGTGATACCCGTTGACACAAATATTTAGATTAATATAGGGTGGTGGAAAAGTCACTTCCCATTTTAAAACGTGAATAATTTTTTTCGATAAAAATAGTGGAGAAATTTTCCCTTCAAATATATTTATTTAGGACTAGGGAGATTTTTTAAAACTAATTTTTGAATATCACATCCCTCAGAACTGTCAACTTTAGGCAATGTTCCACGAAAGTTCGTTATGCATCTGACTCCAAAGCTCTATTTCTTGTTGAATATTATTCTTCAGTTTAAGGAGTGTTCTGGGATCTGTTCAAGTAAACCCTTTCTTCAAGATAATCCCAGAAGAACGAAATCGTGAACGGTCAAATCTTGCAGACGTGGAGGCAAATGAATATCTTAATTTGCGAAACTGAAAATGAAAGGCATTTGCAGGAGGTTATATTCCACAATAAATTCAAATTAATTTACAAGACCTGAAATAAAAATTATGTAAAGAAAAAACTTTGACTGGTTCATCCAAAAATTATTCAAGTCTTAAAATGGAAAGTGACTTTTGCGTTACCAAATATATATATGTAGGCAAATTTGTTGTTTTTTTGCTTTTGCTCGCGTATATATGCACGTGTGTGGTGTGTGTATACGTGTTCGCATATGCTATGTGTACTTGTGTGAGCGTGTATTTGAACGTGATTACCTGGTAAATGTTTAATGTCCTTTGAAGTTTTCCTGTCCCAATTTCATTCACCTTTACAGTCTTTTTACGAACTCAACTTAATGGCGCTATTAACAAAAACACAGCCGGTGTGCACTTTGTGAATTCACATACACACAAATACTCACGGGCGTTGACTGTAGAGCAATGTTTAGTAAACTAGCAAGTTCGATCAAATCACTTTATCTTTTTCCCCTTCCTGGAATGGCCATTTGAATATCTTCATCCCCTGGGGTGGCCATTAGAAAATCTTCTCCACAAGAACGACCATTTGAAATCTCCACACATACAATGGCCATTGGGTCATCATTCCGTATCCATTTTTATCAATTGCACATTCCCCTTCCTAACGTAATCTAAGGGAGGTATTTACTAAACGCCATTTACAGTAGAAGAAACCATGCCGCTCGTTTTCCACAGTTACACAATCTATTGCGCTACAGTTACATAAAGTTACATCCGGGAACTATCTATCAGCTGAGGGTTAGGGTTAGCTAACTAATTAGCTATTAACTTTGTCATCCAATTGTCACGTATTTGGGAATCCTGGAAAGTCAACTTTTAAAAAATGGTATTTCTACAACGGAATGTACACGACCAAGTCAATTTTCCTTTTATGTGAAGAGTTGATAAGGTGATCAAAGGTGAAATAGACGTTGGGAAACTATTTTGGCGATAATATTTACATGAATGCGTCAGTAATTTTGCTTTTTATTTTATTTAATTTACTACATTCTTTGTAGTCATTTTCATGACAGAAAAGGAAGTCATACCGGGCACGGATCTAGGGCAGGTCTTGGGGGTCTGGATACTCCCACTCCTGGCTTGGCCACAGCACAATTAGAATTTCTTTTAAAATATTTACTTGGATAGATTTTACGAATAAATAACTCAAATAGTATCAATCAATCATAAATCAATTTCAAAAACTGGAAAATATCATTCAGTTCTTCATTTAATATATGATATTTTCTATCGAATTCTTCATATATTTTTAATCATTGTATTGTAATTTCTTTGATTGATTTCTCATTTGACTCTTTCGTCAATTCTATTGCTAAAAAGTTGCAACTCAAATGTAAGTGAAAAATGCATCTTCTTGTTTCTGATGTTTGAAATTTGTTTTTTTCCTCGTATTTGTTTGAATTTTCCTTTCTATCTGGCTCTCACTCCTTGCTCAAATCCTGGATCCAGTTTACAAACTGAAATGTAGTAATCTTAGGAAGAATAAAATGATTATTTACAAAGTGCTTTTTCAAGAAGATTTTTGAGAGGATCTGGAACATGATGCAGTTACTAACATGGCATGATATCTCCATGTTGCGGGACAGTCTATACGCTTTAAACTTCCATTTGAAAAAAAAAAAAAAAAGAATGAGAAAATTTTCCCTGAGTACCACACTTACGGAATGCTTATTGAATTTCTGCAAAACCTTTCCTTGTACATCCTTCGAATGTGTCCCTACTTCTAAATGACTTCACTACCCGAAAATTTGAGTATTTTTTTTTATAGCTGAGGTGTTGAATCGAAAAGATGAAACTTAGCCTCAAAACTTTGTGCCATACCTAATATATATATATATATATATATATATATGTGTGTGTGTGTGTGTGTATATATATATATATATATATATACACACACACACACACACACACACACATATATATATATATATATATATATATATATATATATATATATATATATATATATATATATATATATATTGCGTTATATGATTTTTGAACCTCTATTTGGAATGATCTCCCGTTATTACACGGTGAATGACTCATTTGGCCCGGACTACGTAAAAATAGAATGGAACGTGCAACCAATAGGGTAGCCACTTCAAGGTAGGGTTACTCATACCATAGAGCCAAACAATCAGTGGTAATGCAAAATTCAATGGTAAGAGCAACGCTACGCCGAGTAGGGACTGACGTCGCTCACATCAAACGTATTAACCACAGAACTGTCCGATATCTCGAAAATTGTTAAAGATAAGAGGTGTTCTGAAGGTTGATTTAGATTAAAAAAAGAAAAACGATCCTAATCGGCCAGTAAGTCACGAATCTTTCCGCATCTATATAGCACCAATATATATCATTATTCAATTTATAATCATAGGTAATTTCCTATTTTACGAAAATTCTGCTCCTATCAGAATTCTCTTTTCGTTTTTGGCGCTTTCAATCCATTAGACCTTTTAAGCAGCCAGAAACTTCAGAAAAATGGTTCTGCTGCGGGGGTCTGTTAACCATGTAAATACAATACTGCTAAACTGGGGTCTTATCTCTGCTCTTTATGAAAATACAGATGTAAATAAGGCTTACAGGAATCGTCTAACCTTTGGTCCCTTTTTTTATTTGTATAAACTTTTATTTATTTTTATTTTTTATCATCATGCTGCTTGCTCCATTTTTAGTATGGAGTCATGTAAGTCGAACTTCTGCAAGAAATATCCAAAAGCTAGTACCCAGTTTAGCATTGTAGTTACATTGTAAACACATTCTCTTCGTGAAAACTTTTTTGTAAAAGTTTGATCGATCGAAGTCAAATAGATTGAATACACTAAATATTGAGAGAAAAAGTTCTCCTCGAACTATTTCATGCGCGTAAAATAGAAAATTACCTTATTCTATGCTGTACTTCAATTTAAAAATTCAAATAACCTTAAAATACTCGCTATTAAATGCTAAATATTGTTTTTCAAGTGTAGTTTATGATTCAGGTGTTTCCATTAGCATAGAATCCAATTTTAGATATCTTTAGAAGATCATAGAAAATGTCTCGATAATTCTTTTATTTTTTCTTTGAAAACAGATATATTCAAGATATAAATACTATCATATAAATATAAATGCAACAAGTCTGATTGCTGCTAGGTCAAACTTGACCCCAACTTCGATTCCAACTGAAAATGACCACTGCAACCTCTGCATTGTAAACAAATAATAAATAAATTTGTACATTTATATGATTTGTTGGTTTGGCTCCAGTTGTTCAGGGAGCCGCCGAACGATCAGCTAGTCAAGATTTTAAATCTTTTCCAAAACAATACACATGTTAACCGTGGGCAATGCGAGTTTTTTACAATTCATTTTTGCATGTCCTGGGGGTTGCTGAAGATTTGGGGATCCTGTTGGCTTGGCTTCTTGACAGGTCAACCAATCCAACATTTACTACATTGGTTTCCAATCTGATTGCAGCAGACCTATGAGGGTCAACAAAGGTATAACTAAGGGGTCTGGGAATTTGTTGAATAAACAGACCTTTCAAATGCTTGACTAGAGATTTCAGGTTCTGAGCGGGAGACTCGCCTCCTGGGCGGACTCCCTTCAAAATTTAGTGAGATTTGTTATTTTTCAATGTTAGCAGAAATGCAGTAAGTGAACATCTATTCATAAAGCTTTTGGGGGTCTTTCCTCCGCTTTTGAAATTGCCCTCACCTTCTCCCTCAGCTACGCCCCTGTACATTTGGATAATGCTATTTTGAAACCAGGTTCTTGGACAAGTTAGATAGTTGGGACTTATTATAATGAAAACTGACACGAAGTATTTTATGTTTAGCTTTTACCCTCATTTGAGGAAACTATTTCAAAAAGTGAAATATCCAAGTTGTGGGATTGCCGAAATGAACAGGAACATAAGAACCAAGAATCTTTTCACAGTGTTTTTGTTTTTTTCTTTCAAATTAAGGAAACTAAATACAAACAGTCTTGGTAAATATTTACCATTTTTGTATCCATAGTTTTATTTCTGGTTTTTTTTTTCTAAATTTTAGAAATTACAGTTTGAATGACAAATTCCCCCTCGACCCTGGAATATTTTCCCTTTCCTTTTTTAAGATTCCAAATTTCTTCATTGGAAACAGAGAGAATTCTGTTTCATAACATATCCCATTACTGAGAGAAGTGCATTCATTTTCAATTATTATTTCTGTATTTTACCATTAAAAAACGGGTATATTTTTTGCTGACCTGAATTCCCTTGAATAAAATGTAAAAAAAAGAGTCTAAACATATATATCAATTGTATTACTAATAAAAACAGCCTTGAATATTGATTGTCAATTTCTCCTTCTGTTTTATTGGTATTCTTGCTCTTTCTTCATAGCCTTTGATGTTTATATAACTGTCATGTAGAATTAATTTTCTCCATTTTAACAAAAAATCCCTTTATCTTATATTTCGGTATATTTTATATAAATTTCAACAGAAATGAAAACGAACAGAACTTAGATTAAAGAATACATATACGTTTTCTTTAATCGGAACTATGTAACAAATACATAGTATGTATTTATCTTTTATTTATTGAACTTTATTAAAGAAAAAAAACAACTTTCTCTGCATTTATTGTTGAAATTCAATTTTTCGACCAAATCTTCCGAGAGTAGATTTTTTATGCATTTTAGCAGACGATTTTTGAGTGTGGTTCCTCAAATGATGATAAATACTAGGAATATAAGTTTTCATTATTCTGAACTCATACTAAATTCGGAATTGATCAAAATAGAATATAAGGTGCAAATAAATCCCATATACCTCTCAAAAATGGAAAAAGATTGAAAAACCAAAAAATAACTAAAATAACATTGTAAATGATTCGAAATCATTACCGTTCATATATTTTATCTGGGCAAATTCCAATCAAAATCTGCTACTCTTTTGAAACTGTCCGACTACTCTTTCTGGCAACTCTGAAGCGAGAGAGCAGATTATAGTATATCCATAGTATATCCATACCTTACTGTAGTATATATATATATATATATATATATATATATATATATATATATATATATATATATATATATATATATTGAGACTTATTTGAATCGGTGAATGTATCATTTGGCCTGGAGAGCATAAATGATCCATTCACCGTGTAATAACAGGGGATCATTTCAAATAACAGTTTCAATATAATATGCTGCAATTTATTATCATTATATCCATTTCTTAATAATAATAATAATAATAATAATAATAATAATAATAATAATAATAATAATAATAATAATAATAATAATAATAATAATGATGATGATGATGATGATGATGATGATGATGATGATGATGATGATAATAACAATAATATATATATATATATAGTTGTTTGATTAAGTGAGTAACAAGCTTTCTGTGGAGTCGGGTGAGGTAATTATTGGAGAGTGGTTTTTCCAACTGCTTAATTGACACTTTATCTCTGTTATGCATTGTGGCATGCTAGTAATGTGATATTTTATCTGGATGTTTGGCCATGGGAAAAAGCTGGTGGGGAGAAATGAATCACTTTCTCCGAAATTATCAGTAAGAAATGAACATAAACAAACTCTGCTGGAATTCTATTCACACACACACACACACACATACGTAAATACACATATGCACACCTGTGCACGTACCAATACACATACACAGATGTATACGTGTGCATGTACACATACATATGTACACATGTGCACATATACACACACATGCGCAGATGTGCATATGCACTCATGCAAATACTCACACACACATAAATATGTGTGTGTGTGTTTGTGCGTATATATAAAAATATAGATATAAGTAATGATAGTTGTATAAATAAATGTATACACATAGATATAAGTAATATAGCATTTAATAAATATGTTTGTGTTACATGTATATATGTGAGTGTGTTTTTGTGAATTTATACTTATAGGTTTGATATATGATCGGAAAATTGTGTTTTGTCGAGAGCAAGATCTTTTTTATCTGCTCGAAGAGAGATGGTTCATTTTTCCCCAATCAACTTGCACGAATGTTGAACTCGATTCAAACCGAAATTCATCGGTCATCGGTCATCGGTCATCCATCCATTCGAACTGTGCTTACTTCACATGAGAATTTATAATAATCCAATCCCAGGTTGCTAGGCTTGTTAAGTTAGTTGAAGCTCTTCCAGACCCCTGCTGACTGCACCTTTCCGGAACCCGTTCCTTACTCTGTCTGTTGCCAGCCATAACAACGGACAATGAGTTGGAATTTCCCAGTTTTTCGTCATTTTTACTCAGACCGATATAGAGATATATTTCTATCTTTCCCAAGGTCTCCACTGCATGGTGAACTTCGATTCTATCAGCAAGAGCTGATTCCATTTCCGGTGATGGTTACCGCTCGGCCACTGGCACATCAGAAAAGTTAATTGTAAGAAAACAGATTTGCTTTGCCTTGTCCCCAAATAACTAGCATCAATAGTAATACTTCAGAGGCTGATACTGATTCACCCCCCAAACCACCAAGAAATTCTTTTACAAAGAGGCACAGATTTACTCGAACAAAACACAATTGCAAAAAAAATATCCGAAGAAATTTCATAAGTAAAACACCTAATTAATTACAAAGAAACATAAATTACCCTTATAAACAAAAATTCATTATTTTGTTTTCCTACTAATATAAGTGAAACGCCTTCTCCACCTTTATTTAAATTTTTTTCATTCGTTCTGTGGTATATATCATGTCATTTTTTTCATTCTATTCTCTCATTAATTATAGTGCCTAAAAACTAGGAGGCAAATGCAAACGAATCAGAATCATATTCTACTTTCTTGTTTTTAATGTTTAAATTCTTTTTTTCCACGTATTCATTCGTGAAAATGTTTTTTTTCCATTTGAACCCCACCCCTGTTCAAAATCCTGGATCCGCCCCCGACAAGTTTCAACGGTTCCTTTCCATCTCGAACATTATTTTCTTTTTTCATATTACTAAACAAAGTAAATCTTTTTGATCGTCCAAAAATGAATCGCAGATGCTTTCCTCGCAATCAGTTGATCTAGTGATAATTACTCCAGATAATATTTATGGAAATGTGATACACATTTACCGAATTATATGTAATCAAATTCGCATAAAAACGGGTCACAAATCAAGCGAAGGTTGCCGAGTCTATGCACCTCGTTCCTTGCGACGCCCAATGGGGCTTAGTCTTTGGCTTTTTAGGGAGAAGTCGAGGCGCCACCGTAAATATTTTTATGAATATTATGTTTGCTACGGCTTAACATAGAGAAAGATCCGATATATATATATATATATATATATATATATATATATATATATATATATATATATATATATATATATATATATATATATATATATATATATGAGATAAGTAAGATAAAACGGATTACAACGGAGAAAATTTATTCACTACATCTGAAAAGGTCTCGCTTTTATATATATTTATTCGTATGTATTGATATATACATGAATATATATTTATATATACATGTTTGTACCTACCTACATATATATATATTTATATATATTTGTTTTCTATACATACATATATATATATACATATGTATACATATTTAGATTAACATGTATATATGTTTTAAATATTTATATACATATATCCATGTATGTATATTCACGCTATATTCATATATTTTTTCATATATGTACATATTCATATACATATATATATTTTTACGTATATTCATGTGTAGATTTATGTGTATATATTTACATATATGATTATACATATATATTATCATAAAGATATTTATGTGTATGTATGTTTGTTTTTCATGAATAAATACACATTTTTTTCTACATTGATATACATTATTATATATATATTTGTATATGTTTATACATATATACATTTGTTCATTTATATATAATCATATATATATACATTTAATTCAATATCATGTTTATATATATATTTAATATATTTTACATGCACATATATTTGTATATAAAAGCATATTTATATATGCTTTTATGTACATAAACAATATACGTGTGTACGTATGTATTTATCTATATATCTATATTTATATATATATTATCTTCTATATATTCAAATTCACATAAATGTATTTGTACACACATACACACACATATATATATATATATATATATATATATATATATATATATATATATATATATAATACATATTCATATACACATATATATATGTATATATTGTTATATATACATTTATGAATCTATTCATATGTAATCAAATGAATGTATTGAATGTATAAATATAAAACACATCTGGGATGATGGCTTACAAATTGTTGAGATATATCACCAGACAAAATTGCAAAAAAATAATAATGAGATATATCATAAAAGAAATAAAAATATTGAACTTTAAAATTGAAATTGAGGCCAACGTAAAAATTGCACATTTTCTGGCAATTACTTTTAATCTAAAAAGTAACACCCACAAACCAAATAGAGAGGGAAAATCTGAAATTGAATATATTAACACAAGATCTAACCACCCTTGCAAAGCCATCAGAAATAACTCAACATCAATAGAAACTAGGCAAATATAGCATTTGTCAAACAAAACGATATTCAACAATATTAGGAGTACATCTACTAAATCCTGAAAGGACTGCGGTTTTACAGAAAGTAACTTCAAGTTTGGTGAAGAAGTAAAATCTAATAGAGTCAAAAAGAAAAAGTAGGAAAACCATGTGGTATACATCGCCATCCAACCTACAAGCAAAATTAGCTATAGTTGCACAGATGATTCCAATAAGTTCATAACAAAACATAGAAATAAAGTAATTAGAAATTATACTGATGTGAAAGTATAAACAAACCAGACTGTAATTGTCCAAGTAGAAATGGCCCCCCTTGGCAATAGTAATGTCTGAAATGGAATAAAGTATATCAAGCTGAAATATAAACCTAAGAGAAATCCTTAGAAATGAAATACTATACAGGAATAACTAAAACACCCTTTAAACTAGGGTTAACCAACCATATAAAAACAGCGCATCACACAGTACATAAATTATTGGAGACTAAGCTTCACCTTAGCCAATAGAACAATAAAAAGACAGACATACAGCAAAATTACTGAATAAACAATGATGTAGCGTTAAAGTGCCAGCACTGACCAAAATTTCTGTTAAATAACATAATTTAACATTTGACATACAGGGATATAAGGATAAACCACCACAGCTATCTTAATCCCCTCGTTATTTTTAAGTATAGTAGTAGTAGCATTACAATTAAAATGAAGATTATTATCATTTTATACCCTCAGCCACTTTAAGAACAGCTCTTACCGTTGAGCTAAACAGTTGTCGATGATGTAAAGACCCAAATAACTGTTTTCTCTCCGAATTCTCATCTTGTTCATTCTCGGTCTATATGTTTCTTTCAATGTGAGTGTTATATACCAAGAGATGGATAGATATGATCCGATAGAATGAGTATAAATTGCGATATTTTATATATAAGCTTTTATTTGAAAAGATCTCCAGTCGCCACACGGTTAATGTATCACTAATTACGTTGTCTAGATTGAGTGATACATTGAAAGAGACGAATACAGCGAGAGTAAACAAAATGAGAATTTGGAGTGAAAACGGTTATTTGGGCCTTTGCATTACCGGCGGCTGTTTAGCTCAATGGTAAGAGCAGCTAACCAATTGATTGCTGGTCTGATTCCTGTAGCAACGTAATTTTCTCCAATTGTTCAATCCATTCACGTTGTCCAGGTCGGGGGATATATTAACTGTGTAATGGCAGGAAATCATTTCAAATACGAGTTTTTATATAAATAACGCAATTTATGATCATATATGTATATATATTCTCATGCATGTATCTCCATATATTCTTTCTCCCCCCCTCTCTCTCTCTCTATATATATATATGTATATATATATATATATATATATATAATCACAAATATTTAACACACTTTATATACATATTAATACATTTGGTAATACATATCTATCTATCTATCTATATATATATATATATATATATATATATATATATATATTCACAATATATATGAAGATATATATATATATATATATATATATATATACATATATATATGCATATGAACATATATACAAACATATGTATGAATATACATATATATATATATATATATATATATATATATATATATAAAAGACTCATGTGTAAATATATGCATTATATATATATAGAGAGAGAGATAATCTAATGTGCCACCTAATCACATATTATCAATATGGATATTTATTTATTTACATGAATATACAAGTATATTTCTTCATATATATATATATATATATATATATATATATATATATATATATATATATATATATATATATATATTCGTATTCGTATACATATAAATATATATTCATGTATTTTTCATGTATATATAATAGAATACGTATGTTCATATATTGCACACACATGTATGTGTGGGTATTTTCCTGACGAGAAAAACTTCTTAGTTTCAGATTCATGTCGATGAAACTTTCATATCAGAAGTTGATCATTTATTTCAAAATAATTGACAAAACTGAGGCTGACGACAGAATTGTTCTTATTGAAAATTCCAATTAGCCAAAAGCTAGTCCAGGTGAAACCGTAGAACTGATTGCTATTTAAAAAAGGTTGTTGAATATAGGGAGAGCATAAGACGGAGAAAATGTCAGATTCATAATCCAGGCAACGAATCGACTCAATTCTACCCCTAGCCTAGTGGCGTTGTTTTGGATTAACTAACATGCTGTTTGTACATCACGTCTGGCGATTTTGGCGATTGATGATAAAAAAGAAGTTTACATCAAGTACTTTTTTTCCCTTGGGGGAAACTGAACCTGACACTGTTATGATACTTCGAGAAGCTTTTCAATGTGAAGTTTGTTGAAAAACGCGATGAAATGTCACTTGAAAACTAATCACGATCTGGGCGACTATTAAAGAGCCGAATTCATGCTAATCTTGAAGAGTTTCCCCACGCAATCGACAGAGATGGAGGCGTTGGTGAGATATCCGAGGTGATTGGTTAGCCTTAGAGTTCATGCCAGCAAATGTTAAAAAGAAATTGAAAAGTTGAATGCGTTTCTCCAAAATTCTTTCATTATTTGCTCACAGAGGATCAAAATAAGAACATTTCGACAAATATATGTGTGAGTGTGGGTGAATAATCATGTTGTTCCAAATTTCCCGTCGGAGAAGGCATTTTTGCCTTGGAAATCAGCGTTATGTATAATATTTGCGCTGGTGGGAATACATAGCTCTTTCAGCGACTACTCTGACCAAACTTCAGACTCACGCTTGTCAGTAAGCACACACGTTTATATATACGCACAGGCATACACATGTATATATATATATATCTATATCTATATATATATATATATATATATATATATATATATATATATATGTTTGTATATGTATATATATGTGTCCATTCTACACGATATATAAATGTATATGTATGAGTTTGTATATATATATGTCATACATAAGCCAGCTACCCCAGCTCAACAAATATCCTACCCTGTAAAAGACTAAATAGATAAGCAGGAAGAAACTGTGAGGTGAAAAATGTGAAGGATTCGCTCGAATATCTTATTGCCAACAAGTGAATCCACTCTTCAACAACCGATAAGAACATCTTTGAATTTTTTTCCTCTCTTCATTAACCATCGAAATAGTATTTTTTGCAAATGGTATTACTGATCTTATTACCATTTTACCAAATTTATTGTTTCACAAAGACTAAATTGATAAGCAGGAGAAGATTTTTTTTGCAGGGAGTTGAAGTCTGGATTTATACTAAGTGGTAACTCAATAATTATCCCCACTCTTTCCCTTTTTTAAGGTGCATGACTCGGACCTGGACTCCAGGCTGTTATACCGTCGTGTCTTTCTCCTGATGGAAAACAGATTTCTATAGTCCTTGCGCAACGTTGGAGCGTCTGGAATCTCTGTTTAAAGTTGCAGGTAGCTGTACTATCCAGTGTATCTGTGCTTGAAAATACAGAGCAGTACTATCCAGGGGTACTGTGCTGATCCTCCTTCAAAGGGATGTAAAATCCCTATAGTCAGCATCTACCAACTGCGGACTCTTTACCTACCGTTGTACAACCAAAGGTCTGCCTTGCTGTAAGAATAGAATTGCAAAGGAGCGGCAGGCCCCCATAGCTAGCTCACATCTGTCTGGGGGGGTATACCCCTGTCAAACCTACGATCTACGAATCAGGCTCTTATCCGTGCCCCCTTGGTGGACGATAGGGAGCTAATCCTTTGTTTAAAAGGTGAGGTTGGCTCTGGGCAAACTGGCCCCACTTTAAGAATCCATTGCTAAGGATGGACAGATATTCTGTGCACTGGCCCCACCCTCTAAGTTTCGACATTCATCCATACATATGTCGGGGTAAATTATTAAGATATGAATGTATAATCCGATAGAATAATTATAAAAAGATAGAAAAAAACGCATTTATACATACATATATATTATACGTAAATAGAAATAAAGAATTGAAGAAAATGGGGTTGCTGCAGGAATCAAACCTGCTACCGATTAAGAAACCACTTTAATGTGGCTTTTACCAATGACTTAAACAACCGTACAGAGAAGGCAAATAACCCACCCCTCTCATCTTGTTCATTATCACTGTCCATGTATGTACTATTTTGTTTCTAACGCTGGATTTTTAAATTGTCTAGGCCGAGTGACTCGTTCTCAGTTTAACAACGGGGGATCATTTCAAATAGTTTCAAATGATATAACGTATACACACACACACACACACACACACACACACACACACACACACATATACATACATATATATATATATATATATATATATATATATATATATATATATATATGAGCCATATCTGTCACGCTCATGGTATGCATAGCTGGCATCGACACTTCTCATTCAACGCACTCTTATTAAGCTACCTCAATTTCCCCTGGTTGATGCCAACCTTCTTGCAAGAATGACTTTCTATTCTCCCCCTCACTCACTTCCTACCATCTTATTGAATTTTCAAGCTTTCTTTTCTTCATTTCCTTTTTTTGCCGTTTTAGGGATACATAGTATCAGTAGCAGCCATCAGTTGAGCCTTTCGTCTTAAAATTATGATAACCGTCAACGAATGGACTAACATATTAACGCAGGCTGGGAATCCGGGAGTAAACGAGTAAAGGTGGAAAGACTGAATTTTGAACAGTCGACGCTGAGATTGACAGTTCGATAACTGACTGACAAAATATGTTTACACGTGCCGAGGTGTATGCATGGATGTGTTCGTACTAATGCCCTTTGGATAGGCTTGAATCCATCTCTTCTCCTTGCTATGGGTAAAATAGAAGGGCAGAATAGGCTTTGTAGCCTCGGAAAGGCAAAAAGATTTGTAGAATGATGACTTTCATTTCAAACAAGAGAGTGTAACCCCCTTTTAAGCGGTTGTATGCCACTTCTGACGTCCTTCCGACAGCTCCTGCAGTCAAACCAATGCTTATTGTTGGACTACATCAACGTGGCCGAGGGATGGATTCTTTCGTCTTGACACTCCAGGATCTTCATTCTATTCATCAAGGCTTGCACCCTGGATGGATCACTCCTGCACTGTTCCATTCAGACAGACTACGTCCTTCAATTAGTGAGTATTGACGTCACTCCACTAGCAATGGTTTGTGCTACTAGCTTGCTATTTTCCGTCAGGCAAGATATGTACAACTAAGCTTAGCTTCGTCTGGAAGCAAACCACATTAGTGACACACTAGTGAGAATCGAATCCACTGCGTTATTTGTATGCGAGAAGAGTTCGCCAAAGATCGCTATACAATGAACATTTCATACAAAATATTTACTTGATTTATCTCCAGGTTTACGAGTGTGGGAACACAGTGTGGATCGTATTCACTAACTTGATAGATGACATTGCCAACAGATAGTGTTTCTGCTTTTAATTTTCATTTATACATCGGCATATAGACTAGTGAACATATGCAATATTCAGGTTTTCCCCGTTATCTAACAATACTGCGTTCCTATGAGAAAAAACTCTCGTAAACCGAAATGGTGTAAAGCAAAGACATAATTATCATCAATTTACAAATGAATAATTCAGGAGCGTTGATGGTGGAATGTTAGGCTGGCTGGCTGGTGAGAGGTTGAGGTGTAGTGTACAGGAAACTGGGGTATAGGAGAAAGAGAAAGTGGGTGTGCGCTGACTCTGCAATGGCTCACAGCGCGAGTAAGGCTGAACAGTATTTTTGCGTTTTTGTCATTCTGTTGAAGTGAATTGCGGTGTAAGCGAACTTTTGAAGAGCGGAGTATACCCTTCTCTCTCTCTCTCTTTCTCTCTCTCTCTCTCTCTCTCTCTCTATATATATATATATATATTTATATATGTGTGTGTGTGTGTGTGTGTGTGTGTGCGTGTGTGCGTGCACGCGTGTGTGAATGAGAGAGGAAGAGAGAGAGAGGGGAAGAAAGGATCGTTGAAAGAATCAAGCAAGAAAGTTTTTTTTTTAGATATCAGTGAATAAATTTTCTCCGATGTAATCCGTTTCATAAGACTTATCTGAAAATGTAACAAATACCATTTAAATGCGGATGCATTTACGCCATATGTATGTATGTATGTATGTATGTATGTATGTATGTATGTATGTATGTATGTGGATGTGCGGGTGGTGAATAATACACACACATGGAAACACGTGTGCGTCTGTGCACAGAGATACGCTGCTCTGTAGATCTTGCTACTTAAGCGAGTGTACAATTTTGAAAAAGAATCTTAATTCCAACCAATCGCCTGCCACCTCTTTGCCGACTTGGTCTTCATATCGCAACAGCGGAGAAGTTTATTTATGTAGTTCTTGTGAAACTTCTACTCTACTGCTAATTCATAATTAATAAAGCACGCCCATAAAAATCCACCTTCCCCCTCTCAAAAGATCGTTGGATGTCGGCCAAAAACCTTCTTGTTAGGCTGGGGGCAGGAAAAAAACGAATTTCAAGTTAAAGAAGAAAGAGAAAAAACAAAGGAGAAGAAAAGAGAAAGGAAGAGAAAGAGAGAAAGATAGAGATGGAACGTTTTCAAGTTCCCGCATATTGTCGGCAAATTCCGCCAACCTCGGCTTGATTCATTTTGGTAGTAAGATTCGTTCGTTTCCCGAAAGCCTCTGTTCTGTTTATTTCGTATCGTCTTGACTGTAAGGAGTAAAATGGTAATCCTGACGACAGAGGAGGGAAAGGGGGAGACAATAAGACAAAGATCGAACTCAAAAATGTGCCAAATCCGGTTTTGGGGGATGAAGCCTCATTCTTTTTCGGACTATGTCGGATATATTCGGCAATTTTCAAAGGTCGGAACGTTTGCCTTATATCATGTTACCAAAATGAATCTTAACTGACAACAGAACTCACTCACACTAACACACACACATGCATGTATCAAGGCTCACCCAGAAACACACATATACACATAGATACGTATTTATTAATACCTTACAACACGACGAGGAATATATTTCGCCATCTCCGATTTATTTGCATCATTTTCAAAATTATACAAAATTAGTAGAGAGAGAGAGAGAGAGAGAGAGAGAGAGAGAGAGAGAGAGAGGCCGACTGATGAAAATAAATTTTGCCTTTATGATCATTGTTTACATGGAAAAACTTGTTTCCTCTTTCATACTACCAATGATTGTCTATCTGTCCATCTAACTGCTTATCTACCCAACCACCCATCCATCAATATATTTATATATCTGACTCTATATGAAGATGGATCTGCGAAAGCCTATGAGACGTACGCACGCAATTCTCAGACTGAAGACAACATTGCTGTGATATCGTAGACACTCGGATATTTTCGTCAATTTTCGTCAGCCCGGAACTGTTACTAAATATCATTTTACCAAAATCTCAAGAAACGGAAATGGGGGCCATTCACCACTCCCCGCCCCCAGCAAAACTGAACCATACCCAACCCCGAACCCAAACGTTTTCTCTTCTTTTTTCCTTCGTATCTACCCCCCATCCCGTTACAAACATTAGGAAACCTACCACCGTACACACACGTACGTCTACCCCCGCCGATAACTCGACCATATTTGATATATCAAGTGTCTCGCATTAATCGTCGTTTATACGAATTTTGCCGCAAAAATCTCTACCCAATGTCCCCTCCCCGACGAATCCCAATCAATGCCCCCCCCCCCGCTTTTCTATCATTTCTCATCGCTCTTTTTTCCTATCTCTTCCTCTCTTGAACTTTCCTTCTTTTTTGGCCTTCTCTTTCATTTGAATCCATCTTTTTTATTTCTCTCTGTTCAATCCAATTTCTCTCCTTTATCCTATTTAGTTCTTTTTAGGGGTTTTGCTCTCTCTCTCCCTCTCTCTCACTCAATCTCTGCCTTTCTTTCTCGGTCACAATTTCCCGTTATTTTTTCTTTCCATAAGCACACGCTATCTCTCCCTCTCTCTCTTCCTCCTACACACCTTCTCTTTCTCATTCACAATTTGCCTCTCTGTCTCTCCCTTCTTACACACACGCTCTCTCTATACATGTCTCTCTCCCATTCGTTTTCTGCCTTTCTTCCCAGCAACCCACTTCGAGATTATTAAAAGAAGATGACATGTGTATTTAATAAGATGGCTCCCGGGCGACCACGTTTTTCTAAAGCGTTGTGTTGCTGGTTCCTCTTGGAGGAGAAAAAGAAAGCAAAAACAACAACAGCCCCAATCAAGACAGTTAAGTAAGTGAAATAAGCCAGAAAGTCAGGGAAGTAAAGAGACCCCAAAAAAGGGCCATAGAAGTGCATCGTCTTCATTTGAGGCGCCGGGTCGTTTTTCCTCACTGTCTCTTTCTCTTTTATAGGTGGGGTTTTAGGGCTTGAGGGTATACGGGTGGGACAAGAGGTATGTGGATCCGTGAAGACGAAGGATTTTAGCACTCAAGAAGGTCAAAGTGGCTGACCCACCAGATCAGCCTTCCCCACCTCTCTACATTCACCCGGCACCCGGCACCCCACATTTCGGCCGGCCTCTTTCTGCTCCATTAACATCTTCCCACAATGCCTCCGTCCTTTTGTCTCTTCTCAGATTCCGTCTCCATTTTTTTCGTTTGTCTTTTACAGGCATTTAAGAATGGGGAATGGCGCAACGGTTAACCGCACAGTGAATGGACTCGGCGAACCGAGTTCGAATTTCAGCTGGGACTGTATGTGTTCACTGTGCACCAATGCCCTCGGGGAGAGTATGAATCCCCTTCGAAAGCTATGAGTGAAATAGTGCAAGGTGTAACGCCACTTCGAGTGTTTGTCACCTCTTCAAACAGGCTGAGTAAGTAGTACTGTGATTGGTGAAAACCAGACGGACAGTTGAAGTCGTAGCCAGCGTATGGGCTCTACATACTTGCTAAGTAAGCCTTTCCTTCTACTTTCCAGTTACTCATTATTCTTCTCGGGATATTTTAGTGTCTGTTGAATTTCACAACTTCATTCTTTATTTTTCTTCCTTATTTCTCTCCTTCTCTTTTTGTTTTCTACTTACTTCTTCTGTTGTCATTTCTTTCAATTATTCTATTTGTTATTCTTTTCTCCCTCTATTTTCTCTTTCTTCTATTTTCTTCCCTCTTCTTCTATCCCCTTGTTTTTTCTTTTCCTCCTCTCTCAAGTTCCATTATTTTCCCCTTTCTTTCTCCTCTTTCTTCACATCCCTCCCTCCCGTGCTTCCTTTCTTTCTCTTTTTTTCCTTCATTTTTCTTTCTTCCCAATTTTTCTTTTTTTTTCAGACACTTATCTCGTGCATTTCTTCTTTTTCTATCTTCCACACTTCTCTCTCTCTCTCTCTCCATGTCTCTCTCTTACTCTCACCCACACATACACCATCTATGTTAGTGTCTATAAGGGGTCGTGAGGGTGCGCGGGGGGATGCTGGAGGTGAGTGTGAATGTCTACTAGTGCCTGTACTTCTTGTCGCCACAGCCGTCTTTCCACAGACGCCGCCGGCTATGATTGTGGTGGTGATGGCGCCTCCCAATGTACACACACTGATCGTTATTTCCAACTCTGCAGACAGTGAAGATGATCTCTTGGCTGATAGTTGCTATGGAGACAAGAACGATGGCATGAGCATCACTGAACAGACACAACCATCCATAAGTCAATTGACTCACTAACTTCGTGTATCATGAAGATTGGCTTTTACAAGTACACGACATAGTAAGATCTACAGCTAGTTTGACGGAATTCATTTTCCTCAGGAGGGCAAATTCGACACGAAGTCGGTTTGACATAGGGGTCCATACGCGTGTACGTGTGGGCAAAGACAGAAATCACCCAATCATAGTGGATGGTATCAAGAAGGTGTCAGAAGCGACACACAGCCATTTCCTTCTAATTCAATGAGGAGGTGCTGCCTGGGGGACGGATTCCCAAAGATTTGACATTGTATACTTTTTGTGGCTTTTGGACTAATCCCAGGCCAGGTAAGCCAAAGTTTAATTTCAGTTTTCCGTTTCCAACTAGTTTGTTGTGACGAGACTCACCTGCTAAGCACTTGTAAACAACCCAGGCTTTCACACCCTTCTGACCTTTTTCACCACTGAAATTACTAGTGATATGAAATTGTATCACAAAGATGGAGACATTTCAGTCTTTCTCAAAATAATCTTGTCAAAGTAATTCCTTTTTAAAAGGTTTCACTGAAATGTTCACGATTGTTATCTTTGTCTGATGCGCAATGCATGCCTCAAGCACTTCAGCAACACGAACGAGGATGATCTCTTTACATTATAATAAGGTGCTTCACCAACCCAGCACAAGAAAAAAGATCCATGTCGCCTTTTTCAACCAAATGACATTGCTCATTACACAATATTTGATATTTCATTTGGAAGTTGCATTCCTCACCTAATGGTTTAGGGTCCAAAAGACACACACACACACACACACGTATATATATATATATATATATATATATATATATATATATATATATATATATATATAACTCGTCCAAAATTTTTGCTCTATTATGGTAACAAAGAAATGTACAGAATTTGGATCTTTAGTTATGTTCAACAAACTAAACGTTACTAAGCAAAGGCATGAACAGCGTCAATTTAGTGTCAGTATTTCAGTTTTGCTAGTTTTGGGGATTCATATGTTTTTCAAAGTTTGAAGCGATAAGGGGATAAAATATATTATTTATTTTCAGTTACAAAAAGTGAGGGTCACATTATACTTGATATCGTCTTGTACTCAAGTGAGCGCAGTAATAATTATCAAACAATGAATCAGTAAAATTTAATATATAGCGGATGAATATCAATCCGTAATTTGCAACCACTTACAATGATATATTTGCGTCGTGTAGGACTCGAACCCCCGTCAACCAAGGAGTAGTCTTAACACAACTCTGCTCTACAGACTGAGCGAATAACGTTTTCGGTAATCTGAGGCTTGGATCTGCTATTTCGAACTCCTTCCTACCGAAAGCGTTGTTAGCTCAGGTGGTAGAGCAGAATTGTATTTAGACTGCTTCCCAGTAGGCGCAGAGTCCTGCATGACGCTCATTTTTAAAAAAAATCTATTTACATGGTCGGCTATTTGATTTGCTATTCGCTTAATTCTAATGCCAGAGAATAGGGTGGCCGTGGAATGAGTTATCTCGCGTTTCACTTAAAAATGTTTTTCATCTGTCAGCAGACACGGCACAGATTTTCCGGCAAATCGATGCATCATCAGTCTTTCCTTTACAGCCATGTTGTGCGAACCTTCACAGATTCTTAACTCTTTGAAAACTCCCACGAATAACGACACGAAATTTTATTTCAATGTAGCCGTTGTGAAATGATCTCCAAATTTGGCATTGTTTTGGTCGATGTCCTTCTTGATTTAAAACACTGGTACCACTCATGGCAGTGCTTTGCGTCCCTGTGCGCAGGCCTCACTGTCTATGGTCTCTGATCGCTGGGGAAATCCATCCCAACAATTTTCGCTCATGAAACCAAGCCATTCTCTATACACTATGATTCTGCCCTAAATCTGAACGACAAGCCAAATATAAAAATCATAGGTTGAGGGGAGCTGGTGCTTGATCAGCACTGCTGGGGAGCCATGATGGAATAAATGTTTTGTTTTGAAATCTCCGTGAATGTTCCATGGTAAACAATTGATGATCCCCACAAATTATAAAAAAGTTACGATGGAAAAAAAAAAAGGTTTGCGGTCCTAATTAAAAATTTATCATACAAATGTTATTTAAGAATGAATGCAGATTTCTGTACCCGCATAGAAACTTTTGGAATGTTCCAGCAATACTTGACTAAGGTACGATTTCATCACCGTCGTCATTCATTAGTTTTCCCTTCTTGAAATGAGGCAGCCATGGTTAGAGAAAAAGAAGATCTCAACTGAACAAAAAGTCGTCGTAATTAAACAACATAAAGAAGGTTAGAGCTACAGGGCCATTGCCAAGATCGATTATTCTGAAGTAGAAAAAGTTTGACACCACCAAAAACCTCCATCGAACTGGGGTTCCACGGAATTTTTCTCCACGAGCAACTCAAAAAATGCTGACAACAATCAAAACGAATCCAGTGGTAACTCGAAAATAGATTCAAGATAATTTGGGAGGAGCTTGTTATTTAGGATGAAATTTACTCGTGACCAGTAAAAGAAGTCTGATTATTCTTAGAAGTGCAATCTCTGGTCAGATGAATACAGAAATTTTGACAAACCTCCAGCTCGCCATGCATAGAGAATAGATGGAGGTACTTATGACCCCAAAAGCACCATTCCCACTGAAAAGCACCGATGGTTTGGGGTGGTTTCTCTTTCAATGGTAAGGGGGCAAATCACGTGATTGAAGAAACCATGAATGGGGCAATGTATCGAGCGTTCTGGAAGCTACCATGTTCTCTTCGGTGCAACAGTTGGAGCTTGTAGAAAAAGGAATCTTTCATCCCGGTAACCTGAAGCATACAGTTGAAATAACTCGCGATTGGTTTGTTCAGAACCATGTAGAAATGCTTCAGTAGTCTAATCAATCCCCTGACTTGAATGCAATTGAAAATTTATAGTGAGGCCTGATCGAATTCATCAGAGGGACCTCAGAAACATTGATGATTTGAAAGATTTTGAGAGGAGTGCACCGTGATTTCGAAAGAGTGTTGCAAAGGGCTTATGAAGGGTTGCAGAAAACGTCTTATAACAAAGCTATGCGAATAAGTATTAAAATATGAAATCAATGAGTCCGGATACTTTTTACCATCGTTATTTTTATTTATATTTTATTCTACAGCTCAGGTTTGGAAATTTTCTTCTTAGTAACAGTTAATTTCATATCAAAGTACATCACTTGTGTAAATTTATGAGTGCATCGTAAATATACAGAGAGAATATTTTATAAGTGTCCAAATACTTTTTTCCCCTCACTATACATCCATAAATGAATACACCCGTACCATTTTTTTATAGAAAGTTCGCCAATTTCTGAAACAAACATAGCAGGATCTCATTATTTCTATTAGAACATTATACAATCAAAACCGATATTATCAGGTATTGTTTATGACTTAATAATACGGCATTAGAACTATAAACATTTCCTTGTGTGGGCGTTCTCATTATTGGACGGAACATGTTCATATTTTTAGCAAATAACTTCTTGCTCATCCCAAGCCGGCCAACGCACATGCCTGCATATAGTTGAGCACTATTTCCTCGCTAATGTTGTCAAATTTGTGGTTTGTTTATCCCTGTCAACACCAGGATTCTGAACAAGTACTTTTATATGAATCTTTGCTGTCGGCGTGCGGTAATTAACGTCTGGGATATCCACAGCTAAAAAAACTATAATAGGAAAAAAGTTAAACTAGTGCTTGTCCTCAAAAATTGTCATAGAATACGAAAATGTCATCTTTACCCAACCCAGTGTAGCCATGAACTATCACTAATGGCTGAGATTATCTCCAAAAAGGGCTAAAAATCATCTACAATTTCCCTTTCCTACTAACGTATCAAATGAAATAAAGATATGTTAAGAATCAAGAACAATTTTTAATCAGATATAATCGACCGTCGTTGATTCTAGATCAGGAAGTAAATAGCTAATCAAATCGTTCTGACTTTTGCACCCCACACCAGTAATGTTCCAGGCCTGACAGGCGCTGAGAGAAAAATCACCCAGATCTAGTCGAAAAATGGCTAATCCAGTCGTTTTGACTTATCCCTGCTCTCTTACTAACGCCCCCCCCCGCCCAGGACCGTCGGACACGTTGAAACCGTTCACTTATACCAAAAACAGGAAAAGGTCACTAAAACAATAAATACACGGACCTTCTCAGTCATTTCTAATAAAATATGAATTAAAGAACATACACACACACACACACACACACACACACACACACACACACACACACACACACACACACTCACACATATGTGCATGTATATATTGTATATATAACTAATAATAGATGATTAAAATATTTCTTTATAGAAATAAATGTATTTATTTATCAGAATGAAATAAGCTTGTACGTATTTCCAAAAAAAAAATTTTGTACACATGTAAGATATGTGAATTTAGCTCAGTCGGTAAGAGACATGACCACCAATCATGATTTCAGATTACGGTAGGGGAATGTTAATTTTCATTCCACCAAATTTACTGAGGTTATGTGTGAACTGGTATAAAAAGTTACTTGATTACTCATTGACATTCTAACACCACGGATAATTCATTTCTGAATGATTTTGCTGATAAAACTTTAAAAAATTATTTGTTACCCATGATGACATTTTTTCAGCATTTTGTTATCAAGAAATTCTCTGTACCCAGGACATTGTATTCGTTTGTATTTATTTATGTATGTATGTGTATGTGTTTGGGTGTGTGTACATGTTTTGAGTGCGTGTCAGTCTGTATATAAGGGTGTTCCTCAGTGTGTACGTCAGTGTGTTTGTGGGTGTATATGCCTTTTTAAAAAAAAGATATTCGTAATTCCCACCTGACTTTGTATTTATTATAACTGTGGTCCTCAACCAATGGACCACGGACAGGTGCCAGACCGCAAAGCAAGTGCTTATTGGGCAGCTACGAAAAGATCTGATTTGGTGATTATTCTTTGTAAAAGAAAAACAAAGTCATTTCCTTTTATATCTATATCTTTTAGAAACGAAATGGAGTGTATTAGCAACTTATAAGTCACAGATTTGAGGTGATCAACATCCACTTCTCGTAGGCAAAAAAATTTAGGGACCCCTTAATTAGAATATATTCTTACGTCTTTAGGGCCAACCATTACGGCATTTCCCAAAAAACAATAGTGATCTATTTCTCAGAAACATTAGCTTTGCAAAGTATCTTGGTGGTTACATCCGTCAGTATCGAGAGACTATAACCCCCCCCCCCCATCTCTTCATTGTGGATGCAGCCCTAGGCAATGTTGTTTGCAGTAAGTCTCATCTCTCCGCGCACTAATGTTGTTCAAGGGAAAGGCAAATACAGCTTGTTGCACAGGTTGTCAGAGCGAGGCTGAAGACAACGTCCGGTTACCTTGCGAGCTTCAGCTCCTGGTTTTGAATCCGGAATTATCTTCTCAAACATTGTCAGGTGATTTTGATGAGCGTCACATTGCTCAATGCTTCGATGATTCAAATAACAGGCTTTGATGAAAAATAATCCGTTGAAAAGATTGACGCATGGTTTTATACCTGCTATTTGAATCCCTTTAATTCAATTCCTTATGTGCGAGAACTTGAAAACAAAAAATAAAAAGATTTTGAAGCATTTCTCAGAGGATTCGTTTGATAAACACCTGAACAAAGGAATGCTGTTTCAAATGAACTGATCACCTGTAAAATCGGACGTTACGTAAACTGATTCATTTCCAATGGAAGGAAAAACAAACAAATTGACTAGTTCAAACAATTTAATTACGACAAACTAATCTTCAAGTGACAAGAAAGATCGTAGTAATGACAGATGGCTGAACCATTAAAAGATGGAGACTGCGCATCGAGAAAATCGTTAGAATGCAAAATTGAATATCACCGAACACGAAGAAAATTGCGTTCATTTTGATTCGGCTCTCCATCAGAGGAGGAGTGAAATATTTGGAGAAATAGAATAATGTTATGATAACCAATTTGTTGCGTATGTGATTGAGTGCGACAAATTGGAACAAAGGGGTAGCTTCTAACGAGATTCGAACTCCCATTCTCTTTCCACAATTAAAGTTAGTGCCTTTGCAATAGCTACAGCTTTAGCTGTCCCAGTTTCGGGCTCCACATATCATATTACTACTTACTCAGCCCGTTTAGGATTTGCAAAATAGACTTAGAGGTGACAAACACCTGAAGTGGCGTCACTCACTTCACCCAGCACTATTTACCCATAGCAGGGGTTGGTGGATTCATGTCTTATGTATCAATACGATGTAAATTCAAATTGTTTGAACCTGGATCGCCAAGTCCATTCTCCATCCTATTATCCGTTTGGCCAACCTCCCCTCAACAAGCAAAGTTAAGTTGCTTCCCTTGCTGCACGACACCTAAAGTAATGATTTCTGTCATCATTTTCTCGAAGGACAAATGGAGACCAAAAATCATTGTTTATTGCAATTGTGGCTTTTTAGGGGACAGGTCCAGTTTACCATTAATGGAAAGGGGTTGCAAAGCTTCATAAATAGTACTTCACCTATTGTGTTTCTATTGACATCATGCAATATCGAAGGATTTTTCTCTATAGTGGAGTCAAAAAGTAGGTTCACAGAAATCTCATGTATTTTTTTCGCCACCTGATTATTTCTTAATTGTTGTAGTGTCTATTTTATGATTTTGCCTGTTCCCAAGATGAAATGATATTCTACTGGGGTTCATTTTTAACCATGTATGGCTCCTAGTGCGGTTCTGAACCGGACACTGAAAAGAAAGAAAACTTGTGAAGTGATCACTAAGATACAAACGAATGCATTTCCCATATAAATTTGACCAAAGAAATTCAGAAAAATTAAGTAAGTTCGACCACATTTATTACAGGACAAAAAAAGCAAGATAGTGAAGGAATGTTGGGAATTTCGTTTAAGAGTGTTCATGTATAAACTAGATATCAATCGTTTCTCCTATAATATCTTCCTGCTTTTTGGAGTGTCTATTCTATTATTCTATTTATTCGCAGGTTCTAATAATATCCGCTGGGGTTAATTTCAACCGTATATTACACCTACTGCGAACCCAACCTGGATAGAAAAATCGCATAATTTGTGGAGCAAACACTATACGGAGACAAATGGACCCATTTTTCCATGCAATTCTGATCTGCATATTTTCTCGGCAATTAAAAATATATCGCAATATGGTGAACAGATATGATGTCTTTCAACGATTAAATCATTAGACATTTAGCCCAAAAGAATGCAGTGAGGCAATTTTCCCTAAACTATTATCTTTTCAAGTAATGTAACCTATAAGAAGATATATGTACATTTTAATACAGTCGCGGAGAGTTTTCAACATGAAATTTGGATTCCTGACCACTTTTCAGTTTGAAATCTATCGATTCCATCATATTCCTTCCTATCTATCTATCTATCTATCTATCTATCTATCTATTGCTGTCCATTCACTATGAGTAAATTAAACAAATATACGTATGAGTGAATGCATTGGTCAACATCATATCAGTCATCCTCACGTTCGAGATTTTCATCGGAAATTCTTTCCTTCATATCGATCATGAAGTTGAAGGCGTGCAAAGAAAACGTCCCATTTATTTTCAACTGGTGGCCGACATTTTGACACCATATATTTTTCTACGGACGTTCCAGATGTCCTGCCCAGATGCAACACCCTCCCGTCACTCCACCCCAGACTAGATACATCTATCCAGTTGCCCGTATGTAAGCGGGTGCGCCGTACACGAAACAACGCCGAAAGCAAAACACTTGAGTTGTTATTATTAGGGCTGCCCTTTTCCATTTAGCTTTGATTTCAGGAGATGCGACATTTTTCTTTCCGCTTCGAGTGTTGTTTGTTTTACAAACCGAGCAGAAATTTTGACATGACGACATCTGTTACCACGAAATTGTTTCTTTTTTGTTTTTATTTTTGTTTGAGTCTTTTTAGATTTCCTAAGTTGTTCCTTGCTCAAGCCGACCGCACACACACACACACACACACACACACACACACTCACGCACTCACGCATGGCAATGGTCGACCGGAAGCCGGTCGTCGTGGCCAAGATATACATAATCTCACAATCATCATCATCATCATCATGTCCAGAAAGAAAAGGTTTTCCTCAACTTGTACCAAGACGATTGTATGGTGATATTTTGAGGGAAAGTATTCGATGATCGAGTCACGATTTTCTGGTGAGATGGTTTTGAATTCAGGGCTGTCCATTTCCTTGAGAGGTTGCTTTTCAAAGGCTTGAGTCACTAGTTTGTCCTGGTATTTTACCCATAGCTGAGAAGAGAAAGGAGAGATTCATATCTTTCCCAAGGCTATTAATGCAAGTTAATGCCTTGGTCGCATTTTAAGCCGATTCCAATGTCTGCGCTGTTAAAACACCTCCTATCACATATACGTACAAACCTGCGCGCGCACACGTGCATACATTTTTGTTCCTATCAAGGTTAGTAATAGTGTAATCACTCATCCAGCCTCTTCCCAATTAACCTCGTTAAGATATCTGGTGCTGCGAAGGAGAGCAAGAAGATTCATGTCTTTCTCAATGGCATTGGTGAGATTTGAACATAAATAGCCTCAGCAAGAATTTGAATCCCAGAATCAGTTGTTCGTCTCAGCAAACAGAGAGACTGTATGGAAGTCCCTACCCAACAAAGAAATCACTTAAAAACACCAACAAACATTTCAAGATTGTTTTATCGGAACGCGTGTTGGAAAAACTTTAGACAAAGGTGCGAATTTTTGAAAAGATTCAATGGAAGAATCGAAATATTTCATCACAAAATTTCGGACAATCAAACAAGTAACAACGACAAACGCAATCGTACGAAAAGAAAATCTATGGAATAGATATATATGATCAATTTCATGGTTGGTATCTCATTTTAAGGGGGTGCAGGTGGCGTAATGGTTATCGAACACGAACAATGGGAGCCGAGTTCAAAATCCGATCGAAGCTGTTTGCGTTTCCTTTACACTAATCCACTTGGAAAAATCATCAATCCTTCTCTGCCTACTTACGAGAGAAATTGCTGGACTGATCATTTAATTTAGCGTAGCAAACAAGAGAAATTATGGTGAATGTGTCTTTTTGGGGTTTCAAACTAACTTTATATTTAAAGACTCCTAACCAGTTGCACCCTATGAGCTAATAATTTGCATATAAGGGGAATTTGATCCCAGAATGAACATATGATGGATCGCAATGACCTCTGGTATGTTCTAATGGGAAATTTAGAGTCGACAATTTAAAATTTAATAAAAGTGGCTTTAACGTACGGACTGCAAGACCGTGTACAGGAGTAACTTGACTCCAGGATGAACATAGGATAAGTAGCAAAGACCTTTAGTGCCCCAAAGGTCAATTTAAGGTTATATCAACCCACCTGAAGGGTTACAATCCCTACTTTGATGAGCTCTGTGTTTGAATTTACTTCATAAACTTACGGAAGTCAATGCCGGATACCAAAGTTTAGCAATTGGAGCTTCGAAGAGACCTTTGGTTGCAGGTTTTCTGCATTGTGTTGCAATCATTTTGCCAAGTGTGTAGGAATATTGGAAAAAAACTGATTCTTGTCAAATGATCTTGAATTATGTGTTAATTGCAGATCCAATGCTTTTTTAATGGTCCCTGTCATGTTTTCTTATGATAATCAGGACATTTTTTAAATCGAAGTTGTTGAATATTCCCTGTATATATATATATACATATACATATTTCATAATATAAAGACAACGAATACATCTGAATTCCTCTGTTTTCTTCTTCATGTTTTATAAACTCACAGGCGACAGCACCCAAGATACTGCAAATCTATTTACCAAAGTAATTTAATCCAAAGAGAAGCATTGGATAGGTAGTTCTAATGCCACCGGAGGTCATTTTTAGCCAATATCACAGGGAGTCAGAATTGGGAACATTTTTCTATCAGATTCTTCATCAACCATAATTCTAAAGAATGGCATAAAGATTTCTCAAAATAATTTTATTTAGCGTTTTCTGACAAAAATGCATCCATTTTGGAAAGGTATCCGGTGATGGAAGCACTTTCGGGGAGAGAAACTATCAGTAATCACAAATAGGTCATGTCTCTTTGTATGTGCAGGGATTGGCAGTTGATGCATTACTGGATGGAAGACTTAGATCAGTTGGTGTTTCAAGTTTGTTATATTTGAGATTTCTCTTACCGGGGAACGTCAGGTACCCCAGCTAGAATATATATATATATATATATATATATATATATATATATATATATATATATATATATATATATGTGTGTGTGTGTGTGTGTGTGTGTGTGTGTGTGTATGTATAGACGTTGATACACATTGAAATGTACTGTACAAGTATTTGAGAATGTTATTAGTTTTAACTTAAGCTGTGGACGGGGCAGAGTATTAGGGATTCTGTTTGCAAAATATTTCATTCTAATTTGGTTACTGCTGCCTTCAGCACCAGAAGTTAATGTGTCATTGTCGATTATCGTAAATACCTCAAGAAGAGAATAAGATATCTCACGGCTTCCAGGTTCGACATAAAAGATGGAAAATTAACGAGCAAAAGTGTTATGTGTTTAGCCTCTCAGTTCATCTCGTTGAAGTAGGAAAAGAAGATCGGGGCAGCGATGGAAAGTGTGGCGGGTCGGGTCGTAAAGAAGGAAGTTAGGTAGTAAGATAAGAGGGGGTGAAGGAAGTGAGTGAAGATACGAATGAAGAGGAAAGAAAGGGAGGGGGAAATGGAGGGAGGAAGGTGGGTAGGAAGATAGGAGGGGTATGAAAGATAAGGAGAAGAGGGGGAAAGAAAGGCAGGAGATAGAGAGGGATGAAGAAAGAGACGGAGGAGGGTAAAAGAAGACAGGAAAGGTAGGAAGAGACGAAAGAAGGAAGTTGGGCGGCGCTGATGACGTCAGTCAGTAGAGATGGATTGGAGTTTTGATGTTAAGGAATCATCGACTGACATTGGTGATGTTGAAGAGTGATCTATCATAATTATGTGTGTGTTGGGGGGATGGGGGCTAGAGAAATGTTGGGGGTCTGGCCCGAGGCAAAGGTGTATCTGAGTGGTTGTATTAGATTCGGAAACATCAAACGTTAGCTGTGGCTATTGGGACACACAGACAGACAAATGACGACCGGGGTGGACTGGCAAGGGACTGACAAGGAAGAAAGGGGAGGATTAAAAAAAGAGTAGAAGAGGGGAAGAAAAATAGGGGGAGTTTTGAACGAAAGAAAATGCGTTAAAAAAGGGGGAGAACAAATGAAATCAAGTGACAAGCATGGGGGGGGGGTATACAACAACAGAAGGGAAATGTGGGGAGTGGTGCTGGAGGAAAGGTCGAATAATGGTTCTGGGGGGGGGAGAATGCAATGAACGATTCGAAGAAGAAGAGAATAAGAAATGAAGGATAGAAAAGAAGTAAAAAGCACTCTTAATGCCAGACACTAAAAACTGGATGGAAGAAAAAAAGGGAGTGTAGAAAATCGAAACTAACACAGTTACCTCCCTTCCATCCAAGCTGAATAATACAGCAACAATGCAGGCGATTTAACTGTTCGAGTTTCGATTTTCCGTAATTCAGATTATTGTTTTAATATATAAGAAAATATCTTTCAATCCAAAAGAATCATGGATCCGCTACAAAATTTAAGAAATTCTTCCTTCCTTCCCATAGCCCACCTTTTCACAAAATGTCATTTCAATTCATTGAGAACTTTTGGAAATTCTGTATTGACAAACGAACAAAAATAAGTGAACAGAGAGAGATCTTCCCACTTGGAAGGAGAAAAACAAGAAAACAAAATGGAAGAAAAAATTTTGTTTTGTTATGAAAGGAAAGAAAAGGAATCAAAACACAAAGAAAGATTTTAGACCACTGAACACAAAAATATGCTTTAGTACACATTACAATGGTTCGACCTATATATTCTTCCGCCAACCTGTATTATTTTAAGTATTATCATTTTCTATACATTATTCGAACCATTATTTTCTTCATAGTTATTTTTTCACAAACTGTTCTGATAGATGTGGTCATCTTCCTCGGGTGTCTGCTGCATCTTGTGCTCTTTCGATGTCTCCTTCTACTCGTTTTTATCGCCCCTTATCCAAATGTTAAAAGGTTAAGATTTGACAAGAAAAAGAATTAAGCGAAGAATCATTTTAAGTTGACAAGCTTTTGACTGAGCAAGTTTGATCTTTAAGAACAAGTCTTGAAAACAATGGTCTACCACCAATGCATTCTCCCAATCGTCACCTTTGGAACGGAAACATGGAACTTATCCAAGAAATTGGCCAAGTGCACAGGAGAAAATTCACGCAAACTGCGATGCCTTAATGTCCAAAGTTCTTTGAGTTTTGATTACAAATGATGTTGAAATCTCAGAACTCAGTGTTTGAAATGAGAAAGATAGAAAGGGTATCAAGAAAATGGATGAAATCATGAAAATACGTCACCCGACGACACTCAGAAGCCCGAAGGATTTATTGCTCGAAACGCTGTCGAAAATAATGAAGATAAAATTACTGGCACAAATAGTGAAAAGCATAGTAAAAGTTCCAAACATCTTTCCATAAAGTCGTAGTCAGCAAACTAATTGAGCAGATCATTACTATTGCAGTAAGTTCGCGAACATATAAAAGCACTGAATTCATTACTACGTCCATAGCAGCTTTGATTGATTAGTCAGTAATCCTGTGATTGCTGGTGTTGGAATATCTGTCTCCAAATTGAATTTACCATTTACAACGATTTAACAGTCACTCATATGTGTACCGAGTACATGTTTCAGCAGTTGACACAGTGGCAGGTCAACCATTTGGCTGAGCAGATTTCAATATACAATTGGTTATTTTGGATGATATTTCAGAACTTTTGCATGTATCTTTTTCATGTATGCAATATTACAAATACTATTTTATTTTTTAAATTAAGCCCCAGACAATAATATATGTTATACGATATACATATAGCACGTTATACTTTGTATAACGATATAAGTTATCTAGCGTGACAACAACGTAGTTTTATTCTATTCAACGGAGGTTGTCAGGTGTGTGCATGGTGGGAGGGA
Organism: Thysanoteuthis rhombus; assembly: GCA_963457665.1. Classification (NCBI taxonomy): domain Eukaryota; kingdom Metazoa; phylum Mollusca; class Cephalopoda; order Oegopsida; family Thysanoteuthidae; genus Thysanoteuthis; species Thysanoteuthis major. The sequence goes on along the minus strand of OY735234.1, from coordinate 29,110,575 downwards.
TTCTCCCTGAAGCCTAGGGACGCTGGTGGAAGATAATTCTCCCCAGAGTGGACAGCATCGTTATCTTTCGTATATCCTCTTACGCAACATTTGATAGATAACAACCTCAACATCGGCTCTCTGATTTTGCTTGAAACTTTTAAATGAAAGAAGAAAATGGCCGGATGTTTTTCTGAGAAAAACTTCGAACTGAAAGTTGGTCGAATTATCACTTATCTCCTTAATGACTGTCCTTGCTCTCATATATTCTGACATTTCTCCAAAACATTTTATGAAAAGAAGCAAATAGTTAAGAAAACCGTTGACATATGTTTGTCTTGTTGTTGAAAGGATCCCAAAAGAATTCATTTTACACTTGTTAATCCCCACGAGAAAATTCATGTATATACCTCAATTTATATGAAATGACATTTTACATTAAAGAAACCCTTGAACTCGTTTCACTGAAAGATTCCATTGTTTGAAATGGTGAATAGGAACAAAATCGTTATGTTTAAGTGGGAGAGTCAGAAACCGAAAGAAACAAGAACCATAAGTTCAACGATGCGTCCATCGTCTGAACGTCCATATCTGTGATTTCTGATTTCAAAGGGATCCTAAACGAAGTAGTTGTAGTATTACTCGTTGGAATTGTAGTTACAATTGATAGGTTTAAATTTGGGCAAATATTCAATTTTTATCGATAATTTGTTCTGGGTTATTTCTTTGATAAGTGGGGTTTTAATGGGTGTATATAACATTTTCAACTATAAAATTAGCTGGAAAATGAAAAGTTTAGCCATTTTCAAGACAGTTTTAGCTATCAATAACAAACAATCACTGGTAACTCAGTGAAAAGAAAGCATGGTACATCTATTGATCAAAGTATATGTTCTTTTAATAAGGTTATACATTCTCCTTCTGTTCCTTTCTGTTATTTTCTTTAGCGGGACCGAGCGACCGAAAAGCGTCAAATCAAGATGTATGAACACATAAAAAACTACACTCTTCGTTGTATTAGTAAAATTTGGTCGCATATACTTAATTTTTTGACAATATTTTACTGATTCTGACGCTTTGCTGATGATTATAATATTCAGTTGACAGCTTTCAGCAAGGCACCGGGCAGTAAAGCAGTGAACATTTTTTTTGACCTTCGAATGCAACGTACATTGACAAGAAAACTTCCACAGAAATTCTTGAAATGTACCAAGAACTTAACAGTAACAAACTTCCTTTCTTGGAATAACTTCTTTCGTTTCTTTTATTTGAAACTTCTAAACCATCATTCATCATCAACAGTAGCAGCGGCAATAATAGCAGCCTTTTAGCGTCTGTCGTGGAACATAGACTTTCCACAAGATCCTTCAGACCTTCCGATCGTAGACGTTGTGGAGCCAGTACTTTTTTTCACCGGCCGCAATTTCGCATGTGATCTCTGGGGACCACTTTGTGAGTCGTGATGTCCAGCTGTTGTCTGCCACTTCTGCAACTTGATCTGCCCATTGTCATCTGACTTTTATGATAGATTCTATGATATACAGTGCTAACTTGTCTCATCATGTGATGTTAAGCATGACCAGTGTCAGTATTTTGGTTAGGTTCCATTCTATAGGTCTATAGGCTTGATTTCTTCTTCTTTTGAAGATTTCATGGAGATTCTCTCGCCCAGCTAGATATAGTGGTCTACTTCCTTTAGCTCTGTGTTTTCATTTTTGATCGTTGTGTCACAGTTGGTTAATATGATCTCAGCAAATATAAGCTTATTTGCTAATGAGACAAACACTAGTTCCTATAGATGAATGTGATGATGACGAATACAAAAACTGCAAAATATTTTGTTTGTTTTCATTAAAAATAAAGTTTAGTGTTAAATTCTACTTTCTTTTCGAAGGGGTAAGCAGGCTTAGGTCAGGTTTGTTGGATATTTTGAGAGCATGACAGAAAATTGCATGAGGCAAGAAGTCAAGTAGATCGTTATATTTCATGCCTTCCAAATCAACCACAGCAAATAACAAACCTTAACCTTCGACATCAAAGCAAGCAGACAGAAGAATTTTTTGGTCTTGGAACACTCAAAACCCATATGAATTATTGGGAATCGCTTATTCACTTTACATCATTTCGAATGGCGGAAAACCTACAATAATGTTAGTCTTTCGTGAAATGAGGTGGCGTGCGACGAACTTTCGAAAAGCAGGGAATGCCTGTAAAAGAAAAGTTCTAATGTTTCTTTTATTTGAGATCTCAAGTTTGAAGTACTTTGAATTATGCCAACGGAGACATGCACAGCAACATTCATTCTCATTCTTTTTTCATTTTCTCTTAACCTTTAGTAGTGCACCGACTCAACCATGATATTCCTTTTGGGTCCTCCTGCTGGTGCAAAGCCACCGAGGAAGTTTTGGCCAGTTTTTGAAGTGTCGCATATTTTCCAGTCAACAAAGAACAGTGTCAGCTTTCAATTTAAAATGAAAACTTGATATTTCTGCCTTCTTTCGGTCGGTCTGTTCTTTGGATTTCGTCATATTAACCAGAACAAAATGATAAAGAGACGACAATGACTAGAATCCATTCAGAGAGAGAGCGCACCTCTGCCAAAAACATACACTAACACCGAATGACAATCTGTTCACATATAGTTACTGTAAAGGGGAGGTAAGTGTATTTCGATTTTCTATATTTCAGACTATTGTTCTCATCTCCTCAATATATTTAAACTCTCTCTCAATCGAGAACTAATTCCAGAATCAACCCCCAAGTCAACTAATTCTTTCTTGTAGCATGGCCCACACTGCCCCAAAATGTTTTTGCAATTCACATATGCAGCTGCAGAGTGCTGTGCACGAAGGCCCCGAGTTGATGCATTTGCAATTATGGTTGTAACATTTCTTAGGCAAACACCTGGTCAGTTTCTCGCAGGTGGTTGTAATTGGGAGTTCAGTTGACCAACATATCTGCTTTGTCTCTCCTTTCTCCGTTCATCTCGGTCAGCAGGAGTGTTGGTGTCCAGCTTGGAGATGGTAGTCTGGCACTAGAGAATCTCAGCGCGATGAGCAGCACGCTTGGTGTGCTCACTGAGGACTGCCTGTGTTGGGGAGATTGGACTGTGTGGCCTCTGCTTGCAAGGCAAAGAGATCCAGTCTTGCTTAGTTCACACCATTGGCTGTACTTGATCTCTCGCACATGAGTACAACGTGCAAAATTCCCGCCAAATACTGATTTATTTGTTCCATCAAACTGACAGAAAAGATTAATCCCCCGTTGACGTTTCTCTCCCTCCAAATAAGGTGTCAGGACTTTGACTTCGGTTGATACAATTGACAGAATCCTTGATTATAAAACCCAAGAACTTGAAATCATCAACATGGCTAAGCATCTTACACGATTTCGCTTGGATTTCGCAGTGGAGTTGAAGGTCTCATTCACAAACTAGAAAGCACTCAGAGAGTGAATACCTAGCCAAACATTATCTCTAAAACCGAATGAAAGTCAGTTCATGTACAGTTAGGATGCAGGTGAGGTATTTGCATAAGTTTAGTTTCTTTTCATATTCCAGGTTTAACCCAGCTATGTGTGAAATAGTAGAGGAAATTGGATTCCATAGCCTAGAAGATGGGCAACTCTGATCTCAAATCGGGGAGTAGAGTCCTTTGTCAGTTTGACGCCTAATTTGACGTCCTCCAAGCAGCTCCTGCAGCCAAAATGATGCCAAATGTATCGCTCTCCGCTTTTCTCTGGATTGTCTCAGCATGACAGAGAGAGAGAGAGAGAGAGAGAGAGAAAGAGAGAGAGAGAGAGAGAGAGACGACAGGATATCCCAGGATCTCCATATGCTTCATCCAGACATGTGCCCTGGGTGGTAGTGGTGTGGGGGGGCATTTCATTGTCTGTACAGAGAGAACGGAGGCCATCTTCATTTCAGACCATCATTTAAGTGAATTTTTTTTTTGATCCACCCAAAACTTTAACCAATTCTCCCTTTATCATTCCACATGATATAATTGATATTCATTGAGAACTTTCTGAGATATTATGGGAATAAACATGAGTGAATATATAAACGTACGGAAAATAAATGAAAAAGTATTTATCTATTCCCAAAATATCATGGATCCACCCCCAAATTTAACTAATTCTCTTCGGTCCCTCGGTCCTACTTTCAAAAAATTTTCATTGGAATCTTTGCAAACTTTTGAAGATGTTGTGATCACAGCAATATAGGTACGATGCAGGGGTGACTTTGAAAATCCTGAATCTGCCTGAAAAATTGAATCAAGTCTTTCTTAGCCCATCGCCCAGCCTTCCATAAAGCCACATTTTGAAGATATCCAGAGGATAAATAGACAGACAATCGATCAGACAAAGAAAAACAGATAGATTGATAGACAGACTCAGATGTTGCCTTGTGGGATACATGAGGCAATTAGAAAGCAGCCACAGTGCACGTTCACAACAAAAAAACTGAGTGAAAATAAAATCATTTTGAAAAATTGGAGATGCAATTCTTGCAATATCGAATTAATTGGGACTTGGATATAGCATTTAATAAAATGAAAGAAAACTGTCCAGGCCGGAGTTCGAAATCGGATCGTCGATTCCATTCTCCTACACCACCGCCAGCCGCAAGGAAAGAAGAGAAAATAAATTTACAATGGCTACTGTAAATTGTTGAAATTTTACTGAATGCAATATAGTGCAAAACGTTCATATCACCGGAAAGAGCTTTTAAATAAGATAAGGAGAAAACATACCAACACCTACAGAGAAAAGGAGTTTTTTCATAGATTGGCTTCATATAGCACAAGGCCATGTAAGACTTGGTTGAACTTTGAAAATCACCATTCAAAATTTTTGCTTTTATCTGATCTCAAAAATTACCGAATGATACTAGTGGAGATAAAACATATCTCCACTAGTATCATTCGGTAATTTTTGAGATCAGATACTTTTGTATTATATGAAAATATACATTTTTGTATCATTTATAAGAATGAAATTAATCCGTGCTAATCTTTTAGATGAATTTTCGTCAATATCTTAGCCTTGTCAGTTTAGCTCACTTAGACCGACACCCAGGAATCAGTGGGTCGTGAATCAGAGTCATTGTTGGTAAATGTGGATTCTACATATCAGTTTACACTCCTCATTTTGGTGAAGATTGTTCGCGATAGGGGAGGAAGAAAAAGACAACTGCAGACTTTCTACTCGATTTTCTCAATATATATATACGTATTTGTATGTGTGTATGTATATATATATATATATATATATACAGTACACATCAAGAATACAATATAACAATACATTATCCGAAATGTGGTGGATATATTCCATAAGGTGCATCATCCATTCTACTATAAACATCAAGTTGATCTAAAGTAGAGCTTGAAATACGATGGAATAAAGATTCGCTATACAGACACGTTTATGTTTCTGTCTTGTTTGGGTTTCTGCAGGCGAATGATTCAGTTTATTTTTGGTTCCTAAGTGTCCAAACATTCTGAGATTTGTCTATTTTTTAGGGTATGGATCTTTCCTTTATTCTATTCATATATCTTTTCCTTTTTTTTTTCTTTTTTTTTTTTTTTTTTTTTCAGTGTTTGGTCATTAGTTTGATATTGTAACTTCTTGGTATACAGTATTCGATTTGAGACATTTGTTTTGCAAAGGGCATCTGTTTTTGTTTGTACAATTGCAATCTGGTTTATTTATGCTTTCTCCGTTAGTATTATTTCTAATTACTGTTATATGTTTCGTTAGGAATTTATCAAAATTATCCGTACAACTAAAGCTAATTTTCAGTTTGCTCTTGTTGAATATTTTACTTGGTGGGTTGCGAGGGAGGCGTGTTTTTCTTTTAATTGGATATTTTTCCTAAATTGGTCTTTACTTGTTAGGATGTATACCAGATGATTTTCCAACCACTAATTCTTTTGTTGTACACTAAGCTGAAATATTAACCCAAGAGAAAACCTTATCAGTGAAATATCATATAGGAATATCGAAAAGACCCTTTAAACTAAGATTACCCAACCATGTACCATCATTTACAAACGAAAAATACAAAAACACTACATCACTGCTGACCTATCATTGGAGACTAACTGATAGCAAACTCAAACCCTCAGGAAAATGGAAAATATTCAAATGCACTCATACCAGAACATTGAAACCCCATGTTCCCTCAGCCTAAATGAGAAATTTGAAATCTTCACCTCTGTTAATAGAAAATACAACATAAAAATAGAATCATTAAGCAGAAAAAATTAAGTAAAGTTAAAACGCTGGCATCGCTCAAAATTCTAATTAACAAACATAACTTAATTGCCCACGTATAGATATACAAAAAAAAAAAAAAATTAACCACCATAGATATCTTATTCTCCTTGTTATTACTATTAGCATCATCATTATTTTTTACCTTCAGCCACTTTGAAGAACTAACGACCCAATCACCAAAATTATTTTAGTCATGTAGAAACAGACCAAATCCAGAATGATTAAATTAACAAGTAAGGTCATATAAAAGGGAACCCTAACAGTGGGAGATATATTTAAGTGAGAATAAAATACCCTCGTAGAGGAAACATACCACAAAGAACTCATGGCTTAACTACATTCTGATAACGAAAATGCTCTCACCACATCCTCCTAATTTATAATTTATAACTACCAACAAGCACATCATCCTCACTAAACCAAATATAAAAACATAACAAGCAATGACTAAGCACTAAACAAAATCAAAAAACAAAAAAGGACAGATATATAAATAGAAGAAGAGGAAAATCCTACAACCCAGAAAATCGACACCCCTATAAGTCCTAAAGAGGAATCTAAAATAAACCGAATCATTCGCCTGAAGAAGCCGAAACAGGGCAGAAACATGGATGTGTTTGTGTAGCGAATCCCCACGTCATCATGTACCTATCAGCCGGAAAGATAACGAGACAATTTTGTTAGGGAAGATTGACAATAAGTTTTCTGTATGACATTTATGCCGTTGATCCATTATATTCTACAATCTTTCAAACAATATGATAATTCAATCCTCTCAGAACTGTTCATGTTTTCAGCAAAGAATTGCTCTATGAATCATTTTTGGAACTGAAATAAATTGTAATCTGGACATGCAATATCTTCTGGAAACAGTAGATAAGTACAAACTTCCAAGTCACGCTGTAACCGTTCTCCCAGGTCATAGAAGAAACGTGCGGTCTTGCGTTGTTTTGATAGAATATTGCACACTCTCCGTTTGCTAATTCCATTTCTGATTCGATCATTCTCCAGAAAGAGTTCATGGTAGAGGATACATACACTATACATGGAAAACTGATATAAAAGAGGGGTAATGTGTTAAGGGTGTTATTCCGATCTATGCCTACCGCCAGGGTCCCAGTCCCAGTGGTTCAATTGGCTAACTCTGACCTAGTCTACATGGTGATGGGTATGGGTTTAAATCCCACCGGGGTTCATACATATATCTAAGAGAGGGAGAGAGACAGACATGGAATTTTATATATATATATATATATATATATATATATATATATATATATATATATATATATATATATATATATATATATATATATGTGTGTGTGTGTGTGTGTGTGTGTGTGTGGATATATTTGAATATTTTGGTTTGTTTGAAGTCGAAATTGAGTCCATTTTTCGTGATGTCTACTGCTGTTCGATGGTCATCTGTTAGTCGGGGCTCGTATAGTCTTTATACATCTCTCTCTCTCTCTCTTTCTCTCTCTCTCTCTCTCTCTCATTATACACACACATATATGTGTGTGTGAATGTGTGTTGTCTGTAATCGTGTTTGTGTGCACGCCTGGCAGTGGTAAAAAATAAGGCAATTTTGGAAAAATAAACTTGACATCAGCAGCAGTACCAGCAGCAACAACTAACAGGAACTGGTTTAGTTATTTTATCAGATGAAATATTGTAAACCAGCACTTCAGAAACTAAGGGTTGATGTATTGAATATTGACATTTGCTGAAATATTGAGAATTTTGTTTTCCATCCTAATCCAAATATCTACTCTTATTTGTGCTCATTGCGAAATGACTCAATGTTATTCAATAAATCTATGAATACATATTTAGTTACATTTATATTTAGTAATAAAAAAGAACTACACTTTTCCGTAATAAACAGTGAACACCGAAAATAAGATCACAACTACAGACTAATTTCATCGGTGCCAACTATTTTTATAAGTGGGTGTGAGGTTGATTGGAAGCAGAGCAAAATTCTTCTGGAAAAATCTTACGTATAGTTTTCTGCTTTTGGTGGTTAAACCATAAATGTTTTTCATCGCAACCTTATTCGGACGGTGAATTTACTACATTCAGTGATCATGGTTGAGTTGAGTACGAAGATATATACCATTGGTTCAACCTTTCTGGCATCACCGCTCATTTTTACCAGGAAAAAACTTACCACCGACCACCGGTATCGTAAATATTCAAAAGGATACCAAAAAAATTCTCTTTCGCTGTTTCTTTAATGAACGTAATCTAAAGCAGCCATATCATTTTTTTTTCATCAATGCAATCCCGGCGTCCGGTGAGACACAACTAGTGCTGACACATTGGGTTTGCATGATGTGCGATATCGCCGTGCTGCTTGGCAAATTAATAATAGAAAATATTACTGTTGACCCCTTTTTCATGGTCAATTACAGACTTAATTACTCAAAATCCTATACCACCCCACAAAGTTTCAAAACGCCCACCATTTTCTGCATAGTTGCTTATCGCCTACTCAGGAATTGAAATCGCCTACCGGTGGGCGATATTGCTCAGATCAAGAAACCCTATTCTATACTAAAGGATATACTTTCCACCGTGTTTTCGAATTTAAAGTTATTCTTCCCCAGGGTGATGCCGTGTATTCCTGATAATACACACACACACAAACATATATATATATATATATATATATATATATATATATATATATATATATATATATATATATATATATATATATATATATATATATATACATATATGTCTCTCTCTCTCTCTCTCTCTCTCTCTCTATATATATATATATATATATATATATATATATATATATATAGAGAGAGAGAGAGAGAGAGGGAGACAGACAGACAGACAGACAGACGGATAGGCAGACAGACAGAGAGAGGGAGATAGAGAAAGAAAAATTTATATATATATATATATATATATATATATATATATATATATATATATACATACATATATATATATATATATATATTCATATTTTCATATATTTACATATATGCTTGTATATATGTCTGAATGTATGTATTTAGATAGATAGAATTAGAGAGGGAGAGAGAAATTATGTACAAATTTAAAATTCATCTTTCTCACTCAATAAATTTATATCTAAATAAATATATATATATATATATATATATATATATATATATATATATATATATATATATACGTGTATATATATCTCTATATACATGTGAATATATGCATACGCACACACACACACACACGCACACAGACACACATACACACACATATATTTATATATATATAGAGAGAGAGAGATAGATATATAGATAGAGAGAGAGAGTGAGGAAGAGAGAGAGCGAGAGCGAGCCAGTGCGAGCAGAGAGTGATATTAATCGAACTCGTCTCTCAGATTCTATTCTTCAGTAGATGTCTCTCTCAATAGCTTAGTGTGTTTGGGGGTATTTGCATCCCCTGGAAAAGTGATGCAACTCATTTGCATTACATTTTAGTTAAGAAATTGTTTGCTTTGTGATTTTAATCAGTTTTGTCTTCAGAAGAGTCTTATTTTAATTGCTATATGGAGTTTTTGTTTTTTTCATAAGTACTTTTAATCTTTTCTGCTGTTTTCTAAACTCGAGTCTATCGTGATCAATCATCACTGTTATTGTGAGGTGGGCCTCTTTTGGATTAACAAATATAAGTCCAGAGCAACATACTCCAAGCATAGCCGATATCAACTTACTTCAAACTTCATGTTTGTTGTTATTTCTTGTGAATATGTCAGGTGAGTGAGATATTTCAACAGTTTCCATTTAATATTCGTATTTTTGCAAACAGGTGGGCAATTTTTACGTGGGAGAAGTAGCAGTGTTGGATTTGTTGACTCTTATTTGACAATTATTCAAACTTTTTTCGGGTCCAACAGAGTTTCCGTATAATTTCCACATTTTAACTGAGTGCTGGTAGTGTTTGTTGACATAATAGCTGTATTCACTGTTTGGACATATATTGATGGCTACTTATTGCACTATTTCTACACCCCCCCCCCCTACGAACGACTGAGTTAAAATTCTAAAATCAATTCCCAATTTGGGAACTTGATTTTTGTATACCTTTTGATTCTTAAAAAAACCCAGTTTTCTGATCCTCAGAGCACGCTCTTTCGGGAAATGCTTAGAGGTTCTACAACCCTTTGAGAAGTTTGACCTGATCAATACAATGATCGCACAATCTGACATCAAGAATGAGTCTTCGTCAAATATATCCTCATGTGCCTACCAAAATATACCCTTTTGTGCCCTCTGGAAAAGCGGATATATATATATATATATATATATATATATATATATATATATATATATATATATATATATATATATATATATATATATATATATATATGTATATATATATATATATACACACACACACATATATATATATATATATATATATATATATATATATATATATATATATAATGCATGTGTGTGAACCTTCATTTACATATCAAACAATAGTCCAACTGACAAACACACCGACGCAAACATAAAATTTACCAGTAAAAAATCAACATAGATACTCAAGAAAATGATCATTTTTGCATATTCAATGGTTGTAAATATAGGAGAACACACACACATACACACACACACACACACACACACACACACACACACGGTCTAATTCGTTTAGAGGGCACACTTGCACACATAAAGAGAGATGTACATTTGTGTTACACACAAGCAGATACGCACTGACAAGTTCACTACCAAAGAGGAACACACACGAATGAATAGAGTGGGGTGAATGGGCAAATGGATGTGAAGAAGAGTTTCCCGAAATGCATACGCAATGGTCTGTATGTGTAGCGTGTAGATACACCAGAGATTTCATCTTCATTTCCATGGGTAGAAGCACCCCCTACACATGGGCAGAGGACCCCCCCACACACACACACACATACATCTCCACAGATTCACGTTGAGTTGGGAAAACAACGAAAGGAGGCTATCAGCCAGCCCCGCCCAATGGCCATCGACCCCCACCCCCTGGCCCTCGACTGCGCCCGAAAGAGAGAGTGGGGGGAATACAGGGAAAGTGTGTGTGTATGTGTGTGTTTGTGTGTGTGTGTGAGAGATAGAGAGAGAGAGAGAGAGAGAGAGAGAGAGAGAGAGAGAGAGAGAGAGAGAGAGAGAGAGAGAGTGGAGGAGCGACAGAAAAAAAGAATCGATGTGGTGAGAGAGATATAATGAGAGCTGTGGGGCAACCCACTACTTTCCCTCGACCACGGACCACAGAGAGAGAGAGAGAGAGAGAGAGAGAGAGAGAGAGACAGGGAGAGAGAGATAGAGAGAGAGAGAAGAGAAGGTGCGGCAGCAGGGTACTTGCTTGTGGGGTGGGGGACCATTATGGTGTTTGATACACGTCTTTTCAAATAGTTCTACTTGGCTGCCACTGATTGGTACAAACAACTTTTTTAGTTTCATCCCTGGATTACAAGGCGCGAGTAAATTGTGTATAAAATTAACTTTGGGTCTTTTATTAGAGAAGCAGAAGTTGTTTTTTTTATCCTCTTGTTGAGAGGATGGGGGTGCAGTGAGGGGTGGTATTTATGTGGTAGAGAGATGAGCATGAGTTGAGGCTCAAATTGGATGCTGCTGGGGATGTTTTGCACAGAAGAATTTTTGAAGGACAAAATCAAGGAGAAAGAATAAAGAATCCACTATGATAATGCACTGTGTGTTTTTTTCTGCTTCTTTGTCCGCAACATTTGACTCTTCCCCTTAAAGGTAACAATTTTGCAGACAAATATTCTTCTTTTTGAAAGAAAAAACATCACATACAAATTGAGATTTATCTGTGATTTTTTACGGGTATTTACTAGTAGTGGAAAAACGGTTTTCATTTTCAAAGAAAGTCGCATACAAAAATAATAATGACAAAACAGGAGAGAGAGAGAGAAAGGGAGAAAGAGAGAGAAAGAGAGGGATAGTGAGAGAGAGAGAGAAGGGGGACAAATTGATGAGTGAGGAGGAAGAAAGATAAGCAGATGAATGATCATGTGAGTAAAGTAAATGAGAAAGAAAGAATGAAAAGGTGAGAGAAAAAGAGGGATAGAGGAATGATAAACAGGTGAAAGAGGAGAGAGAAAGGGAAATGATTTAGAGGCAATCGAGTAGCGAGAAACCGTCTCTGGTAAACAGGTGAGAGAGGAGAGGGAGAGAGATGAGGAGGTGGTGAGAGGAAAGGTGAAGGATGCTTTAAGCTGACTGAGGAGTTACGGAGTTAAAGAAAATGGAGGGAAAAAGGAATAAAAAAAAGAATGAAAAATACATTTCAGTGAAAAATCCACAATTATCCATTTCTCTAGAAAAAAATGCCTGCTTTCATAGAACTGAGAGTGCAAATCCAGGGTCGACCCTTACGGCCATGATGCCCTGGACAAGCTGAACTTTGGCGTTCTTCTAAGTAAGTGGAGTAAAGTAGAATAGTTGTCTTTCAAGAGACAATACCCTATCAGTGTCTAAACAGCCGGTGACGAGGCCCCAGTTTCCTTTGCATATGTCTGTTAAGTGATCCTTGCAAGTCCCAAGTCTGGTCGAGACCAGGACTTTTTCCTGACAAGTTTTTATAACCACTCCTTTAGCAAGATACAACGAACGAAAGGATATCTACAACCCACTCACACAATTCAGATTGTACTCAATTTGCTACTGAGTTATCTGGGAAATGAAGAAATTTCAACACTGTTCGTTCACTTTCCTGGGGATCCAACCATGGACTTTCTACAAATGAAGCAGATGTGTTAGCCATTACACTATCCGAACGGGGCCATTACAGTGTGTATAGTATTATTCATTCAGTTGTGTTTTACAGAGTAAAAATTTATATATTCCCTGATATGGAGTCTGATTTTCCAGGAATATCTGACAATTAAATACTTTCTGTTGTAGTGATCTTTGCGTTGGTTTGTGGTCTAATTGACCCTGTCAAGCTATAGAGTTCTTAAGAAAAAGGGACTGCTTTTGACCATTGGATGCAACATATTCTTGACGGAGCACGATGGACATAGTGTTGAATAATGAAAATTTTATTTCAGAACCTCAGACAATTGCTGGGATAAAATCAACAAAAATGTAAATACTAAGCAGAAAAATGTATAGGAATACTTGATATAAACAAATAAAACCATCCGATTCGATTCAAGAATGAATGAAAATAAGAGAGAGAGAGGCAAGAAGAAAGCAAGAGAAATAAAGAAAAGAAAAAAAAGAAACTAACAAAGGAAGAAAGAAAAGGAAGAAAGAAAATAGAGAAAGAAAGCAAGTTGGATGAAGAAGAAACCTGGAGAGAAAAAAAGAAATAGAGGAGGCAAGAGAGAAAAAGAAAGAAAGACTAAATAAGAGAGAAAAGGAAATAAAGAAAGAGAAAGATAGTGAAAATAAACAAGAATTGAGAAAAAATACCGGAAAAGAGAAAAATAGAGAAAGAAAAGAGGATAAAAAGTAGGGGGAAAGAAGGGAAAATAAAAGGAAAGAAAGGGACCTGGATAGAAAGGGAAGGAGGGATTGGAAGAAACCGAAAGGAAGAAAAAATTGAATTAATGAAAGAATGAGAGAAAGAAAAAAAGAAAGAAAGACAAGAAGAAAGCAGGAGAAAGGAATATAGGAAGAGAAAGAGAGAAGCTCGAACTAATTAACGATGATTTTCGAGATTAACCAGAGATACATTTCAGCAGGCTTCTCTCTAAGTATAGCATCACTTTGTTTTGAGGTCTTTGGTCCAGGGAGGTCACCTCTCTCAGAATCTTGCCATTGCACGTCAATGGGTAGGGTAGGGCCAGGTTCATTGCCTGATGCTTGGAGCAGTGAAAAGAGGTGCCATGGGAACAGTACTATTGTATATTCACCCACACGTTCTGTTGGGGCCCCCACTCTAGACTGACCTTGGATCACATTCTACCAACACTACGGTAGGCACCCATGTGTTGCTATAGTCGGTTCACGGTAAATAAATGGAAATAGCTTAAGGCTCTTCGCAACTTTCTGTGCAGCACGGGCGATCAGATTAAACTTTATTTTCGAGATAATCATTAACCCCAACTACAAAAATTCCAATTTTTCAATATGAAATAAAAATCTAAGAACATGAAAATGTTGCATATATATATATATATATATATATATATATATATATATATATATATATATATATATATATATGTATGTATTATTTTGTTATTGTAAGTCATATAAGTAGAGTGCTCAATATCTTAGCAGAATGAAGTTTTTAAAATGATGATAATAAGATTATAATATAATAATATTTCACAACTCTAAGTTTCATGGACATAAAAATATTGGTTTCGTACACTTGTCATAAGAAAAGGCATGGAAAAAGCTTCTAATCTGGCTCCAAAACAAAGAGATTTAACTCAGTTTCTCCTGACGGAATGTAACATTGAAATTTAGAACCGAAATTTTTTTCTTTGGTTTCTGTTTTTATATATATATTTATAATTATTTGTTCTGACAAAATCTCTTTAAAAAAAACTATTCATTCAAGAGTTTGAGAGGTTTATTAAAATTGGAAATGAGAAAATATAGAAAAGTAAATTAGAAAACACTCAGAGCAACGCCATTGCCCCTAGAACTGAATGAAGATCACTTCGTATACAGAGCTATGACGTAGGTGAGGTAACAACAAAAAACTTTCTTGGTACCTAGAATTGATTCTTCCTTACACAATAGCGTACCCTTCAAAGTAATTTCACTGAAATTTATTTAGAACTTTTGGAAATAGTATGTGGATTGACAGCTAACAGTGAATATATACAAATATATATACCAATTTTGTTGGTAGAGGTAAAACATAAAATGTATACGACGAAAAAAATCTTTAAAAAGTAAGCATAAACATATGTATATATATATATATATATATATATATATATATATATATATATATATATGTGTGTGTGTGTGTGTGTGTGTGTGTGTGTGTGCGCGCCTCTGCATGATTGTGAATTTTTACTCAAACCTTTGTCCTCACTTTTGTTCAATAATGCAATAATATATATTCACAAGTACATCTTTTTGAATTTTTATTCTCTTTAGAAAATAACATCTTTACAGAAACAGCAACATGAATCTAAATTCATTTACACTAATATTGAAAAAGTGACCACAAAAGATTTAGAAGTGGATAGTTTTCTGGAGTTTGCTGGATAATTCGCTTTCGCAAACCCGACCCTAAAACATAATCTCCCATCATATTCTCGTTATATGTTTCTTGGTAGCAACATTCCAAGTCCAGTATATCCGGGTGGAAATGCTTGCCTAGCTCCTCGGAATACGCTCCAATGTTCTCCAATGGATCGAAATGAGTGTCAATGATATAGACTTCATTGGTCAGTATGGACATAAACTAACACAGTTTATAGCAGAATTTTTATCTGAAATTTTCACAGAATAATGTTCGATCAATGTGATTAATGAAACGGAAAAAGTGTTAGATCAAGCGTATTCATAAGGGAGAAAATTATATTTGAAAATAGATGTAATTGTATAAATGTGTGTGTGTGTGCGTGCGTGTATGTGTGTGTGTACTAAGAAGGATACCCAGCGTTTCAAATATGACAACACAGGAAAACAAATCATATTTTATAAAGTTTTCATAAAATGAAATGTTCGTTTTAGTCGATTATTAGCACTCACTCCCATATCAAGTTTAGCAGTTACATTGTGAGTAGAAGCCCACTCCTTGAAGCTTTGAATGAATTGTTCTCAAAAGTGACAAATCACTTGAGGAAACAAAGGTCATATGGATTGGAAGCACAAAAAATTACTTGCAAAAATTATTTCATTTCATTTTTTTTTCAAATATTCAACAACGACAAATCTTTCCACATGGATCTGTACAGGAGTGTATGCTTGCCTGCCTGGGGTGCGCGACACCCGATATGAGGAAAAAATATGCAAAAGTACTGAAATATCAACTAAAATTCCCACGTGTACACTCAATTAAACCAGTTTTTGGCTCGCTGCTTTGTTTTGTGTACGAAGAAAATATATCAAAAAACATATTTATTCACTGAGTTGCCAAATTTGAAGTTATTTTTTCTCCGAGCAATGCTGGGAATCCCTGCTAGAGTTTTAATCAAGTAAAAATATTTCGAAATATTCGTATAAAAATACACTGAGAAATATTGATATTTTAAAAAGGTTAATACGAAATTTATCAAATGAAAATGTTAAAAACCAGTAAAATCTTAGTGGGCACAATGAGTTGTCATCCTTTCTTTTATCTTGATAAAAATTGGAATTGATTTCCAATGACTTTGAATGACGGCCAACGTCATTAGCCCATAACATTTGCGAATATCTGCATTGTTGGTACCAAATTATAGAATAAATTGCTTCAATTGGCTAGAAATGGACATAAATGACTTCTGATGGCCTTGAATGCCCTCCCATGTCGACCTCATATAGATTGTGACCTTGGTTCAGAAAAGATTTACTCCTATGCCAAATTTCAGCTTCCTGGATGCAAAATAAACTTCTGGGTGAATCAGTCGGGAAGTCAGGATCCTGCTTAGCATTATAATTACATTGTAAATAAAACCCCGCGATAAAACATTTGAAAAAAATCATCCAATCTATGACCTCACACCACACCGTAAAAAGATTTACCGTTATGCAAAATTTCAGCTTTTAACGTGCCAAATTGTGGCCTACAAAAGGAAACAGACAGGTTGATTTCGATTCATGTATATATATATATATATATATATATATATATATATATATATATATATATATATATATATATATATATATATATATATATATATCCAGCAGAGATAAGAGAACGATTTATTCAAATGTAGTTATTATCACAAATAATTGCTACTGGATATTGAAATTTATAAAAATCGTAGTTCTTGTTATATACTTCATGTACGAAAAACTTTTATCGAAAGTCTTAATGTAAAAAAGATTTCTAAGTAATTTATCTTGAAACAATTAGCATTGGATGTAGAGACGTTTATTAGAAATGGCTTCGGCACACTGATGTCCACAAGTCTGATGTCATTTTGTCCATTCATCCTCCAGTTTTCTCATAAAACCAGTAACATAACAAATTTCGTTCTTTGTTATCGATGTTCTTGATGGGATTTCGGTCTGGGCTTTGTGCCAGTCATCTCATGACTTCAGCGTTCTCTTCTTTGAAAAAATATTCGATTCGTTTGGCAGTGTGATATGTAACGTTGTTCTGCATAAAAATGGTTGTATGGTTGGACAATACACATTAGCATTTACCGTTCATTAATTCTCCCAAGAGTTCGACATATTCAGTGGAGAAAATCCCCAATATCATGACACTTCCCCCTTCAAACTTGGCAGACTTTTTGACACAAATCTATCGTTTGTACGACATCAAGCGAATTATCAGCCTTCGGATCCAACTAAATTGAATTCACTTATATTGCTAAAAGATCGATTCTCTTCAATGCAATCAATGCGCCGTTCTGTATATTCAAGTCAAGTAATCTAATTATTTTTGCTTGTGATGGGTTGAGTAACTGGAGACTCTGTTTTCAATCTAAATTCGTTCAATAGTCGGGTCAGTGTACGGTGGCTCACTACTTAGTTGTGATCAGCTTTGATTTGCCTTGAAATTCCTGATGCAGTGTTGAACAGATCCTTCATGATTACTCTGCCCTCCTTAACACTTGTCGTACGAGGTTGTACAGCTTGTTTTTTTTTGCGAAACAAAAGCTACTTTTTCATCATACTATTTCAAAACTATCAAAATTACACTCTCTTGGAATAGCAGAGAGAGAGAGAGAGAGAGAGAGAGAGAGAGAGAGAGAGAGATGCCATCAGTCTTCATCTTGACACTTTGTTGTCTAAGGGCTACAGTCATTTGACATGTTCCGGTGTGTCTTGTAGCTGATGCAACACTGAGAACTTTGTCACTAATCTTTTAGTAAGATCAATTTTGCCGTATGCCCGTTAGAAATTTCCAAAACGTGACAAAAAAAAACGAAACCGTCCTTCCATTTGTTCACTGCATTATTTTCATACAAGAGTTTTCCTTAAATAACCTTTTTTCCCATTACCTGTTTCAATAACAACTTTTCTGTACATGAATTATTTACCAAGAGGTACGATTTCTATGAATTTCAAGATTTGGGGGCAATTACTATCAATAAAAACTACATTTGAATAAATCGTTCTCTTATTTTGACCGTTACTGTACCAGGACAGATATATAGAGAGACTGGTATATCATATTTCGGCTTTTTCTGCATGCAAACAGGTCTTTGTCTTCGCCCTTCTTTGTTGTTGTACGTGCAAAGTAGACGACAAGAGGAGATGCATGAAATGGTCGTATTGGAAGTCAAGGGTATGTAGAGCAAAGAGCGTCAAGGAAAAAGGTTAAAAAAAAAAGGCATAGAAAGTATTGCCCCCATCAATGCTGTCTGCCCACATCCCGTAATTCGTCCCTGATTTTTCAGGGGACGGAATCCCCGATCACCAGTGAAGCCAAGAAAGGGGAACAAGAGACGGCCTTGTTTCGAAAGCTCCACTTCCTGAATGAAGTGAGTTCGTTGCACCGGTGAACCGTTACTTAGTTGGGTGGCTGGTGGGGTAGATAGGGTACAGGTACACTATGTAGACGGGTAGATGTCGGATGGGTGCTTTGGGTAGAACACTCAAGAGATGATCAGATTGGGTATGAATGGGGTGGAAGAATATAATTATCTAGGGACACAGAGGGAGACAGGGTAATTGATCATTTGATAACTGAAATTGAACAAAGAAAGAAAGAAAGAAAGAAGAAAGAAAGGAGAGGCAGAAAAAGAAAAGACAGAAAGAAAAAGTAAATTGAAAAAGCAATGAAAGAAAGGGAGATAAGGAAGAAAAAGGAAACGAGACGGAGAAAAGGTCGACTGAAAAGGAAGAATGAAAGAATGGAAGGAAGAAAGAAGAGAAGGAAAATTCAAAAGAAAAGGTCGACTGAAAAAGAAGAAATAAAGAATGGAAGAAAGAAGAGATAGAAAAACAAAAGAAAAAGAAAAAGTTAACTGAAAATGGAAGAATGAAGGATAGAGAGAAAAATAAAAGAAGGAAAGTAAAAGTCGACTGAGAAAGAATGAAAGGAAGAAAGAAAATAGAAAGCAGGAAGGAAAGAAAGAAGAGGAAGAAAATGAGAAAAAAAGAAAGAAAAAGGAGAATGGAAGAAAGAAAAAAAAGAAGAGAGAAAAAATATTAGAAAGAAAGAAGAAGTCGACTGAAGAGAAAGAATGAAAGAAAGAAAAAAGAGGAAAAGAATAAGAAAAGAAAGAAATGTCAACTGAAAAGAAAGAAAGAAATAAGTGGAAGGAAAAAAGAAAAAGGAAAAAGTCGACTGAAATGGATGAATGAAAGAAAAGAAGAACTTGAAGAGAAAAGAGAAGAATGATAGCAAAGAAAAGCGGAAAAAAGGAAGAAACTGGGATAAAAAAAAGAAAGAAGAACGAAGAAATAAATGGAGAAGAGTTTGACTGAAAGAAAGAAATGTAAAGAAAGAGAGGGAGAGAAGAAAGAAAAAAAGTTTGACTGAAAGAGAGAAAGAGAGAAATATGAAAAAGTCGACTGAAACAAGTTATCCCAATAATTAACGCACGATTCACAATGTTAACTCTGTCTGGAAGATTATGTTGCGCCCATCCAATAGATTGGATAAGATACATATTACCTGGTATGAAATTTGAGTAATGAAAATTTACACCTTTGCTTGCATTCGAAAACAGCTGGCATGTTGTGTTGTGAAAAGCGATCAGTGATTGCTCACCAAGTCGACCCAAACCTTTATTCCCATCCCCCCTCGTGCAAGTGGATCGGGTCCAACGGTAGTTACAGGATCCTAAGCTGCTGCTTAGTTCCCTTATGCCTTGGTCTGGTTCTGATTGCTCACATGATCTCTTTTATAAACCTTATCACCCAGGAGAGGATCAAAGAATCGAAATGTGATTGATCCCTACAAAACTCCTTTGGGCCGTTATTTCCAAAGTGAGTGCCGTGGCTCCTCATAGCGAAAATTTTAATTATTTGCGTCAATCGTAATTCAATGCCACGATGTTCTGTCACAATGATTGCTGTGATAAAAAAAAAAAAAATATGGACATGGAAGAGGAAATCAGGATGGCTGCCACCAGTTTTCTTCCAAGATTTCAGAAATTGTTGTGAAAAAGACAGACTCACCAAGCCATCCTACAAGTAATTCTGATAAGTTTTTTTAGAAATTTCATTATCCATATTGTTTTGCTGAACAAACGTAACGTCATGAACATAAATGCAATTGTTCTGGGTTTTTTTTCCGCTAAGGGTGTCGTAATTTGCAAAAAGTTCAAGAACCGTTGCCGAAGGGAAATGAATACACAGCTTGTATAATGCGATGTGTACTAATGAGATATAACTAAGAAATTACAATCAATGACTTGTAAGGTTAGCATTCAGAGTACGTCACTGCCAAAGCTTCTATATCTTTCAACATCCGTCTTAGTAGTCATCTACTGTGTCCGACTATGGGATGATATTTGGAAAGATCCCCAATCCTTTCCAAGTAGGCATTTAATTTAGATAAATTTCGTCGAAAAAGATTTTGTTGCCCTAGTCTTGCATACAGTTTAGGGCAAGGGTTGTGATCTTCCGTACCCCTTGGAAATTCTGGTAGGTTCTCATGTACACCTAAAAATTAGGCATCAAAATTGCTAAAATTTTAATGAAAGCTCCAATCGATTGATACTGTGAGCTTCACTTCCTCTTTCAGCTTCATAAGATACTCAGTGATTAAATATTGGAATGTGTCAGTCTTGGATCGTGAGATGCTTGAGCCTCTGTTTTGATGAGTTCATTTATACGAAGAGAAACTCTAGTAACCACAATACAAATATCATTTTCAAGTGTTTTGAGATTTGATCTGTGTTTTGATATAATCTCCATCAACACTGAAAGTATTGACTCACAAAGCATGTTGATGGAAATAACTGCAGTTCTCGAATAGCAGTATAAGCATGATGTGGATGTGCAGCAGTATACACCATAGTTATTCTCTCAGATTCACTGTGCCCCAGGTTTGGTAACACTGGTTTAGGGTGATAACAAGTTCTCTATTAAACTCAACCCAAAACCAATTGACTATGACAAACCTGACAACAATGTTAATTTCAAAATCTAAATATCAAAATCAGTGCAATTAATTCAGACCGTCCATTACACAGTAATCAATGGAGAAATTTTGCATTCAACTTTTCCTTGGTAGATCTAACAAAATAACGCTGTGACCCATTTTGGTCACCCGCTCAGAGGGAAACAGTGCAATCTCAAAATTACCAAATGAATAAGGTAGACTACTCTATAATTAGAATTTGATACTTACCTCATTTGATAAATCAATTTATTATAGGATTGAGCATAGACATAGACTTTAAATCATTATTATCAAGTTGTAAATCACCCAATCCCTAAGTAGGTATATTTTAGGAATACCTTATTTCAAAATATGTATAGCTACAATGCACCGTCTGCTTAATTGGAAGTTAGAAAGGTTTAATAGTTAAACGGAATCAGCATTTCACTATTAGATGAGGTTTACCAAACTAGTGGTTAGTTTGATAGCTCAGATTTTCCAGCCTAATGTTAATCGCCCAAATTTGCGAGTGAATATTCGTTGTTTTCTCTTACAGACTGGTAGACACTTGCAGCACCAAGCCTTGCGAAATTTGATTTCAACTCATATTATTACTTAAAAAAATAATGTAGTCCGTCCTCATAGTTTTATTGCTTCTTAAGAACAATCACATAATTTATTTCATGGTCAAATTAAGTATTATTCACAAAAAAATAGAAAAATGAAGTAACCATAATAATGATTGTTTATAAAATGTTGCAATACTCTCTGTACACTTCAAGAAAAAATATCAATTATACTATTGCAACCACGTCAAAATTGCTCAAAACTGAATATTTCATGACCAAATTAGACAAAGACTAGCCTTTATAAAAAGCATTTGGCCATGAAATTTTTTTGGGGGGGGCATATTTAGATTTGGGGCAATTTTGACTTCGTTGTTGAAGAATTTAATGGATCTTTTATGTGTACCGAGAGTATTGCGATATATCATAAACATTCTTTACCATTATTGCATTTGTCCATCTTTAGTCGAACCAAAATATCTAGCAACTCTGCTTCCCCTTCCTCGTTGTCTGCGATATTATCACAAGTTGGCAACACCTAATAGAAGACAATAGAAAGGGAAGGATGAAGAGAGACACCGAATCACTGTTCTCTTCTTTTTACCCACTCACTCACTCTTCCTTTAACTCACTCATGAACTCAATGACTCTTTCTTTCTATCAGTCCCTCACACACAAGTATTTTTCTTTTCTTCTAGCTTCAAGCTATCACCATATATGTGGCACAATTGTCTATAGAAAAATGTTACCGTATTCTTCATTGTTATGATGACATTTTTAAAACCCTAATATTGTTTTAGGAGCTCAGTGAATGTATATCGCATGGATCAATCCATTATAATGTTTAGATTATAACAAAACTCTGACCAGACAGACGACAAAACACATGCTAATTTATATATCTGGCTTTTATATGATGATGATGTATATATATATATATATATATATATATATATATATATATATATATATGTGTGTGTGTGTGTGTGTGTGTGTGTGTGTGTGTGTGTGTGTGTGTGTGTGTGTGTACTGTCGAAAAGTCGGCAACATGAAAAGGAAAAAAAAACTCAGTAGATCTCGTTTTTTTTCTGGAGAGTAACGTAGTCTTGAATCTTCTTCTTTTTCCCCAAGGATCAGGGGATCATTTCAAATAATTTCAAAATTATATAATGCATTTAGAATCAGTTCTATCGGATTATATATTCATTTCTTAATAATAGAATTGGCCCGTTGAGAAACAAAAGAGCAGATATGACAATGAAAGAGGATGAGAATGTGGGGATAAAGCAGTTATTTAGGCCTTGGCCTTTCAACGAAATGGTTTAACTCAATGGAAAGAATGATGATACATTAAAGCAGCTACCTATAGGTCGCAGATTTTATTCTTGCAGCGGACCAATTTTCATTTTTATTATATTTAT
Organism: Thysanoteuthis rhombus; assembly: GCA_963457665.1. Taxonomy (NCBI): domain Eukaryota; kingdom Metazoa; phylum Mollusca; class Cephalopoda; order Oegopsida; family Thysanoteuthidae; genus Thysanoteuthis; species Thysanoteuthis major. The sequence goes on along the minus strand of OY735234.1, from coordinate 29,087,165 downwards.
GTTGTTTGGGCCAAACGATACATTTGCTATGTATCAACTGACACCATTTTAAATGGAGTTTCTAAAGAGAGAGAGAGACACAGAGAGAGAGATTTATAAGTTTGTTGCTACTTTTCAGTTTCACATCACAGCGATCATCGGGCAACTTGTTTTTCTTATTATATATAGTGATAATTTGGCAATGTAGAAGTGAAAAATTCGAAAAGAAGGTGTATTACATCTCATTTTTCTTCAAAATTATCGTAAAGATAAAGTTTATAAGGCTTGATGCATTCTGCTGTGTTCCAGTCGGTGTCTTTAGAAGCTCTTTCACAATTGCAGAAAAACTACAGTTTCCCACATGTTGAGGCAATATATCGTATATCTATCTATCTATCTATCTATCTATCTATCTATCTGTCTATATATATATATATATATATATATATATATATATATATATATATATATATATATATATATATATATATATATCTTTACCAACCACATCATCAGGACACTTTTTTACCGTCCTCAAGACAAGCTTATGTTCTAAAAAAAACAACCACTTGTCAAGGGACTGCCACCTATATCAAATCCTTTCTCCGAAAAGACAGTAAAATAAAAAAAAAACTCTCTCGCTACCAATAACAACACAACGTTTTCTTATCCCACTATCATCCAGGCATTTCTTTAGTTTTCACCATTTTTTTCTCAAACTTTCTAAGCTTTGAGGAAGCCTTATACTGGTGATACGTGCGTAATCAATTACATTAAAAAAATGAGATGTTTTAATTAGTCTCAAGTTTTTTCCTTTACCACATCGTTGATCTATCCAGAACATATCTATATCTACCCCCTCTCTCCCTCTCACACACACTCACTCTCTCTATATGATTTTATATCTCATGGCCGGTTTTTTTTGATTAGGGGAATCTTCCAGACAATGAACTGCGCAAGTGAAAACAACTTTTTGGGGGGTCGACAATCTGTGTAATCCACTCCTGTGAGTTTATGTGATTTGAGGTGAGATAAGATACAAGACACTGCATGTGAGTCATCCGGGGTAATCCATGGCCATGTGTTTCTATGAGTTCAGGTAAGGCAAAATACCAGGCCCGCCTGTGTAATTCTATTGTAGAGTGTTTCCGTTTAAGGTAAGGCAAAATACCAGGTTCCGCGCGTGAGACCTCCTGCGTAATCTATTGAGGGCTGTTCCTGTAGGTTCAGGTAAGGCAGAATGTCAGGCTCTGTGTGTGAGAATCGGGCAAGTTGTCTTTGCACGCGTCTCTCGTAAAAGGTTTTTCCCGTGCAATGAGGGATCAGAGAAAATGTGTGGGCCAGAATGGATGGTAGAGTTGTGTTGGTAGTGGCAGGTTAGACAAGGCCCGAGACTTGTCTTTAAGGCTGCCGTTGGGGGTGCTGATGGCGGCAGTAGTGATGGTAAGCGGCGACGCGTAGGGGTCTCCGGCTGTGTTTTTGGTGGTGGGCCGGTGGTTGGGTCGATGGGGTGGGGTTCCTGGTTGGCGGCGTCGGCGGACATAATGGCGTCGTTTTGCCCGGGCCCGCGTGTCCCGTACACGACTGATGGTGGAGAACAACACTCGAATGTCTGGGGGACCCTGGGATGAATGGGGAGCGGTCGGGATGTGGATAAGATGGGTTTTGGGTAAGAGTTTGGGCAAGAGAGAGGTTTGAGGAAAGACGTCTACCTCCAGGGGAGAAGAAGAAACGAAAGAAAGATAAGTCTGAAAAAGACGAAGAAGACAAGCATGAAAGAGAGTGCAAAAAGAAAATATACTCAGATAATCTGTGAAAAGAGTGAAAAGGAAAGTGATGGTCAGGGAAGAGATAAAAAGTGTTAGGAAAGAGAGATAGAGAGGGAGGAGAGATGGGAGTGAGGGACATTCGAAAATGAGAAAGAAAAAGGGAATGGGAAAGAATGAAGGAAAAGGAGACATGGAATCGGTGGCAACAAGTTGGCAGTCAAACGGTATTGAAGGGAGTAAAGGAGGAATTTGGAAGTTTTTTTTTCAATAAAGAGGAAGAAGAAGAAGAAGTAGAAGAAGAAGAACAAGAATAAAAGGACAATAACAAGAACAACAACAAGAAGGGGATGAATTTAAGGAATATTGACTGAAGAGAGCAAAGAAAGACAGGCAAATAGAGGAAACGAAACTTTTTAGAGAAAGAGTGAAAAAATGCGAAAGAAAAAAAAAGCGTCAAAATGGAAAGAACGAAAGAAAAAAGTTCCATGTCGCCATGCTTTCATTCAACTGTCTTGTCTAACGTGATATTTTGAGACTTTCCCACCAGCCCCACTAGACCGACCAAGCGGTGTTTTCTACTCGGCTCGGTGTTTTTCTAAGGTAAAAATTGAGGTTCTGTGAATAACTAAGTGCATCGCAGCCATAAAACTATCAAGACGAAGAGGAAATGAGAAGATGGTGGGGGAGAGGGGAAATTGAAGAAAACAACACAGAAAACGTTAAGAAGGAAATTAGAGAGAGAGAGAGAGAAAGAGAGAGAGAGAGATTAATAAACGGAAGGGGTGGAAGAGACCGGGTTGAAAAGATGATATGGATGAAATGTCATACAAAAATCGAGTATATATATACATACAGATAGATAGATAGATAAAGAGAGAGAGGGAGAGAGGGGGGAAAAAGAAAAAGAAGAAAAAGACAATGGGCAAATAGATAGTGAGAAAAAAAAATCCTACCGAAAAAGAAGATTTTTTTTTTAAAAAGTGGAAGGCAAAAATGTTAATTGGGGTCCGAAAAGAAAAGACTTCTGACACTATTCCGTTCGTTTGGTGACGCTTGGGGATTGGCTGGGAGTAGGGGGTCAAGGGCGGTGAAATTGTTTTCCCCTTTTTCGATTGTAATCGCCATTACCGCCCTGCTGTGTGGTTGGTTTTGCAAGTTTTGCCAGCTTTGAGGAGAAGGACAACAAATAAATAAAAGACAATAAAAATGTCAGATTGAAGAGAAGAGAATAAAGAAAAGGAGAGAGAGAGAGAGAGAGGGGGAGGGGTGCAGAGAAGGAAAAAGACAGAGAGAGACAGACACACACACTCACACATACAGGCAGAGAGTCAGACAGACAGACGAACACACGCGCGTATGCGTGTGCGTACACACACATACCCAAATGCACACAAAAATTGGAACACGAGAGAGATTGTGAGACATATAAGAGGGAAAAGGCCAGACTGGCATAGGGAGAATGAGAAAGGGTATGATATGGATGAACAGGAGAAGAATCTCTTCCCCTTCTTGGATCGTAACTTGTATAAGGATCGCTGGATTTGACTAGAAGAGGAGATAATCCAAGCTTCATCTATGAGACTTACCCCACACAGTCATTGGGATAGCGTCGAATTCAGAAATTGAGTGCGTCTAGAGGCTGGCATTGAGGGCTTGCCCTTAGACTCGCTCGATTTCACAATTCGATGCAATCTCAGTATCCGTGTTTTCAAGTTTCCGAGATAAAGTTAATGGTTATCTCCCCTTCTGGCCACCCTGGGTTGTAATGTGGTTGGACGCAATGAGCAGTGCCAAGAGAATGTTGATCCCCAGTACACTCTTTGATAGGAAGAAGGTGAGATGAGGTAAGGTAAGTACTTGAAGATGTCCCCCCCACCCTACATCATTCGATCCACCTTCATCCCTGCCCCCTCCAGCTGCCAGTAGCAGCTGATCTGTTTCCCTGATTGGTGTTCTGAGGTCAGCAATGATGTCATACGCAACAAAGTGTTGTAATTATTGAGAACATCTACTCGAAATAGTTGCATACATAGACTAATGGTTTTCTAACTTTAAAGCACGACGACGCACTGAGAAATATTTTTCACACAAACTACTTTTTACCAACTTCTTACTCTACACTATTGAAATATGAATATATATCATAATCAGGGTACCGGACCTTATCTATAAATGTGTCTGTGTGTCTAGACGATTGGATAGGATTTATCGGACATAATAACGATGGAGAAAGAGATAATGTGGAAATATTTTTTAATTTTTGTAACATGTTTCGCTTTCGTGGAAGTTTCTATGAACGGAATAGATATGAAAATACAAAAAAAAAATGGCGAAAGGGAAACGGGGAAAGGTGGGCTTCCGAGATCGGTTGATGTGATTTTATCAATGAGGAGAATCTTGTCCCTGTCCGAAAGTGATCAGGTACAGAAGATAAAGGAGTTAGCGGATATATGGTCATCGACTGGAGAGGATATGGGGGTACACGTGTGATAAAAACGGCACCGGTAAAAATAGCCCAGTCATAATGGCACCGGTAAAAATGGCCCAGGTAAAAATGGTGCAAACAGAAAAATAAGGAAAATAACCCAACTTGAATGAATAGTTCATAAAAAATAAGTATTAACTGAAAATCATGTATTAATATTGTTCAGACGTAATTGATTAAAATCTACACTGTTACGTTCGAAAAAATCAATGCATGATTTTCAGTTGGTATTTATTTTTAATTTTTTGAATATTGCGTTTAAAAATAGGATGTCGAAGAATTGGAAAATTGCTTGGTTCTATCTAATTTAATAGAATACATTTGTTCAATCACGTCGGAAAATGTTGATGCAATTAATGTATTGTTTTAATGAACTATTTATTTTAGTTGTGCCATTTTTTTCTTGTTTTTCCACTTGTGCACTCTTTTGCAGGGTCATTACCAGAGCTATTTTTACCGGTGCCATTTTTACCTAAATTCGTGTTTGTAAAAGCTTCCTCGAGAGTAAATCATGTACACACACACGCACTCACACATACACATGCACAAACACATTTCCTTTGGGAATAATGTATAAATTACTTTACTGTATTAGAAAAACATGTGTAAACTTTGTAGTAATATTCAAGGAGTGTACTGTAAGTAAACATAGAAATGAAAAGAATTTGATGAAAGAATCTCAATGGTCGATAGACAAACTTTAAATGAGACAGTTTCTGTTCCCCTAGCTCTAATGCCCTCAGGAAAGGCATGGATGCATCTAGCTATGAGTAAAACTGTGCATGATAAAGTGAGTGGTGCTACTTTGGGTGCTTCTTGCCTCTAATTCTGTTTAATATATCTCAAATGCACTGAGTAAATAACAATGGGATTAGCAGAACCCGAGAAGGGGCAACCAAAGCCTTAGCCAACGAGAGGGGAAGGTGCACGTCCCAAAAAATTCAACAGAGATATTTCAAATGTTGAACTGGACTTTTTTTGTATTTCGGTGATGGGTCTTCTGTTTAGTATGCAGTTTCCATCTTTGCAGTTAATTTGAGACCTTCCAGCTTCCAGTCTAGTACTCTGTATTCAAGTTTTGTCAGCACTACTGATCATGGACTCCAATTCTCATTCTTGCATTCAGCTAAGCACCGGATATCTGTCATCAAACAGTATCTCTCCGCCAAAAAATTGGCACGGTACATTTACTTGCGTCTGAGGTTAAACCAAGGAGCAAGAAATTGTTCCTGAAAGTGACCATATGAGAAAAACAAAACAAAACAAAAAAAAACAACGTTGATCTGCATTCGATTTCACTCAGGAATACAGATACTTGATAAGGTTATCTAAGTTTTGCACTTTGTCAGATTCAAGATGAAGATTGTATTGAGACATTCTTCCAAATTGATTTTTTCTACCAAAGAATTTTGGGATACAAGAATAGTTTATAATCTTATGTAAAATGAACAAATAATTTTGAAAATAACTTGGATAAATTTAGATTATTTGGGATAGAAAATAAATTGATAGGGTAATTTTGAGAGTTATAAGCCGAAATATGAAGAATTATTAAGGGAAAATAAATGAATTAAATGTGCCAGATAAATGTTTCTCTATACTGGTAAGATTGTAATATTTTTTCATCAAGTTCCATTCATTTTTACAACTTGAATAAATGTTTATTTCAATGTTGAATACGTATATCTAGTGTGAATTGTTTACGGAGATGCTCATGGAGGCATTACTATTAATTAAATAGATAAAAATTGAGGACCCTCTTTCTAAGCTCTATCTTCCACGTGCACTGCCGGATGTCGTGTGCAAAAAGGATGGCACTTGATGACTTGGTGGGTTGCCTCTGTGACGAATAAGGCCAGGGGACTTGAGCGTTCGTAAGTCCCACCCGTCATCCGGCATCGCAGGAAGCAGACAATGGACAGAATCGGGTACTGAAATATAGGAAGCTTGTTGTCGAAATAAACTGCTGAAGAGCCTCTAGTGAAGCATCGATGTGCTTAGCAAGCCGGAAGTGGATCATAATAAACTGCTCAAGTAAAACAAAGCAAACAGGAAGGCCTGTCAATCGATATTTGAAATCCTGGAATTGAATACTGATTGCAGGTATCCATGGGAATTACCTAACTTCT
>OY735234.1:29068303-29073303 GCA_963457665.1 Thysanoteuthis rhombus | reverse complement strand
TACTGTACGTGTGTGTGTTTAGGTTAACGAGCAACCGCTCTTGCCACATAGCGGCAGGTATCAGTAGCAAGTGTTAGTCCAGATCAAAAACTTGAATTCACCCTCCTCCTCCCGATCATTTCTGCTCCTTGTTTCTTATTAACAGGTGGTTCAGTATTGGAAATCTAACATATTTCATTTATTTATTCAGAGTAGATGAAGTATTATAAATCATGAACAATGTTTTGGTACTATCTCCCTTCATCTTAATTTTTGTTGCTCCATATTGCAACTAAACTCAGTCTAGATTAGAATCAAGAATCAGTTCCAGGTGAGAACTGAACTTCCGATACTAAGCCGGGGGGGTTGGTTCAGATAAAGCCCCATCAATTTTGCCATTGATGTCCAAGAAACAGTGGCAAGTGCGAGTACTAATCAAATGTTTGAACACACCCCCTTTCCCAATTTCTTCTGCGTATTATTTCCAATTAACACGTGGTTCAATATCAGTAACGCAATCAATTAACCTTATTAGGTGAAGTATTGTAGATCATAAACAGATTTTTTACAACTATTTACCTTCATCTCAATTTCTGTTGCTGTTTATCGCAACTAAATTCGGTCCGGTTTCCTTTCAGCAGTAAATAAATAAATTAACAGCGCAGATTATTAAAAAAATAATTTCTTGGTGAGAATTGAACCCACGTCCATTTATACCGATGGATAGCAGGGGTAAGGCTTGACCGATATTACCACAGATCTACAGGTATCATTAGCAAGCGCGAATCAAACACTTGGAATCTTCCCCTATTCCTATCTCTTCTGCTTTATGTTTCTTATTAACGAGTAATTCACTATCGGTTATCCAACAGGTTTATTTGTTTATCAGATGAACTTTTGTTAATCATTAACAATTTTTGCTACTATTCACCGTCAGCTCAATAGTTGTTGCTTTTTATTGTAAGAAGAAGAAAAAGAAGTTACTGAATGGGATAGGAGGATGATATTAATCTAAATGATTGATGTTCTAACGGCACTTGGGAATCCTGTTGATTTTTACATTATGTTCTGGTAAAAAAAAATTCTGTTCATGTTGGCCCCATTTTCACTTTCTTCAGTTTTAATCAAAACTGACTGACGAGATCATTTCACATTTTGTACTCTTCCACAACCCTCGAACCTTTATATTATTTCGATTTTCAAACGTTTCAAACATTTTCGATGTCCGGCCTCTTGACAATCCCGCAGGCCTTTGCTTCTCCGCTCGGCCGCACATCTTGCTCTTTTTCTACTGGTTACACCGGGGCGATTACCTTTGTAATTTCTGCGTTCTTCCTATTTTGGCACAGGTTTATTGCAAGAGTCTCTTATGCTTCGTCCAGTCCGATCTTCTTTTTCTTTATGGGAACATCCCTTTAGTCACATTCAAACTTTTGATTCTAAAGAAATACTGAATCTCTCATGTGGTCTCGAATTTTTTATCAATATTTACTCAGTCTATCCTTTTCTGTGGGCGCTAGCGTTATTTCAGAGATCTTCCGCGCAGACATTTTCCCCGGAACTATTTCTCAGCTAGTTCCATCTCAAGTTGATTCTCTTCCTTGGTTAATGCCTCTACGTTTTGTGGTCAGTCCATATTTTGGTGTACAGTCTTTAATTCCTTGCAAAGCATGACATACGGTTTTCTTCAGTTTCAACAGACAAAATATCCTCAACCTAGCAATTGACTCAAAGCGTTATCTTCTGCCTTGGACCTGCCCTATTCAGGCTGGAAATCTGTTTTCTCGCGATCTTGACTGGTGATCTTTCCCCTCAGGATTCTACGAGAGCGCCTTTCCTCTGACATTGAAGCTGCTACTTCTCTTCCGTGGACTGCAACTCTTTACATCGACTTCTTGATTCTCAAATATCTCCTTCAAGAGTCTCAGCTTCGTGAATCGTCACCTGGAAATGTTCTTCCCTTTGCATTGGCTGGGGCTCTTGGATGGCATACCCTCTCTTAGCAGCCCTTAGTTTTTCCGTGTAATTTTCAACCGTATGAAAAATCCTTCATCCAACCTACTTCAAGTTTGTTACTACCGCAAAATTCTCAGCAAAACATAGCAAATTGGACTTTGAGTTTTCAATCTGCTCCTCCATATCAACAACCACTTGGGGTGTAATATGCCCGATGACATGTACTTCTTTCTCATGGGCTTTTTACCGTGAGTGGGAGGTTTCTGTTTCAAGTTCTCACATCGCTCAGGGCGACAGATTCGCCTTGTATATATAAAACCTACGAGGAACCAACAGTCCTTCATATCTCAAAAACTCAGGTGATATTGTCAGCAAATTACGAAACATCTACATCAAAAGTAAATTAATGGCCAACGTAGATAGATCCAATAATAACCTCTAAGTCGGCGTATATCGAAGATCTACAAACAAGAATTACCTAATCTATTTTCGCTCACACCAAAATACCAGAATTAAATCAGTAATCATTATAGGCTCATACGTAAGAGCTTTAAGGATATGCAGTCCCAAACACTTGAAAAACGAAGAAATATCGAACATACAATTTAGAGCGTCCACCACTCCCTTCATTTGATTCACAGAGATAAAAGAAAAACATACAAAATACACTACACCCGTACAAATGCTGGGGTTGTTTTTTCCAACTCCACAACGCCACCCAACAGATATATCTGACTACCCATCAACCAGCATTCCACAACAATCGCCAATAACATCCAGGACCCTGAGATACGCACCCCCCCCCGAGCACACCCAAGACGATCGAAGAGTTTATGAAAAACACACAGATTAATTAACTCTGATACATGTATACATGCCATCCCTTGTTGATTGCCTTAAATTTACATTAAAGAAACCTTGACTAATAATCAAAAGAATCTACAAACACAGAAGAGCATTCAGCATAGACGACCACTCCAATGCACTCACTACTCACAAAAACGCAGTAGTCTACAATTTCGACCTACGATACACTCGCATTATAGAATATGAAATCCAGCAACACAAAGAAAAAGCATAGAAGATGTCATTTCACCGAGCGATAAAATTACTGAAAGGTTGTTTTAACACGAGTCAATTTCTAGTGAGGCTCATCCTCAAATAACGCTAATTGATCACACATAATACTAGCCCCCCTATCAAAACTCATCGACCCCCGACTGCAAAGCATATATCTCCATTTACAAACAGACACACACAGACACACAAATAAACAAACACACACATTTTCACTCACCAAGCCAACAAGGTCGTCAAGCACCCACAATCACATCACATACTTTTAATGTATAAATTATACATTTTGATGGGTAATGCATATGCTCAGTCTGGAGGGTTATTCTGAACACTGGCCCCGCTGTCTATGATTCCATTGCAGTGGAAATTCCTCTCAGCAATTTCCAATCGGGCAGCCAAGTCATTCCTCCACATATATATATTTGAATTAATTTCATGTATTGTGGTATTACTATGTTTATTATAACTGATGATTCCATTTCCCTGGAAATCCCTCCGAACAATCTTCGTTTGCGAGGCCAAGCCATTCATTCATTCATACAAATATATAACAGAATTAATTTTATGCATAGTTGTATTACTATGCTTATCATAACTAATGATAAAAACACTAACTAGATCTGTTGCTCAGATGCACGCATGGATATAACCATTTGCATCATGTACTAGATAAACAAATACGCAGAATTCTGAAAAAAATAACCTTAATCACAAATCCATGCACGTGTATACTCCAATAGAAGAATATGGGATGCACACACATATACACGTAATATATAGTACCAGTCAAAATGAGAAAACGATCTATTCAAATGTAGTTTTCATCAATAGTAATTGCCACAGAATCTTGAAGTTTATAGAAATCGTTGCTCTTGGCAAATGATTCGTGTAAGTAAAAGCTTTTATAGAAAGTGGTAATGAGAAAAATATATTTGGCCTTTGTTGGAAAAAATACAGTGGACAAAATAAAGGAACCATTTTGTTTTTTGTAACGTTTCTCACAGGCTTCTAGCAATATTGACTGCACTAAGCGATAAGTAGCAATGTTCTTAGTGTTGCATCAGCTGCCAGACATACTGGAACACTTCAACGTGTCTGCAGCCCATTGACAACAAATTGCCAAGATGAAGATTGATGACCTTTCTCTCTGTGTGCAGTTTCAAGAGAACTGGTCCGATTCAAGTGTGTAATTTCGATAGTTTTGAAATTGTATGATGAAACAAAATCTTTTGTTTCGCCCAAAGAAAAAAAAACAACGGACGATCACGTAGGACAAGCCTCAGAATGTCATGAATGATTTCTTCAATACTGCACATGAATTTCAAGGCAAATCAAAACTGATTTCAACAAGGAGGTGAGCCGCCGTGTAGTGTCCTTAAGATTGAACGAACTTGGACGGAAAACTTGTTTTTCAGCGACTAAACTCGTCATAAGTAAAAACAATAGGATGGTTAGATATGAATATGCAGAAAAACACGTTGTTTCTAAGGACAAAAATTGATCTGAAGTTAATTTCAGCGATGAAAATAAATTAAATTCAATTGGATCTGACGACGGACAGTTTGTTTGATATCGTGCATACGACAGACTTAAACAAAAGTGAATCAAAAAGTCTGCAGAGTTTGGGGTGTCATGATGTTGGGTATAGTCTTCCCTGAGTGTGTTGGACATATTATGAAAACTAATGGGCAGTAAATGCTAATGTGTATCTAAACTGAGTGAAGCAACATGCCATACTTTCTTTGCACGCATCTTCCTAACAGCCGGCCATATTATGCTGAACGACTGAAAGATATTTTTGAAGGAGAGTGCATGCAGGTCATTAGTTGGCTTGCACAAAGTCCCAACTTAAATACCATCATCGTGAACTTTCAGAAGATAACAACAGACAAGGTTAAGGAACGAAACCCAGGTTTTATGAATAATTTAGGGGAACAAACCGAAAGATAAACGGAAAAAAACTAACACAGATCTGTGTAAGAAGCTTA
>OY735234.1:29053303-29055803 GCA_963457665.1 Thysanoteuthis rhombus | reverse complement strand
TTCTGCCTACTTAGCTGTCTATCTATCTACTTGGGATTACTGTATAGATTACATATACAAATATATTGTACATTTCACCAAATTATTACAAATGCACACACAAACACACACGCATGTGCGCGCGCACACACACACACATACATATATTTATATATAAGAGAAACAGATTTCATGAATATACTGATAATAATTAAAGGTTTGGACTGAATATAAATAGAGATTTTTCATTCTATTTATTTGAAACTTTTTTTGCCTGTTGTGTGTAGGGGGGGGGGGATGAGTTCAAAAATCAAATTCCTGAAATCAACTTTTTGAATAAATTCTGGAAAACATTTGGCCATTTTGGAAAAGGCATCAAAGACGGAAAGGTGAAAAACATGGTGAATGAGATCGGCGGGACTTGCTCCAATTCCGGCTAGGACTGAGTCAACACGCCACAGGCCACTGTGACAGGCTAGGGCCTTTCATCCCTTCGCTTGAGGAAGGCCGATATCCAACAGTAAACCTTAATGATACAGTTCCGGCCAAATTTCTGCGCTCGTGCCGGACCCAGTTTCTAATGACTTATGTAAAATTATATAAACTCGTAATTACAATCGCTGCTGAAGGAGATGATCTCTGTAACATGCACAGAAATTACTATATAAATAAATACTCCATATAAACTTATCACTCCGGTTCTTGATTTGATTAGGTATATATGTATATATATATATATATATATATATATATATATCCTTCAAGAAAACAGGTATGAAACATACTGTTGTTGGACAATCCTTATATAAATAAGTAATTACATATGTATATATATATATGTATATATATGTGTGTGTGTGTGTGTGTGTGTGTGTGTGTGTGTGTGTGTGTGTGTGTGTGCATGCGTGTGTGTATAAATTTACTTCAAGTTTTTCTTGGTTTGTAAGTCCAAGACATTTCAATCTGGCCCACTACCAAAAAAAAAGTTTGCCAACTTCTGCTCAAAAGGTAAGACCATCGAAGATTTGTCATCGTCTTTATATACCTCCATTACTTGCATTCAAATGGTCAGATTTTGAATCAAAGAGCTATAGTATATCATTCCGCCGAGTTGAGCAAGAGGGTGAGGTTTCTAAGAGAATATTCTAAGGAAGCTGTTTATTATTTATTGTAAATTGCTACAGCGGTAGTAGTAGTAGTCATGTACACGCACCCACAGACACTTAGATAGCTGTATGCTTAGCGTAGGCTATGTGTGTGCGTGCATCTAAACCCTTCCTCTCTTCACTTGCTTTAGCTTGATATAAACAAACAAACCAACATCCATACACATAAACAAAAAAAGTAACAAAAATGTAAAAGTTTTATAGAAGATATTTGCGATAAATTGCATAAGAGCGGAATAATTCATGTTTCTATATCACGATCGTAGTATATGTCCTGAAAATGTTTGTGTCTGTGTGAATGTATGTGTATAAGTGAGTGTCACTGTGTTTGGGAGATAGTCTGTGCATATATCTGATAGAATTTAGCACTTTGTTTGCATGTGTATTCATATATTGGGTCAGGTGTAGCATTTGGCTTAAAAGACACATCGGTTGCGAACTGCCAAAAGAAATCTTAAATTTTATGAATCGTCCCAACCCAGTTCCCACATAGCCAAATAACGGCTGAGCAAAGTGAATACCTTCGTGGTCTTGCGATAAGCATGTATGAATATTTACCTCGCTCTTTTGTGCATTATATTTCGTCGTCGCGTGGAAAAGACAGTGAGTTTTGCATTCAGAGTCGTAAAATAAATGTTTTCATCGTTATCACGACACAATTTTGTACGGAGAATTTGCTGCAAGTGCAAAACCCATTGTTTTAATATTGATAAGTTTAGCTTAGTCTGACACTAGGTGATGGGTATCAAGTACCGATGTAAGTTCAAAGCTGCACGTTGCTTTACAGCAGGTGTTCGATGCACACAGAGAGCCATCCGTCGGTAGGTGACCGATGTTGACACGGAGCTGCATGCTGCTCCACGGCAGAGGATCGATGTAGGTATAAAGCTGCATGTTGCTCTACGGTAAGTGTCCGATGTCATCTCAGAACATCATGTTGCTCTACGGCATGTGTCCAATGTAGACAGAGAACCATCTGTTAGAGAAACACCTGTTGCTCTATGGCACAGAGATGTATGTCGATCTTTGGCAAATGTCCGTTGTACACAGAGAGCTGCATTTTACTCCGTGGTAGAGGTCCGATGTCAGGTGTAGGCTCAGAACTGCCTGTCACTTCATTGCAGATGTCCGCTAAGCTCTGTAGCCGCACGTCGACGGATATCCGATATAGACACTGATGCTTATGTCGCTCTTTGGCAAGTCGCAGATTCAGGCACAGACTTGCGTGTTGCTGAACCACAGAGGTCCGATGTAGAGACAGAGTCACATGTTGCTTTCAAGTAGGTGCCTAATGTAGACACAAATCTGCATGTCGATGTTGCTTCACGGCAGATGTCCAATGTAGGTGTATAGCT
>OY735234.1:29018303-29048303 GCA_963457665.1 Thysanoteuthis rhombus | reverse complement strand
GTCTATTCCTATCTTTGTGTGAATATGTTTATAATATACACTAGATATGCTAGGTTTGGCACCAATTTTTATTACTGAACACCTGGCGTTGATTGTTGATTTAGAAAACTTGACAAAGGCCACAATAGTGGTGCATCGTGAGAGAATCGAACTCATTAGTCTGTGAGATTCATCTGCTAACTATCCCTGCATAGGAAACACTCAGCAGACACACACAACCTCACACATGCTCACATACATGAATACTCACATGCATGCATACACGCACGCTTATATATATATATGTATACACACACATACACCTCTCCTTGGTTTCTTTTCTGTGCAGAGCATTTCGGCCTTATCGACCTCCTCATGTATACGTCGTGATTTAAAACATTGTCGGAATGTCAGGACGAACACCCCATTTGATATGTGTCCTCATTCCACCATTTTAGGCCAGTTTCGATTACTACAAGAGACATCAACTTCAAGATGGCCCATTACGAGACTCTATTCGGAAACAACAGCCAAAAGGTTGTGACTATAACAACCAAGATAAAGACACCAATCCGAACAAGTCAGTATACAATGATTTGTTAGTCTTTACGAAACTATCTAGTTAATCAATGCTCTTTGTCTGGCATCCATTTTCACGCATTTACTTGGATTATCAAGTCTGTCACAAAATGAACAAAGTAGAAAAGAATCAACTGCTTGCAATAGCTTGCAAGTATTTCTCTAAGTGTTTGACAGCATAAGAGTTCATCAAGAAGTCCACAGCCTGACACCTAATTATTGGCTAAATTTTGATCCGAAATTCTCACTGTATTATGTTTTTTAAGGTTTGTTGTTGGATATAGTACTTCCTAAAGTTGATATAAAACATAGGGGTGAGTGTTAGGCCTTACCCTGCCACACATGTCCATGTGTTGTCGGCTGAGTTAGGGGTGGGAGATGCTTTTCCCAAGAACAGGTGATCGTAAACTATCACAGTCGGCGTTTGAACTCGACACGCCGATCCCATTATCCATGTTGTCAAGTGTCTGGCCACTAGCACCTTGCAATGTTCGATGTGTGTAAATAATGATATTCACCTTTTAATTGAATGAAATTACAAGAAAAAGAAGATAATGTTGAAAAATGAATATTTGTTGTGCAATAAGTATTGGGCTGCGTATGTAGGTTTAAATATGCATGCGAAGATACGTTGTTATATGTGTCTGTTAAATGGACACATACACAAGCAAGTCTGGTTAAACGTAAACATATACAATGACGTGGGTGTATAAGTGTGTTAGCTATAGAAAAAGACCAACTTGGATCCGAAAGCAGGCCAGGGGGAAGGATATTGTACTATTAGGCAACATGATGGAGATTGGCAGGGCACTTAGCAAGAAGAAAGGACAACTGATGAAGTAAAAGGCTCACAGATTGGTGTCACTGTAACATTAAACGCAGTAGAAAAAGGCCAGACACTAGATGGAGAGATGAGAAAGATTTGCTGCTAAAACAAGGCAGAGGATTGCAGAATCACGCTCGTCATGGAAGGAGAAGGAAAAGGCTTTCGTTCAACTGGTTGATGATGATGATATGTGTAGAATATGTTTGTTTTTGCACCAAAATAATAAATGCATTAATATATTCACACCTGCACAATTATTCACATATTCATATGCATCACTCATGCCTTAACACACACACACATACACATATAGATATAGATATAGATATGGATATAGATATAGATATAGATATATAGAGAGAGATTCATTTTCAGAAGTATATTCATGTGACCAAATATTCGCCGGTGAATGAATCAGTCCGCAACCTGACGCATTCATATTGGTTGGATTTTGATCAGAAATTTTCACTGTATTATTTTCAGTCTGTGTAATAAATTTTCACACCCAAAAGTGAATTGGCTAATAAGGGGATTATATTGACAATGTTTGTTGTGCAAAATTAACACTTTTTTTATTAATATGCTACGCACACATTTATGTAGCCACTAAAAAGCATAAAGCCATCAGAAAATTTCAAATGTAACACACTTTTTTCCTTTCATTCCCACATTGTCAAATACTACTACTACTACTACTCTACTACTACTACTACTACTACTACTACTATTCTCTTGGATTGCCTCACATACATGCAACACACACACACACACACACACACACACACACATATATATATATATATATATATATATATATATATATATATATATATATATATATATATATATATATATATATAAAAACAGGGGTACCTACGTTAAATGGCGCCCGTGGCAAGCACTTAAACTGTGCCCCCGTCCAAACGTTTTTATCATAACAAGAAGTTTGCTGGATACCAAAAGATATAGCTGATTTTAGCCATTTTTAAAGCAAGTTTTAGCTGTGAATAACAAACTGCATTTGGTTCCCTTCTTTTCTTCTACTTTCTCTTATTCTAATTCATTTTATCACTTTTGTTTTACCCTCTTTTTCGATTACTATCACTGTCATCAATGACTCTTGGCAACATAACGATAGATTTTGCAACATAAGTATCAAGTGTTAGGCTTCGGGGGGGGGGGTCCGTCTTCATGTGCTGTTTGGCTTCAGTTAGATTTTTAGTTCAGTAACCTTGCCATGGCATAAAAAAGTGAGGTAAGGCGCGAGTATGAGGGGAATAAGGTGGAAAAAATCGTCCACCCGAAAACGTTAGAATATGGAATTGTCACATAACAAATTAAAAACATCAATGGTTGTATTGAAAAAACAGACGATTAAAAAAAATAATGGTATCCTTATTTTCGCTATCCAAGAATGGCTTGGTTGACTGAATAAAAACTTTTCAGTGGCTCCCCATTCAAAAGGCGTTCATGACACATCCCCTGTTTTCCAAACTTAGATATGCCTATATATTTGAATATATATTTATGTGTGTGCGTGTCTCTGTGTGTGTATGCGTGTGTTTGTGTGTGTATTGATTATCAGATTGTATTTTCCCACATAATATGCGTAACAGAGGATAATATGGCAAGTTATGTTTATGGGATAAAATAATTTCTTTTCCTTAGTAAAGTCTCTTTCCTGTCATCGAAGTTTAGGCAACGGTTTCTTTGGGACAGATTAAGTTCTATCGGTTAGAATAAAATCAAGATGTATATAGGAGAATCAATAAGCCTGTAGTCAGACGATTAGAAAAGCATTTATTTTACACGAATATGCTTTCAACGTAATCTCCTTCCTTGTCCATACACTCAATTCAAGGGTGAATAGATCGGACATTAAACAATGAAAAATTCAGATCAGAATTCAACAAATAACTACAAGTCAGGCTGAGGACCTCTTGATGCATCCCCATACTCAGGAAAAAAATATGCTGGAAGGAGTTTCCATGATTGCAAATTCGTCGGCCCAACCCGACGTCAACCTGAGGAGTGTCATCAGTTGCCTCAACTCGCACCATCATGCAAAAGCAGGACGTTTGGTGTAAAATCGGCCGGGTGGTTTTTAAAGCAAAAGTTTTGGAAAAAGTAGGAAATACAGTGTATATATATATAGAGAGAGATAGAGATACTTTACTTTATTGCATGATAACACACTAAAACATTATCACTCATGCGACACATCAACTGTAAAATTGAAATGAATTAGACAAAAACATTTTAGTAGTTAATGAGCAAACTGCTTCATATCGTTATCTTGGCTTATATTCAGAATAACGCTCTCATGAATTTAATCTCTTCCCTTCTCAGGTTATTGTATAAGGCAATTTCGCCGATTTGACGCAACTTATCTGCATGAATATATCTAGATACTCTCACATATTAGGAGAGGTACCGTATTTACACAGTAAATATCCAATATGATGCAGCCCCGACTTTTTATAGCTAATCTTTGTTTTAACTCTCGAGTATAATGCTACCCTGCAATTTTGACCCTAATTTTTTCATATCAAATTTTTTTCATCATACACGAGTCAGTACGGTAATTGTTAGGTAGGGACACACCTTTCTGCTGGTATGAGGGTGGTCGACTGCATACCCAGAGGACCTGGCGTTGAATAGTAAACCAACAACACTACTGCACATCGATACCACTGATTCCCCACGGACAGATCAGTAGGTGGGATGTTGTTTTCAATCGAAAAACAAAAGGATTTGGAATTTGTCGCCATCGACTCAGTACGTATTCTATTTCCCAACAACCATACAAGTTATCAGTTCAGAGATTTGGATGTTTCTGAATCCTGGCTAGACTCAGCCCCTGCCACTGGGTTGGTGGGCTCGTTATCATGCACTCAACAGATAGAATGGATAAATTAACGAATCTAGAGTGAAGCGTTGTTGATATTTATAGAGCTTTGTTTATTATGTGGAAAGTTTAATTATGTGAGGCAGCTACTGAAGATCGAATCTCTACCATAGTAATGATATAACAATCGACTCACGGCACTTGTACTCCTATGATTACGGACTTGGTAAAAAATTCCCAAGCAAATTGATTTCTTTATTTTTCTGTTCTCATCACAGGACACAAGAAATAACGACAAAAATCTCAGAGGCTGTACATCTCTGTCAATAACTAAATACAATGAAAATCGATTCATATATCGCTGCGATACAGGGGAGATAACTGTGTAAGTTCGAACTTTTCATATTTGCTTCTATTCTTGATATATGAAAAAATATCTCTTGGAAACTACTCCAAATCTTGATCGATTTTCTCTTAGCCAAACGAAATTCATTGAGAACTTTTGGAGGTATGTGGACAAATGGACAGCCACGAATGAATACATACTGGTCATGGCAACAAACATAGAATCAATATAGATGATGCTCATCCAGTTTTTTCCTACATAAAAAATACAAAAATCACAGAAAGTCATTTTTGTTCAATAGCTTGATATTTTGGATTGATGAAATATAACTCAAACAAAGTAGATAAGGATTTTCAAATCATACCCATAATTTTCCAGATCAAAAGAGTTAAAGATTATGGAATCACATTGTGATTTGCAATTCTGAAACGAATACCAGCAAAAGTCTAAATATGCATAGATAGTCTATCGTTGAAAGAGGATACTTTCAGACCATAACGAGCTGTTGGACTTATTATTGGACCAGGGTAATTGAAACAAAATATGGCTTCAACAAGACAGCTCTCAGTTGATGTAATGAAAAGGAATCTAAAAAAGTGAGTAAATCCAACATGGATGTTGCCTGTTCTCATTCAGCCGTGTCTAAAATTTGTTGCAAGTAAAAACAAATGGAAAGATTATAAAGGAAAGCATACAGGTAGACCTCTGAAGATATCAAAACGTGAAAATAGAAAATGCACGACAAAACTAATGAAAACTAAATGGACAAAAATAGCAGACATATTTTGTGACCAAACTGTGAGAAATAAGCAGAATGAAATTGAATTTAGATAGAGAAGAGCCAAAACAAAAACCATCACAAACATGTAAACAGAAAAACAAAGTTACAGTGGACTAAAGAGAAGCAGTAATGGAGTGTGGATGACTCGATGAAATCGATATGCAGTAATGAAACATGAATCTGCATTGGTTAAGGCAATGACGCTGCAGCTATTGTCTGGTGCCATTTCAATGAAACTTGTAAAGATGACTGCCCGAAGGAAACAATTTACCCACTCATTTATAATATGAGGTTGCAAGTCAGGTAAAGGGCCAGGGGGATTGAAATCATTAGCTCCACAGGTGCACATTGAAATTTTGGATACTTTTCTCATTTCATCGATAGAAAATTGGTTTGGTAATCATGAAATCATTTTCCAGGATTATAATGGATCTTGCCGTAGAGTAAAGAAAGTTAAAAACCTTTCTTCGGGAAAGGTATATCAACTCAATGCCATGGCGTCCAGGTCACAATCCAAGTGAAAATTCATGATTCTCATCTTAGTAGGTAGAGATGAATGAACAATTGAACGATTCTGGAGTTATATTTTGTTGATTTATACTTAGTTTTGTTTATGGGTCAAGAATACTTATGTGTGGCACTTATTGTAAATCGTAATGGCATCATACTTTGTAGATAGGTAACACTTGTCGGTTTGGCTCATTCGATTAGAGAGCTGCCCACCAATCGCTTGGTTGGGTTTCAAATCAGTTGGTAAATGTCATAGATTCTGTATATCGGTTTGGTTTAACATGATGTGATATACAGACGGTGAAAGGTTTCATTTCCCGAATTAAGTTAGGATTGTTTCGCTGAAAAAAATGTCAATTCGTGTCACCAACTGGCTTGATTTGTTTTGCAATTTTTGAGTTTTGATAAAGAAGTTTCAATCTGACGCTAAAATTGTAGTAAAAAAAGAGGTAGATTTACCATCAGGCCAAGTAGGCTTTAGCCTAATGACCCAGAAATGAGGGGCCGGAGAGCCAAAATATAGCTGAATTGGGCACAAACATGGTTCGAGTGTACACGTAATGTTCTGATATTTTTCATGTATCTAGAATATCACAAATTTGATTTGTATGATAGATAACCTTCTTTTAATGGTCAATGTTTGCTGCAGATTCTAGCGTCTACTCCAGTCTGTTTAAAGGACTGATGATTGAGAGGGAGGAAATGGCTGCAATCGCAGTTAGCTGAGGTCAGTCATATCTTGTTAGTGCAGTGCTGGAGAGGATAAACCCCCCTGCAGCCAATGAAGATGGGTCCCCATAAGTTTCATAAATAGTAGTTCACCTACTACATTTCTACAGACATTACGCAATAACAAGGATATATCTGCACATGCATGAATCGCATAGAAAATAATTGAGCCTTTGAGATTGTTTTATCAGTTAACTGGTGCATGTGTATTTATTGCAAATTTTCTGTTTTCATCAAACTCACTAAATGTTGGAGGGAGCCAAACCCCTGTACCCTCAGATCTCTTGCTATTTCACTATAAGGATTGTAAAAATGGCAGCTGTTGTTACGGAGGAGAGAAAAAAAGTTTGCATCAAATGGCTGAGAAGAAGAGAAACGGCCATGGCAGTGGTCTTCACCTTATTTCTCATTGCTTGAGTGTCTTAATTTTCTTTATTTTCAAGCTGGTACCTGGCTGGGGTTAAAGCTTATAGACTATCGTTGACACCCTAAATATATCAACACCTGTCAGTACTTGCAGACAGGTATTCAAATATACACACACACACGCATGCACATATACACACACACACAAACGCGTATACATCTGCACGCACACTCTTACACACATGCATACATATACAAGCACAACAACATTCACATATATATACACGCACATGCACATACCAACAAACAAACACGCACATAATTGTATTCTAGATTGAATTTTTAAACGAAAATAGAGAGGGACCTTATGGACACCCTGTATATTCGTTGCAATTAATTCAATAAACGTGATAGAGAATTCCATTCGGGGTATATTCCCTTAGTCGTTTGGTCAGAAAATCTTAAAGGAGAACGTGCAGATCGGGTCCTCGGCATAACTGAGCATTTGCTTAGGCAACGTGGCCTCCAGAAGGGCCACCAAGAACAATATACTTTCCACCAACCCCACAAAAAGAAAAGTCTGCCAAGTGCTCCTCAAAGTCTTGGGCGGGAACAGCGCACGCGTTCATTAGGGGAGAAAAAGAAATTGAAAAAGATACCCAAAAACATGAGCAAATAAGAGGAACTTACGAGAAGAAAAATCCGGAAAACGTCCATCAATGAAAAAAGAAATGGGAACAGCCTGGTCGGAGAATAATCCAAGTCCATAGAATTCGAAGATCATCCATGGATCTTCATTTGTTGATTCATCTTTCTCGTCATTCAGGTTATACGACTGACGTCCGCTCTGAATAACTGTTATCATTGCTAACGACTTACGAGACATGCTATATATACATATATATATATATATATATATATATATATATATATATATATATACATATGTACATATATATATATATATATATATATATATATATATATATGTGTGTGTGTGTGTGTGTGTGTGTGTGTGTGTGTGTTTGTATGTGTGTGGATATTATATTTATTCATTTATTCAAATACGCACACGTGCAAGAACTAAAAAAGTTTTTAAAAATTGTCTTTCAGAAAATTTGCCGTGAAAGAAATACGTAGAAATGTTTTTTCGCTTTTTCCTCTGCCTCCTTCACCTCTCTCTCCTTCCTCCTCCTTCTGAGTTTGTTGGGTAAATTAAAAAAATGACTTAGTGTGTGTTAGTGTGTGCATTTATGTGTAAGGATGTATGGCTGTGTGTGTGTGTATGTGTGTGTGCGCGTGTGTGTGTATGTATGTGTCTCTGCACAGTTGTGTGTATGTTGGTGTGTATGTGAGAAAGAAAGACAGGGAGAGAGACCTCCGAGGAAGAGTTAGTCTTTTTATATTAGTGTTCACTTCTTTTCAAGTTTGCTGCGACCGGACGTACCAGTGTGTGTTACTGTTTGTGCGCGCGCGCGTGTGTGTGTGTGTGTGTGTGTGTGTATGCGTATATCTCTACGTGTATCTGATTATATGTGTCGGAAATTGACCCAGATTGTGTGTGTGTCTGTGATTGAGTGTGATTTCCCGTGTGTTTATTTGTGTACGTGATTGTCTTTCATGACCGTGTGTGTACTATTTCGTGTGTGTGTAAGAAAGTTCATGTGATTGGTGTCCGTGATTGTGTGTGCATGAGTGTGTGTGCGCAAGTTCGCGTGTGTGACTTTCGTGTGTGCAAGTGTGCTATGCATTTGTGTGTATGAATGTTATTCAGTTCGGCCTCTCTTTGAATTTTTGTGTTGCGTGTGCCGATCTAGTGTTGGCAGCCATTGTTAGTGACGATACGAAAGAGAGGGGCAATGGATTAGATAGATAGATAGATAGAGAGAGAGAGAGAGAGAGAGAGAGAGAGAGAGGGTGATTTTATAGGGAAATGAGAGAGACAGTAATGGGAATGAAATGAAAAGAAGATAAAGAGAAGGTAATACATCAGGAAAAACAGAGAGAAAAAGAGAAAGTAATGGAAGAGTGATATAGTGAGTGGAAGAGAAGGAGAGAGAAAATGTAATAAATAAGAGAGAGAACTAGAGTTGGTAATAAAATAATTGAAATAGAAAGAGATCATAAAGAAATAAGAGAGATAAAGGGGTAATGAAATGAAGGAGAGAGATAATTTAATGAAATAAGAGAGAGAGGAATAGGATATGCAATGGAAAGAAAGAGACTGAGGATGTAATAAAATAGTAGAGACAGGATTAAAGTTTGTGATGAAATGAAGAGAAAGAGAAAGAGAAAGGACTTAATGATGGGGGGGGGGGAGAGAGGATGAGAGAGATGTAAGACAATAAGAGAGAGAGGAGAAGGTAAATACATGGGAGATAAAAAAGAGAGAGGGGGTGATAAAATGAGCGTGAAAGAGAGGGAGTTTGTGATAAAATGAGAAAGAGAGAGGGAGAATGATGAGAGGGATAATCCTATCGACCATCGATAATCCAATCGAGCATTTTGTTTCATCTCGATGACCATGTTTGTTGCTTGAACCCATCCAAAACTTTCACCAAAACTGTCAAAATCAGTTTCTTTCGTTTTTAAGTTGGTCCGGCTGGTTGATTATGTAACTATGTATTATCATGCTTACAAGCCGCAGCCATGGAGGTAAAGGGCTGAAAATTCAAACATTGATTCCCTATTACGTGTAGGAAAACGGGATTCTTGTTTTTTGACCCACCCCTCCAAAAATAGGGTCATTCGAAGGTTTTCATCGCCTCCTCTTCACCGAGACCTCTTTCTATATCTCTCTATCCAACTGGTATCTCTCTCACTCTTTTGCTTTCTTTTCAAACGCACACACACATGCACACGTTCGGTAATAACATAAAGGGACGTCTAGGTAGTTTAATAAGAGGAGAGAGAGAGAGAGAGAGAGAATGGATATAGGGAGAGGGGGAAGAGTAGAGGAGAAAATCAGATGGTTTTATGAGGGTATGAAGAGAGAGGATGTAAAAGGAATTTAGGTTAATGTGTTGAAAGACAGAGGACAGGGAAGAAAGTTAGGTAGTTTACTGATGGGAAAGAAGGTTTCTGCGTATAAATCTATTTTTGTATCATATTTGCATAAAAACATTAACGGACAACGAGGATTCGAAGATATAAGTAGATGCAATTCAAATAATCAAGACAATGTTTGTTCCTTTCTTTATTTCTTCCTTTGTTTCTTTATGCTTCATAGACTCATAATCAGCTGCACCCTAAGGTTTGAAAATTTGTGTTCAAGGGTAACTTGACATTAGATTGAACATAGAATAGGAGCTCTGATCACTAAAGGTCAATTCAGGGTCAGGGGCTTTTTTTGAATTTTGGCAATTTCAAATCTAAGGGAGACAAGCAATTTTAACCGAAGGGAGACAAGTGATTTTAACCGAGTGGTTTTGAGCGCACTCGCCTGAATAATTTCATGAAAATATATCTGTAAAATATAATTTGTAGAAACACCTGACACTTTACAAGTATTGTTTTTGTTTCAGATGCACTGCACTAGTGGCTTCTTGGTGATCTAACGGCCAGTCAGCATGGATAAAGACGTGGCAGATATTAGCACAGTCATGTTTGGTACGGAGGGAGTTGGCAAATGCCTTAGTCTAGCAGTAGCAGAACTCTAATGGATGCTGCAGCTATTACAGCTGCCACATATAGGGGTGATGTAACGGTTACCAGGAAGCTATCAGCTAACCAGGTTCGAATTTCAGCTGAGGGTGCTAATGTTCACTTTGCACTACTTCTCTTTGTAAAGGTATGATTCAATTTCTCCTTGCACTCTTTTTGTCGTCTTGACAAAATATCTCATAAGTGGCACGCCACGATGCTTGATAGAAATGAGTGTGAAAATCTATCTAAAGAAAAGTAAATAGGTATGAACAAACTTAGATAGATAGCCATCGCAGTCAATAATTGAACAACTGTATCGTCAAAATTTAAAGTCATGTAAGAAAAAAATTACATCGAATAATAAATATGATCAGAATGAATTATAATAATGACATCACTGGCGTTCTCACCAGGGAAACATAAAATAGAGTGAAAAAAACATCTAGAAAAATCAAGATTATAGATAATCTAGTTATCACTCATAAACCTCAAAAAAGATAAAACACTTGGCCTTCTTTGGTTGCTAGGACTGTTTGATAGACAGATTGGGCATGTATATTGTATCTCAACCATCTAGAAAATCTTATTGATGCATAAATGTATATTTAATTATTAAGAAAAGAAAAGTATGTATATATGAAGCTATATGTGCACATTGGTATGTTCAATTATAAAATTGGTTGTCAGTTTTGTCCGATTTCTGTTAAGACCTTAAACTTTTATTCGGTCGGGTCATGTACGATAAATTAACGGAGCTAATAAAACAATGAAAGCAGTGCAACTAAATGAGACAGGTTGTTTTGACACAATCATGAAGAATACGTCACAGAAACGTTGGACGTTTGAAACTAAGATTGAAGAAAAAACTTTGTGTAAATCATTTTTTAAAATCCTTGATTTCTCAGATTTGGCCATCCTATTTTCCTATTTTTTTCAATAAAATGATATTCAACAATTTAGGGATCGAAAGAAGTTGTTTTTTTTTTCAATGAAATATGTTGTATTTTTTGATGAAAAGTTTCTTCCTATGTCTTTTTTTCTAAACTGCAAGATATCAGTTAATGTTCTTTCTGACACAACATATTGTCTTGAGACTTTATGTCTCATCATCCTTTCAAACTGTTCGAGTTGAGTTGAAGCATAAAAAGAGATTAAAATTACTTGACTTATTAAGAATAAATCACTTATCAAATTAGCGTGTGCGTAAATAGCCATCGATACCGGTATAAGCATAGTTATTGGAAATCAACATGCATACTGGCGAAGCTAGAGAATTTGAGGGCCCAGAATTGGCTCTTTGGGGGTCCCTAGAATATTTAGTAAGAGTAGAAATTTAGTAGAACTACTATGGAACTTTTGGGAACAAACATTGGGGGTCCATTTTCGAATACCCCCCCCCCCCCACACACACACACTCCATCTATTATCGTTAAACTGATAAAGGTATCTTTTCAGGTATCTTTTCAGTCTGAAGCAAGAAAGGCAAGAGAAAAAATCACTGGGCTTTGTAATCGCCATCAATAATCAGCTATTGTTAAACATAGGCCTTCCTTTCGGTCTGCCAGTTAAGGTGCCCAAACATTTAGATTGGCTAGATCAACACGGCATCTTATCTTCGTCAGCCACAATTTCGCTTATGATCTCGTTGGATCGACGTGATGTATCGTGATAGTCAGTGGTTACAACATGGCCTGCCCGTTGCCATTTGAACTCCTACCCGGCCTATTTGTAACGCCGGTTTGATCTCTAATATATTGTGCTGTGATCTCTCAATGCAACGTTGAGAAATACTTTTCCTGTTGACGTTTAGTTTTAGTTCCTAAATGTATTTCGATTGAAGTTTTTCCAAGTCTATTTGTGTATACTCTGTTTACCTAAAGCAACCAAAATTATTTCCCTGTTCTTCAGTGTAAGACAACCAAATATCTTTGACGATTGCAGTTGAGCTGGAAATTGAAAAGCTAGTCTCACTGACCATTACTGCTGCCACGACATCGATCCTCACCGAATGCATCTTGTGCCAGACTACAATAAGCTTGATAATTACCTATTTTTTAGATGTGATTTACATTGTCAACAAAGTTGGGAGAGGTATATGTATTCACTCGTGTTTGTCTATCTATTTGTCAATGAATATCTCCAAAAGTTCTCAATGAATTTCTATTGGTTGACCACGGGCTAAGGAAGATCTTGGGCGGATGCTGTAATTCTTTTACAGTTAACTTCCCTGGATCGTAGCTATATATGAACTGATTTTCATTCAGCTCTCGGTGAAAATGGCTTTGGTAGAGGTATGCACTTTCTGGGAGCTTTCTATTTCCTTTTATGTCATGCTAAAAAGGTGTCCTCAAAAGTCTAGCATTCAAATGTTGGATTAAATGCTCAAGTCTGAGTGAGGTTAGTGAATATTGTTCATTGAGAATGTAATGAGATTATTTTTGTTTAGGAAAGGGAATTCAAGATTAAATCTGATCTTTTCATAAATAAAAATGAATGTGAGATCTTTGCGGTTAGACGGTACGTGAGAACTGGAAAGAAGATACAGGTATAAAGTAAAGTTGGCGAGAAAACGTCTCTGCATTTGATAGACAAACTATTCAAGTATCATTGTTCAACATGTAACGGAGTTGGAGAGGTATATGAAATGGTCGACTTTTTCCGTCTGTTTATCTATTTGTCTGTCTGTCTACATAACATCTTCGAAAGTACTGAATGGATTTCAATATCAGGAAAGATTTGTTTGATTATGAGATTTATTTTCATGCATTTATGTATATGCTCATATATATCCACATGATATCTCAAAAAGTTCACAATGAATTTCTGTCAAATTTTGTTAAAGGGTGGACAATTTTTGGGCGGATCCATGCTCAATTACTCCTTCTGATAATGGGTTCGCAGAGGTTTATGCTTTCCTAGTTCTTTCTTGTCTACAGAGGACATTGAAAAGTTTTATGAAAGTTTAATTGAGTCGCCACAAAATCGTCCTCCAAATATTTTGTAATTGATTGAGTAGTTTCTTTCCATCTTTGTAAAATAGCATAGGTAGAAATCAACGGACAATCAGAAAATACGGAACGAGAATGAAAGAAAGAAAGAAAGAAAAAAAGAAAGGATAAAAAAAAGAAAGAAAGGAAGGAATAGGAAAATAAAGGAATAAAGAGAAATAAAAAAAAAGAGAAAAACGAAGGAATAAATTCGTAGGGATATAAGACTTGTCAGTTCAGCTCAGTTGGTAAGAAATACACCTTCCAATCACATGGTTGTGAATAAAATTTCAGGTAGGGAGATGTTAATTTCATTTGTAGTTGTTTTAAAGTAACGTGATTAACAAACAAGTGAGAGCTTACTCGACTAAATTTTATGAGGATCGTTTTTGTTCTTGTTATTCTGGTTATGGAGGAAAACTAAGTCAATCTAAACTTGAGCTCGATCTTGGCAAAAGAAAGAAAGAAAGGAAAGGTGAAAGAAAATATATGAGAAAAATAGAAAGAAAAGAAAAAAGAGGAAGGGTGAGGAGAGATAAAGAAAGAATGTTGACGGACTGAATGATCATAAAAGGAAAGAAGAAAAAGGAGAGAACGAGAAAAAATAAAGAAAATTTGAGTTTTCAAAAACGAAAATATATGAAATAAAAAAAAAACAGAAGAAAAAAAAAACAAGAAGGCAATCATACCTCTGCCAACACTTTACACCAGTGGTCTCGAAATTTTGAAAACTCAAGGACGCCATTTATAATGGGAAAATTCTGGCAGAATCCTATTTTTAGCATTTAGTTGTTAGATTATAATCAACGAACTACCATAGTGAACATTTTTTTCACTCTTGAAAATCATATTTATTCATAATGGATAACAATTATTTGAATTCTATCATATGGTTGGTACGTATCTGTTTACAATGATCATATTTTCCTATAGCAATAGATGATGTTGTCTCTTAACCACAATATTCGTAATGTCAGGTTCAGATAGAAAATGATAGATAATGAACAGATAGCAGAGGATCTCCAAGCATTATGGACCCCAATTTCGAAACAGCTGCCATAAACTAACTAAAACCTGTGAAAATCAATCAATTTATAGCTACAGAGGAGGTGCTGTAAGTTTTGATTTCTCAGTTATCGGTCTATTGTTTTGATATATGAAAGATATTTCTAAATTGAAAAACACTCCGTGAACTCCCCCACCCCTGGCAATTTGGTTAATTTTTCCTTAGCTCGTGGTCCCCAACCAAACAGCCGTTGACACAAATGAAAGAGATATTGTTAGGACAAACATGAGTGAATACATAAATGTCTGATTAATAAGAATTTTAAAAATATCTTTAAATCAAATGGAAATCCCCGGATCCGCTCCAAAATTTGTGCAATTCTTCTCAACTCCATGACATATCCTTCCAGAAAATTTCATCGAAATTCATTGCGAACTTTGAAGGATATTTAGAGGACGAACAAAGAGACAAACCGAAACAAGTTGATATATACTCAGGCAAGAAATGCGGAAGAAGAAAAAGAGGAAAAAAGGAGTTCCACTGAGAAAGAGATTGAAAGAAAAGCAAAGAGAAAGAGGCTGAAAGAAAAGCAAAGAGAAAGAGGCTGAAAGAAAAGCAAAGAGAAAGAGGCTGAAAGAAAAGCAAAGAGAAAGAGGCCGAAAGAAAAGCAAAGAGAAAGAGGTTGGTGGCGCCTAATCAAAACCATGTGGGATCCGCGCGTCAGTGACGTCATATGGGAAGTTTTCCGGTTCTCCATTACGCAACATTGCTGGTCCGTTGAAAGCGAAGACGGAGCCTCGCTCTGTGTGTAAAACATTGGAATGGTTTCGACGAAATAGCTTGAGTCAACGGTTTATTTTAGTCTCAGATTTATTTTAGAACAACCAGACCGATAGAAAGAGAGAGCGAGAAAGAGAGAGAGAGAGAGAGAGAGAGAGAGAGAGAGAGAGAGAGAGAGAGAGAGAGAGGGGGGGGGTAGTGTGTGAAGGCAAGAGAAAGACAGACTGATGGACTTTGAGGAAGGTTGGCTCGCAAGATGGATGAAGTGATAGATAGGAATTCGTAATAGATAAATGGATGAATAATTTTGTGAAATAGGCAGGTACGGGTGTTGATAAATAGATAATGAGCAGAGATAGATAGATAGATAGATAGATGAGCAGACTGAAATAGGTAGATGGATAGATAGATAATGAAAAGACTGAGACATGTATATATAGATAGATACTGAACAAATGGGTAGATGAATAATGAACATTGATAGATAATGAACAGGCTGAAAGAGATAGATAGATAGATAGATAGATAGTTAGATAATTAACAGACTAAGATAGATAGATAGATAGATAGATAGATAGATAGATAGATTGTTAGATAATTAACAGACTAAGATAGATAGATAGATAGATAGATAGATAGATAGATACATACATACATACATACATACATACATACATAATGATCAGACTGATATAGATTATGAACAGATATATACATGTATAGGTAAATAATGGACTGATAGATAGATAGATAGATAGATAGATAGATAGACAGATAATGAACAGACTGAAATAGATAGATGGATAGATAATTAAAGACTGGGATATATTGATCGGTAGATATATATATAAGAACAGAAATACGTGTACTTTGTAAACAGTGACAAATTGAGTTTCGGTTGATGAACAATGTAAATTGGGGAAAATGATTTCTGCTACAAAAATTACGAGCCACCTTTTGGGGGCAATTAATATTTTTCCTCGGACCTTTTTACAATGAGATTCGATAATTGATTGTTTGTTGAGATCATTGACATTTCGAACCTTGATCGATTGAACGAACAGAAAATCTTGAACAACGAATTCACATTCCGACCGAAAAGAAAATAAATCAAGGTGGAAAACAATGTTTGATCATCAAGAAAACAGTGGGAAATAAGGTATGACTTCGTTGGAGTCATAATTCGAAAACTGTAAATGCTAGATGCGTGGAAATTTTCTGGACAGCCTTTTAAGTGCGGATAGCCAAGCTGTTTACTGCATGGAAAATGGAATTGGTGAGCCGAGTGCAAACGCTGATTGAGACAATTCAACTTCACTTGGCGCTAAATTCCTTGGGAAAGGCATGCATCCATCTCTTCTACCCCAAATTGTGGGTAAATAGTTGAGCAGACTAGGATCTTCAGGCTTGATTAGCAAATTAGAATTCAAACCAGTGAAAGTCCAAACCACTCGTCATGCGTCGTTAGATGCAAGCTATGAACAGAGTAGGAGACGTGTACCCGAAACGTAGGTAAAAGATATGATAGAAACGATAAGGCGAGGAAAAGTGGAGGTGGGTAGGACACATTGCAAGAAGAAAGGATAACGGAGGACGTAAAAGACTATGCGTACGATGAAGAGATGAAATAGAACAATTGGCTGATGAGGCATGAAAGTGGTTTGCACAGCCACCGTCGGCATCGAAGGGCTTTTCTGGGGGGACCGGAAATGGATGATAATCATGATGAATATTTATCCATGATCGTCATTATATTCAGAGAGAGAAAGAGGAAAAAAAGAAAAAAAAAAGGAATCTAGGAAGAGAAATGGGACAAAAGAAGATAGAAAATACAAGAAATGTGAGAATAAGATAAAAAGTGAAAGAAAGAAAGATTAAGAAGGACAGATAAGGACATATATATTGATAAAGGGGAAGAAGAACAGGTAAAAGTAGTGAAAAAGTAAAAATGTGTGTGTGTGAGAGAGAGAGAGAGAGAGAGAATAGTGGGAGATAGAAAAAGGAATGAAGAAGAAAGAAGAAAGAAAAAAGGAAGACAGAGGGGGCATATACGCAACTCGTCCTTTTACAATTCTTATTTTTCAGACATTTTGATCCTTGACGACATTTGATGAACCCCTTTTTTCACAGATCACGTCATCGAATTTTGCCGAGTGCTTCCAAGTCTTTCCCGAACTTCCGTAAATAGAAAATAATTTCATGGTACATGAGCAGTTTTACCATTTTAAGGAGTCTAATAAGACAAAACTAGCATAGTATCCGTTAAGAATGACGTGGTTATCTATAAATGGATCGGTACTTTTGCTTAGGATCAGAGTTCTGCACACCTTGCCCAGGATCAAAGTATTACTCATTGGCATTACTGTCAAGAATCAGAGTGTAGTACCGGTGCATATAATTGAAAAGTGTAAGACGCAAACATACTGTTGTTCACATTCTTAAATTGTTGTTACTGGGCAACAATTCACGTCATATTAATTGCTCAGCAATATCTGACGTCATTATTACGTCACTGAAGTAATTTTCCCAATTGCTATAACTGAATGTGCAATATTCGGAAAAAAAGAATGGAAAAACAGAATATCATCTTAGATGATCATTTCGAAAGACATTATTCTTTTTTTCCTGCTAAAACTTATGTTACAACGGGGTTAAGGCTTCATTGATATAAAAAGCGTTCGTACTCTGAACATGGATAATGGTTGAATGGTTGCATCGTCTTGTGGATATATTTTGGAGAAGGAAGGGCAATGGGAGTAAACCCAGACGGAAATTTTGGAGTGGATCCACTGGGGCAGCTGACTGTCATCTCTGACTTCTTTCCAACCGACAGCTCCTGCAATAAAGCTGATGCCAAATGTATCGCTTCACATTCCTTTGGACTTCAAGGCCGAGAGCGGTATTCCGTCGCATGGGCATCCCATGCTCTCCAAACAACTAGCCCAGGCTGCCATCCTGGAAAGGTCACTTCATGTGCTAATTCTTGGCGCACGCTCCACTTTCTACCAAGACTGAGGGCGGCTAAAAAGAAATGTGTTAATGAAGAAAAATATTGAGTGATTTTCATTACATATTACATTTGGGGGAAGCCGTAGAATGAATCGATCGAAAAGTTGCGTTAACATCAAAGATGGGAAGAACAGATCAAATTCGCCCCCCCTCCAAGTGGGGAGATTTGGGTTCTTGCACAGGACAACGTGTGGACAGTGACATGAGCACATCTATAATTATGTGCGCGCCTGTGCGTGTGCATGCATGAGTGTAAATGTATGTGCGTATGATCACACGTATGTCAATTTACTAGCCTGCCTGATGGCTGAGATAGTTATGGGGTTACCCCAGGAATCCAGATGAAAGATCTGATCTGAAAACTAATCATCAAAACAAACAGGACTTCTCAACCTGGGAGATTGGAGCAGCACACTCTTTCTACATCATTCCCAACGACTTTTGCTTACTCTGCTCTCAGCATTGTTTGTTACAAAGGGCCCTGCTCTCTGGGTGAGATACTTACGTCTTTCTGGGTGAGATACTTATGTCTCTGTGGGTGAGATATGTCTTCTCTTTTGGTACAAGTGGCCTGCTTTCTTGGTGAGATAATTATATCTATGCAAATGAGATACTTATGTCTTTGTGGATGAGATACTTATGTCTTTTTTATCAGTACAAGTGGTCGGTGTTCAATCCAAAATATAAGCCAAAATTCAGATGCTGAATTTCAAAGCAAGCAGACCTACAAAAGTTGGGAAATTGGCGCTAATCACCCTTCTTGCATTACATCACCCATCCCTTGAAACACCGAATATTTGAGGCTGCCATAAATCATTAAGTTGCAGCAAAAGCCTTCTGCATGATTTTTTCAACATGGATTTGTTTCATATAAAAAATCTAGCTATTTACTCAGTAATCTACTTAAATTTCTTTTATTCCCTATCCCTTCCAGTTCTCTTATCCAACTACCTTTCTTTTCTTTTCTTTCCTTTCCTACTATTTTATAAAACTACCGAACTTTACTTCATCTCCCCTCTCTTCCCAACCCTTAGTAGACTACCTTTTTTTTCATCCAAACTCTTTATACATTTTTCTCTTCCTACTTTTTACCATCTTATCTTTCTTTTCTCCTCCACTTTCTTTCGTCTTATCCCCTCAGTAAACTATCTAGCTTTATTTACCCCCTTTACCCCCATCTTCTTATCAAATCACTTATTTTCTCTTTCCCCACTTCTATCTACCCCTTCAGTAAACTACCTAAATTATTTTCACCCCTTTTCCTTTCTACCCTTTTATTAAACTACCTAACACCAGTTTATTGTAATAAAATACTATTTCTAATTAAATAAATGATATTTTATTTATCTAATTCATAGTTTTAAAAAAAAGTGAATTATACATTTTCATTACAAAATACACTCCAGTTAACTGAACCGAATCTTAACAGTGATCTTTTCACACTTGTAATTCCATAACAAACATGAAGAAAAGAGAATCTGTTTCTAAAAACAGCCTCGACGCCTTTATTTTGCTTCATTCAAACTTCTGAGTTCTAAAGTTCTGTCTGTCGTGATTTATCAGTTCTTGACTAATTGTCCGATCAGAGTGTAATGGTCATACGCCGAGACAAACAGATAAAAAGTATAGATATAAATTCATAACATAATTATTTAGTTCTCAAAAAATTTTCTCTAGCTTTCTATGTCCAAGAAAGATTGGAAATAATCTGAGATGAAAATTATTAGTGCATACCTTATAGAACCGGAGATATTTGAAAAACAGATTGAGCAAAATGCTGTTGTAGTATAAACAAAAATCACATGTGATAATTTGCATTTGAAAGCAAAACATATCGATTTTGAAATTTTACAAAAAATTGAATATTTAATGGATTTTAATGATGTTTCTGTACTTATAGAAGGAAGAAACGAAGTATTTTTTTTAAAGAAGATTCCATTCTGGATTTTGAAGAAGGTATTTTTCAGTATGATAGAAAATGAAAAACAAAGTAGAACAAGCTTGGCTATGCTAGGCTCAAACCCTTTTGCTCCATTAAAATCTTAAAGGTAAACAAATCAGAATTCATTTCTCCATAAAATATTATTCCAAAACTACGTGTCCCATTTCAACTTCTAAATTAGTAGTACCGATAAATGGAATTTCTAAAATTTTACAAAACAAGATGAACTTTAGAAGTGGGAGTGAATTAGTCTTCAGTTATTCGTGCATGACGTCACTGGTTTTTGGTTTAGTAATAGTCAACCATCATTGTTGTTACCTACGGGAAACGCAATCGTAGGGGGTTAACAATATTGCTCGTCTTTATCTTTATTTGCTGACATATCTTATAGCTATTTTCTATAAAAAGAAAAAGACATCTACACTGGAATATTCCTCAAAGAGATTTTTATTATTATTTCGATAGTTTTAATGTTGTATCTTTCTTTCACTTACTGATAAAAATCGAAATGTTCGTCATTTTAATGAAGCAATCGTGAATTATCAAAATAATTGAAAAAATAATTAGTGTTTGGGGCAAATTTTCGTATATTTTTGTTGTTTTTCTGTTATTTTTAATTGCATAATATTTTCTGTAACTTATTAAGTCTTGCCAATTAAGTGACTTCTGGTCATTAAAAAAGAAACTGGGTCGACGCAATTTTTTTTCATTCAACCCTTAAGCCCCAACCATGTCTTCTGCTATTGTTGACATGATCTGCTGATCACTTATCGATGATGAAGAATAAAATAATATTTCATTGATTTTTTATGCACCATGTGAAATTTTTTGCCACATTTTAGTTTAGTAAACCAACTTTAACAAATTGAATTTTATTCATCGAAGATGTAAATTATTTCTTGTGGTTTTTTTTAATTACAGAATTTCAATTAAAAAATTTTTTAAAACCTGTCAACAAACTGGCGTCAAAATTGTTGATTTATCAATTAAAAACGTTAATTTTTAGAAGTTCAATTCTATTAATGAATAAAATTGTTTGTATTTTTTCTGCTATAATTAGGAATTTTCCCTTTTAAGTGATAAAAAATCTGACGAACTCATTTTTTTAAATTTTTATTTCGTTTTAAAATAAGATGTCGAACATATCAAATGTTCCGTGATTCTGCTAACATCAGAGATAATATTTTTGATTTTGATTTAAGCAATTCTCCGATCTGTGAAATTGATCGAACCACTGACAAGAGATGGGGTGCTGGTCGCGTAAAACAAGTGAAACTGTCTGAAGGGGGGCAGATTTTGAAAATATGCAGCATATGGAATAACTTCCCATTTACGCCTTATCGGCGTTTGTTGTTCCTCATTTACAACACAAGTAAAGGTGTGGCTATGCATTGGTCCACTTCCTTATCCAGAAAAAAAGGTTTTATCCCTTCCTGTGCATCATTCACACAAGATTCCGTTTACGTTGAGCAGTTGAATGCAGTCTTGAACTGAATCACAATTTTCTCCCTTTTGGGTTCTTATAAGTAAATTCACTCATCATCGCCAATGACTATCGAGTGTCAAAATATTATTTTTGTTGAGCAAAAAAGTATTCAAGGGTTGACTGAGGTTCTTTTCCGGAAGTTCATTTGGAATCTATTTTCATAGCTTCAGACCTTTTCCTAACGTTATAATGACGTACTACATTTGGATTATTGCACAGTTAGTAACTAAGAGGCATTCAAAGAGTGTATACCAACACGATACATGAGCTAAAAACTGAATGAAAATCAGTTTATATATAGCTCCGATATATGAGAAGGGTAACTGTAAAGACCTTCGTGGGTCCAAACCACTGAAAACCGTTATAGATATTGTGTGGATATATAGGTACGATTCAAGAGGGGTAATCGTAAAAATTCCCTGATCCACCCCACACTTAATCAATTCTCCCTTAGCCCATAGCCCAGCCTTCCCCAAAATGTGATTGAATCATGTCAATGAAATTCATTGAGAACTTTTGGAGATACTGTGTGGAAAAACGTATATTAATGCATAAATGTATGGAAAAGAATGGAAAAAATGGAAAAAAAGAATTGGGAAAAAATCTGGATCCGACAAGAAAATTTAACCAATTTAATCTTCCTTGCCCTATGGCCTAAACGTGTATGAGATATTATTGAAATTTCATTGAGAACTTTAGGAGATATGGTGTGGTGTGGACATATAGCTTCGATGCAGGAAAATAATCCAACATTTATTTAATGTACCCAGATGACTCTGATATATTATCAAATTAAGTTTTTGAGGGCCATTGGGTGGTTTCCCTTCTACCTTGTGTTTTAAACCATCATAATCGACAACTGATGGTCTTCTACTTCTGGGCTTTATTTCAAGGGATAAGGCACCAACCAAAAACCGCTTGAACCAGTTCATGGCAGCACAATCAAATATTCTTTCATTTCCTTCCACTTCCAAAATTCTATGAGCAGCTTTAGCGGCTTGGAGGTCCAGGCTGAAATAATGCCCTAAAATTAACCCTAACTCAAGAATCTATAACTGAGATTAATGCATACACGTACAGATACTCTATTTTTTTTCTTTCGATGAATTTTTTCTTCTTTTTCATTCATTTCATTCGTAAGTACATTTTCCATTCATTTTATTCAGAATTCTTTGGCTTAACATCTCATTCTTCTTCGAATCATTTTCCCCATTTCATTCTACTCGTCCTTCGTCTTCTTCTTTAGCTCTCCCTCAACTCCTTTTCTCTCACTTTTACCTTTCTCTTAATCTCTTTTCGACTTTTCTCCTCCTTAGCATTTCATCTTCTTTATCTCTTTCTTCATTTCTTGTAATTCTTTCTCCTCCTCTCCATCCCCATCCTCTTCTTCTTCTTCTTTGAATTCTCCATCATCTTCCTTTGTTTCCTTCATCTGTTTTGTCGACATTTTTTCCTTCGATTGTTCGTTCTTTCTCTCTCGTCTTCCTTATCTTTCCGATCTTCAGAAACAATTGTTTTTTCAGCCTCGCTCCGTTGAGAAACAAGGGCACTTGTCGCCTGTCGATGGGTAGTAACGACGGGGGCGCGGAGAGGCGCCGCTAAGAATGGAGGAATGTGTTTTACTTCCCTTATTCAAAAAAAAAAAAAAAAGATCTCCTTTTCTCGCCATGATTTACTTATTTGATATTTCATTTTTTGTTGGTGTTTTATGTGAACCTCATCGTTTTCCACCCCGAAAACACAATTTCTCTTCATATGAAAACTTCACAGCAGGGGTGAAATCAGGTTCATTAGGGAGCAGCCCCCGCTACCGCTGACCCCACTCTGTTCTCCACTCTCAGATTCATTCTTTTAAAGTATTAATTGATTTCTGATTGCTTGTGGAACGAATTCCAGCAATGAAGAAGAGGAGGAGGAAGAGAAGAAAGAGGAAAAAAGGGAGAGAGAAAGACGTAGAGAAAGAAGAATGATTATTCGGATAATAGAAGAGGGAGAAGGAGGGAAAGTGGTGGTTGGAGGAAGGAAGGAAGACGTGAATTCTGGCGCCAAATTGTCTACGGATGATAATATCAGACACAGGTGTCAAACTTTTGGCTCTTGTAGTCATTCTTTTTTTTCTTTTCTTTCTTAGTTTGAATTTTTTTTCACTTTCTTTCTTTCCCTTCATTTTTTTCACTTTCCTTCTTTCTCTTCATTTTTTAACTTTCATTTTTCTCTTCATTTCTCCACTTTCTTTCTTTCTCTTCATTTCTCACCTTCCTTCTCTTCATTTTTTTTTTCGCCTTCTTTTTTTCGATTTACACAAGCAGAAAAATGAAAAAATAGGGGGAAAATGAGATAAAATAAAAGCACAATTAAAAAAAAAGAAGCAAGACAATTTTTTCGGGGAAGAATAAAATTAAGATATTTTGTCAAGATAGTCGAGAGACACGGCTTCATTTTGTCATATAAAAGCTAGTTGTTGTTGTTGTTGCTGTGTTGTGGTGCGCGTGTGTGTTCCTGTGTAGATAAGTTCTATCTGAGGAATGTTCCAGCAATTACTCCTAATGCCTCCAATGGACTGGTGAGGCTCGTTAATGAAGAAAATAAAGAAATAAAAATGAAGGGAAAAATGTTTATAATAACTGCCAATAACATGAAAATTATTGAAAAGTATTTGGGTCTGATCAACACAGGGAACGGAATCAGCTTCAACGAGTTAGAGTTCCAATGATGGCTGTTTGTGTTAACATCACACTAATGCCCTTGAGAAAGGCATGAACCTACTCCTTCCCCTAACTATGGGTAAATAGCACGGTAGATGGATCCCTTTACCCTTGTAAGGCAACCGATCTGTTTACTCTGAGAAGAAAAAGATTATAGTTGCCACAGCTGGTTCCAAACACGGGTAAAGGGGTTTGCAGGGCCATCAACTCCACCCTGTAAAATCCACTCCTAGAATTGCAACCACAAGTATATGAGCAGAATGAGGTAGATACACGTAAATACTTTGATAGACATGGCAAATAGATTAAATGGTCTGGAGTAGAATAGTTGATATCAACAGACATAATAGATCGATTAATAATATGATTGATATTCATCGTTGGACCAATGAGGTTTTCGGTTTGTAAAATGAATCACTTCCATTTCTAAATGAAAGCCTAATCGTTCAAATGAATAGGAAGACAATGTTTTTTTTCAAATGAGTAAAATCTCCCATAACCAGTGAAATGGCATGTAGGCCTACTGTAATCGGATTAAATACTTTGATAAGTTTGTTCAAACCTGGAAGTTTACTAAGATACGTGATCTAAACCTCTGACCAAACGGTTACCAGCCCTCCACTCTACCACGAAACGTTTTAATTCAGTCTAGGGCTGAGAGGTTTCATGCCACAGAAATCTCATGTCTGCATTCAGTTCAGTAGTCATAAAATGAGCGACAACTACAGACTAACTGCAATCTATAATCTGTTTTGATGCTTCTTCTCGTCGTTATTTCATCAGCTTTTTAAGGTCCTTCGTTGAACCTTGTAAATGTAAGACATGAGGCAGGATCTCACCCTGCCAATGACGAGTTGCAAGAGGGGAATGGATACATGTCTTTCCCAAGAGTATCAATACGAAGTGATCCCATTCTCCATGTTAACCACTTTGCTACTTATACTTCCGAATTCATTGGAGACCAAAAATTATTTACTTCAATTTAAGACGTAAACAAAACGTTTTTCGTTTATCTCTCTCAACGAAGTATAAAAGTTGCCATACGTAAACGCCCAACGAACCACCTGAAAAGATTGATATTTTCGTTATTTTCAAAGCTACGATGCCTAATTTTGTCTTCATTCTGAAACTTGATCACGCTATGAATCATAATGTTCAAGTGTTCAAGATTCAAAATGAAAATAAATTGACCATTGTAGCTCTGAAAATAAAAAAAAATCATCAACTTAAAAAAATGGTTTGTTGGGTACGTATCATGCGCGGCTACTTGTATGTATTCATTCTTGTTAACCTGTTTGTGCTTATAACATATCCATAAGAACCCAATGAATTTCAATGACATTTTGTGTAGTGGCCAGCCATGTGTTAAGGAAGAATTGGTTTAATTTTGAGATGGATCCAGGATTTATTTACAATTGAATGATACTTTTGTTGTGAAAAGTGGTAGACAATTAACTGAAATATAGAAAAGTTACTTCCCTATTCCCGGAGTGGATAAAAGAATATGTTCGGAATATATCTTGGCGGCAACCCTGTTATCAGTAAAGAATAAAACCATCTTAATCATATGAATACATCAAGTTGCGGTTACATAAAACAGACGGCCATCTCTTTTTACCAGCGCCAAAGGCAGACGTTCGAGCACAAATAAAAAGACATAATTTGATAGCTGATTTTCAAGGCAATCATGCAAGAGGTTGCTCTTGTCGGGCTAAATCTAACTAACAGGAATCAAGCTTTGTGTTCATCTAGAAGGTTCATAAATTATTTTTGTCACCTTTGCCAACTACTGTCAGTACGTCTGTCCGTCTGCTTTCTTGCCTACACAATGTATCCAATAATTCACACCGAATTTCAATGACATTTTGTTGAAGGGTAGGTTATGGGCTTATCACTTTTGGGACGGATTCATGAAGTTTCATACTTATCTCCCAAGCATTGCTGTTATATATGAACTGATCTCTATTTTTAGTGACACCTGCAGGGTTATGCACTGCCTACTTTGGTTTTTGTTTTATGCGATTGTTCTTTTATAATGGGAGGGTTGCACAGTGATTCTCCTAGTAACCCGTCGTAAGTTTCAACCATCAGCTTTATCCACAAGTGCTCGGAGATCCTCAAGTTCCATCAACGCGTTCAAGTGTTTTGACACTTGAAACCAAGTAGAAGGGTAAGATCAAAGTTGGCCAGACCGGCTCAAACTGTGCTCAACTCCATTGAAGTAAGGATCAACTTGATTGATGGCCATTTGTAGGGTCAAGTGCAAAACGACGATTAATGGCTTAACATAAATGTTTGCTTGAGACGACGATCTGAACGTGTTGAAACACTTGAGGCCTAATCGACCAGTTCTATATGGAAATATATCGATTCTCTGACGACCGTTAATGAAGGATGTCATTTCTGCATGTTTTAGTTTCAAGGAAAACTATCGTAGCTATTTATTAGGCATAGTTTTGTACAATGGAAATACAAGTGGTGTAACAGTTTACAGCGTGGACAATAAAATCAACGAAGCGAGTTTGAGAAAGTTTGCGTTCTCTTCATGTTAATGCCTTCGAAAAGGGCATGAATCCACCTCTAGCTATAGGGTTAATTGGCTCTGTAACTATTGTTGGTAACCAGTCTAGGTGACAGACAACTTTGATTCCGAACCATTTAATGAGAGATGGACTCCATCAGTCTATCTCTCCCTTGAAGAAAACATTCCATTGTGCCCAACGACCCTGCACTGGGTTCCAGGATTTTGAAAGTGCCAAATACGTGGGTAGGGAGACTGTGCAGCGCCAATTATTTTAGTATGAAGAGTTTTGTCTTCCTTAAGATTAGAATTGTAAGTACAGACATTTTATCTGGACCTAAAGTTTGATGTAAGCAACTTCTTCAGCCGAAAACAGTGCCTGATTTTACGTAATTAAGCTTGACTTACGTTGCTCCAAATTAGGCTGGTGAAAGATTTTGTCACACAAATGATTGAAGTGTTTAAGGATATTTCTGTCTTGAAATCAGAATTTTTTCACTTTTCCACCTGGTTCTGAACAAGAAACTGAGCTGTAGTTATCGCTAATTTTACAACACCCTATGTATTACTACATATATACGTTGATATTTCGACGAATGTTCGCGTGCGCAAGGGCTGAATTTATTGCACATCTCCTCTTCCAACTTTCACTTTATGAGTATCTACAATTTATAAAATATTATATAATGAAAGTAAAACTTTGGCTACGTTTTCCCAACATCTTTTCATATTTGAAATTTGCAGGAAAAAAATCTCCTGGGTTCTGCATCGTTTTATGACGACACAGATCCAGGGGGTCCGATTCAAAAGCAACCGTTAAATCTCTTTTCTTTTCAGTTGATAAGGAGAGAAATAATCCTATGATGATATCTTGACCCTTTTTCTCAAGAAAACAGAATAATAATGGAAATTTGAGGTCAACATTTTGATATTTTATCTAGTAAATCTTGTTTCGAGCGTGATACACAGTCTTCCAAATTCGAATTTTACCTGGTCACCCATGGGCTAGGTTGAAACATTCCATTTTGCTTCAAGCATGATTCTGGCTTATTACTATAAATCTTCCACCGATGATTTGCTTCCAAGACGGGTGCAATAAAAACTCTGTATGGCTTATATTCTATTTCTTATTCCCCTGCTTACTTAGACACACATACTCACATATACATTTATCAAGAGATGGACATACATGATCCGACAGAATGATCATGAATTGCGCTGTATTCTATAGAAACTTATTTGAAATGATCTCCCATCATTACACGGTTAATGTATCACTCGCCCAATAGAGTAACCGCTTCAACGTATGGATGCTCTTACCATTGAGCTAAACAGCCGCTGGTAATGCAAGAATGCAAAAGCCCAAATATCTGTTTTCACACCAAATTCTCATCTTGTTCATCGTACTATTCGTTTTCTTCTACGCAACACTTATGTGTTAAGAAATGAATATTCATTATCCGACAAAACGATTATAAATTGCAGTATATTATATAGAAACTTATTTGATGTATAGGTTATATAAAAAATCTCTTTAATTGTTTGTTCTATTCACATTGTCTAGGGTGAATGAATACATTAACCGTGTTATGACGGGAGATCATTTCAAGTGAGTTTTTTATATGATATAACGCAATTTGCAATCACATTCATATATGTGAATAAAGTTGTTGTCTATGCGTATGTGTGAGAGAGAGAGAGAGAGAGAGCGGGGGTGCACGTGCACACAAGTGACGGGTGTATAAAATGATAAGGGAAACGCCAATGTCGGAATTGATGATAGGCAGGTAAATGATGTATCCATTATACCACCGTCATGCTGTTCGAAGGTGAAATTATTTAGGATATTTCAAGTTGAGTTTCACACTTTTTTTCGACAAGACAGCCGACGTTTTAAAGTTTAAAATCCATGACCACTTCAGCTATTTTTCAAACAATAATCAATTTCATAATTAATGGGATATCAATTTCATAAGAGAGAAATAAAGACAGAATGTAGTAACACTTTTCACCTACGGTGAATTGGATACGAAGCTGAAAAAAGGTGAAAATGTCAAACCAGATGGTTGGTAAGGATTCCGTTTTCGTAACTATCTACACTACGATTTTTTCAACTTTTTCAACTAATTCCTCTTTTCTCTCGGACTTGATATAAGTGATCATTGCCCATGAAGAAATTCAGGTTGATATGTGTGTGCGTATGATCACTTCTCTACTATTAATGTTACTTTTCCTGTCTTTTATCCCAGGCAACGCTGAGAACTTCGGCTAATTCGTGAATATTTTGCTTCATAAATTACCAGTATTCTGTCTTTGTTATCATTGTTGGAAATCTCAGAAACTGAAACATAGTAATATCGACAATCAATGATGAGTATAATCTATCCATCTATCTCTCTATCTACTTCCATGTTTTTTGATGTTCTTGATGTATATATAATTGAATAAAAATTATTTGATATTTTCCCAAAACAAATCTGTTTCGTACTTTTGATGTACTTCTCTAGTGTTTTCCTCGGAATAGTTTAGTGGTTAAACAGCTGATCATCCCTGCTATGATATTTAACGTACAACATTAGAATCCAAATATAAGCAATAATAATAAAATTCACTATTTTGAGTATAACGCATCTGAACATAGTACATTAACAGGAAAAGGAAAGCAATTGAATTGCATGACGTGACATCATAGGATGATTCGGAGGACTGTTTGTATTGAAATTAAGAAATTTCATACTTAACACTAGAAGAGCAGCACCTAAGATCCCCAGAATTAAGATAGAACAAAATGAAAAAGATATTAAAAACACCGTGAGGCGACAACCTACGACCTAAGTATGAACGTAAGCTGAAAATGCATGTAGCTACCAGCAACCTGCAGCAGTTAGGGATCTAGTCATCAAAACACACAGCACCCCATCCGAGACGGGTATTTACGTAATACCATGCAACTAT
>OY735234.1:28953303-29013303 GCA_963457665.1 Thysanoteuthis rhombus | reverse complement strand
AAATATATTTATAATCAAAATTCAAAAAATTGATCTAATTTTTAATGAATGTTTTTAGATTTTAGACTGCATTTTGCCTCATTCTGACATAATATTCCGTTGCTTTTTCAACTTAATTAATCACTGGAAAAGTTCAAAGACACATTTTGTCGGAATGTAGTGAAATATAGTATAAAATACATGCGTGAGTACACGTGTACGTACATATGTGTGCGTGTGTGTCTGTGCATGTGTGAGTGTCTAAGCGTGTGTGCATGTATGATAAATACCTAACTTTTAAATGCTTCCTTCATTTTCCAATAGCAATCAGAATGTACGATTGGATCACGTATTCGTTTGAAGATAATTCAAATAAACATCCTCATATTTACAAAATCAACATTTTTTCTTTTC
This sequence comes from Thysanoteuthis rhombus, assembly GCA_963457665.1. NCBI lineage: Eukaryota > Metazoa > Mollusca > Cephalopoda > Oegopsida > Thysanoteuthidae > Thysanoteuthis > Thysanoteuthis major. Next base: position 29,012,910 of record OY735234.1, on the reverse strand, counting down.
TCTCCAGTTAATCAGACTTTTCGTGTAAATGATTTTTCCTAAAAAACAAAGACTATTTGCTCAATCTGTTCATCTATAAATCAATAAACACACACACACATACATACACTCATATATATATATATATATATATATATATATATATATATATATATATATATATATATATATATATATATATATATATATATATTCTGTTTGGGTGGATGCAATAGCGCAGAGAATGACGTCATCCTAAATTGATGGGTCTGTTGTTTGAAGGTAATTGGCACATTATCGCCCTCTTTTCTTTTGACACTTGTCTATCAACTTACGATGCTGTGAATTATCATTGGAATATTAACAGAGTTACCTATACATCTCGTCCGTTAAGTTCCACCTTTGTTTCCAAGAGTAAACTTTATCCACCATCAGCAGCATAGGCATCTGCAGTCACTTTTCTGGGAAGGTGGGGGCAGATGTGAGAGTATATATTTCCAGAGGGAGTTTTCAGAATTCATTGTACTGGTAACCCAGGTACAAGCGATTGAAAATACGGTATTTTCATATGGTAACATTGAGTTGGGGTTACGTAAAGCAATGGTACTTTACCAATGATCCTTTGTATTCCAACTTTCAAACCCCCTCTCCGTCAGTGAGAGGGCCTGATTCAGCGACGGGGGTCAAATGTTTGGTTTGTCCCCTTCCAGTGGATGACCATATATAGCAATAAAATTTATGAAAATAACGCAGCCAACATTTCCCTGGTCATGAATTCATTCTCTGTTTGTTCGACAAGGCTACTGATTCTTCACTGTAACAGAATAAACAAAAAGGTCCAAATGTCATTAACTGTTCAACAAACGACATTAAATTTAACATATCCAAACGCACAAAGCCTAAATGAATCTGAAGTAAGCCTATAATCGAATTCATCATTAAATGATAACGGTGTTGTAAAGCATGGTTTCGGAACTGCCACATCATTACCACAAACTTAGGACATCCAGCAGTATTTCACAATATCAGCACACTTTTGGGATTGACTTTGATATCAAGTACATATATGTTTTTGTACATGTGCGTGTGTTCATGTGTGCGAATGTTTGTTTTCTACAGCTACAATAAATTAAGTATCAAATGCTTTAAAAAGCCGTAAAGTCTATTTCATAGACTTAATAACACATTATTGAAACAAAAATGACTATACCTAAAATCGATACACGTAAATCTAATGAAATACGAACATAGTTTTGGCAATTTTTGATATAGCTCAATGTGGATTCCGTTTTATTGACTGGTGAATTGGAAAAGAAATTAGTCTTTTTTGATTCACCGGTCAATAAAACAAAAAATGTGTTTGACATGAATGTCTCTTCCGTATCTTCCACAATTTTCTTCTCCTTTTGTTACTTGCACGATAGCAGTGAAAATGACGGCATTATTTATATATGTGGGTAAATTATGGATTCTGATCCTATTTCCCGTCATTTGACCTTTGTACAACGTTCTGAGTGTAAACAAAAGCGAAGGCTGACAGTAAAACCGTGGTAAAATCAATCGTAGCCGTTCCACTCTTGCTAAGTTAAAACTCGTTCCATTGAATGGTCATGCTGGGTAAAATTAGCCTATAAAGGATACATTACCTGCCTGTCAACATCTATGTTGATAATATCATATATCTGTTTGCTTCAGCGTGACAGAAACTAACAAACCAGCAAACGATAAATGGAAAAAATTTTAGGTGGGCACTCGGTGATGAAAAGTCAACACATTCCTTCCACACGGCTCAATGGAATATGCATTCATGAAGCTGGAGAATGTTTGGAGATTAATACTTGATGATTTGTTTTTCAGATGAGCCGAGCTCTTCAAGGGTTCCAAGCTTTTTAGGAGTACCACACACATTATGGTAAAATTGCCTTACCTAATAATCTGTCTATTTGGCTCTTGCAAAAGGAACCTCAAATCAACCACCTTTTTGTACGTTGTTCTAACGACTAAGCCATGTCTACAAGTGGCGATATACTATGGGAGGGTCTAGTTCGTACGGGTGGCTAAAAGAACATAGTTTGCCCATTTACATTCACATTTATCCATTTCTTGCTATCGTGTGTTGGATGAGTGGTGGAAGGATGGAAGATATGTCGATAACAAGTCGATTGAACTGACAATGGGCGTTAAGGTTCGGGTCAGGGGTGTAAAGAGACACTTTGCGAACGTCAGCTCATTTCAAGTTGGCACTCTGATAACTCTTGTGTCACTCTGATGAGACCGAAAAGACGAGAAGACAAACTACACAGAACATTTCTCTCTTTGGTCGGAAATAGAAAAAGAGAGAGAGCGACTCTTTTTAAAGAGACAGAGAGAGAGAGAGAGAGAGAGAGACCCATAGCCCAGACCCTTCACCGGAACGAGCACCTGTCAGCTGAAGTACCCTTGATGATTAGCCACCAATCAACACCAACGCTGAAGAGCTGATAATGGAGAGACTCTTCGTAAAGAGATGAGCAAAAGCAAAACAAAGTTAAGATTAGCGATAAGACTCTTAGATGCCACCCAACACCTCTATTCTCAAGCACTCTAGCTTTTAAGCCCCACCCACACCCTAGGCCGACAAAAATCTCAAGCCCTCTACACAATTCCACTTAGCTCTCGTCGTGCAAGCTCTCCGTTCCAGACGCACCTGTCAAGAAAGAGAGACAACGACAACTTGTTGATCAGCCAATATCAAGTGTCAAGTGTTTCGACATACTTGGCATTGTAAATAAAAAAAGAAGATCCCTGCTAGCTGTGATTTAACCTTAACTACCCTCCCTCACGCCGTTGCCCACTCGCTGGACTTCTGCTTTTTGCCAATCCTGCGAGTCGAATAGAAGAAGAAAAAATAAGACAACAAATTCAAACAGAAATGGAGGGAGCGAAGGCATTTCAAAATACGCGACGAGAGTTCGCCAGTTAAAAAAAATCATTTGAAAAAACAAAACAAAAACAAACCTTATTGTTTCTCTTAATGCTTCGTTTTTAATGATAATATACATGTGTGTGTGTGTGTGTGTGTGTGTGTGTGTGTATGAAAGGAAGATTTGTCGTTGTCTTTAAAATAAAATCAGTGCTCAATGTTGATGGAGGTAAAGCTGTATAAATAAATAGAAATATAAAATGCATTTCCCAATTGATAACTACAACTGAAGAGCAGAACAAATTTGTTTTGCAAATATGTCTCATATATATATATATATATATAAATATATAAATATATAAAAATATATATATATATATATATATATATATATATATATATATATATATATATTTTTATATATTTTTATATATTTATATATTTATATATATATATATATATATGAGACATATTTGCAAAACAAATTTGTTCTGCTCTTCAGTTGTAGTTATCAATATCCTCACACCCACATCTTAGAAACATTCAATAATGAAAGCTTCAAAGTCACCTAGACCCATAGGAAAAATTTCACCTTAGCCTGTTATAACCCTTGTTCAACTCATAGCCGAAACATTTTCAGTAACTTTTAAGGTTGATACCTATGTAGCTCCATAACCCCACCACCCCTCCTACACTACCCCAAACATACCAGAAAATCCACCTCTACAACACTACCCCCTACCTTGACACACTCTGCCCTCCGCAAGGCAAACTGCTGCTGCTTTACCAAAATCCCAATACCTGCTGGTCATTCTTACATTCAGCAGGAGGCATCTAGTAGCCCTGACAACAAAACTTACCCACAATGCATAGTCCCTGGCAGTGGACTCTGGTTCCACATGGTACATTTTAATCCACACTCACACAACATTCACCACTGATGATGGGAGAAATCCCGAAACATGTATGGACTATAGATATATAAGGATTAATAAACCTTACCACCAAAAACTTCACTCCCGAGTCTGTCTCACTCTCTAAAGTACACATTATATATATATATATATATATATATATATATATATATATATATGCAGGGTAATTAGAGTCATTTCATTTAGAAATTGCTCGGTACCAATGTTACTTGGCATCAAAAAAGCAAATAAAAACTTGACAGTATCATAAATTGTATAAATAGATAAATTATCATCCCAACTTTTGTTTTCTTTCAAGATAATAGTAAAATGAAGATAGAACAGCATTCGAGCGCTGTAAAAGCATAAATAGTTCTGAAATTTATGAAAGCAAACTATGAAATATCTAATTGAACTACACAGATGTAAATCAATTCTTTAAAATAATTCAACTCAAAAAAATTATAATTTTTGTAGTTAAATAGATTTATTTATCTTGCTTTAATTCGATAATTTGTTTTTGTTGACAAGTAATCACGTTCAGAGATGTCAGCGAACCGAGGACAATCATCAGTCTTTTATTGTCCGTCGTTGGACGCAGACCTTCTCAAGGATTCGTCTCACCTCTCTATCATGGGCGTTGCGGAGCCAGTACTTCTTGAATTTGTCTAATCCGTCTCTCCATCTTGTATTCTGTCAGCCTCGGTTGTGCATGCAATCTCTGAGGATCCATGTTGTGAGTCGTGACGTCCATCGGTTGTCTGCCATTCTTGCAACATGACCAGCCCATTGTCATTTGAGTTTTCTAGTGGATTCAGTGACGTGATCATCTTGTTTATGAAAGTTTAGCCAAGGTTAGCCATCCTAGAGTGATTCTCCGCTTGATTTCTTCTTCTTTCGAGGATTTCGTGGATATTCGTTGTCTTAGGTAAATGTAGTGGTCTACTTTCTCCAGTTCTGCGTTTTCAGTTTTTGTTCGTTGTGAGTTTATCTCCGATGTGGTTGTTGCACATGATATTCTTTGTGCTGAAGCTCATGTGTAGGCCGATTCTTTTGCTTTCTTCATTTAGTCCACCTAGCATTAGTTGGAGGACGTGTAGGTTTTCTGCGAAAAGGGCGATGTTGTGCCCTAATCTGAGGTTGCTCAGATATCTACCGTCTATTTTGATTCATCTATTCTCCCAGTCTAGGTTTCAGGAGATTATCTCAAGGCAGGATGTGAAGAGTTTGGGTGAGCTAGTATCAGGGGTAACACAAGGTGTCTTAACTCTTTTTGGTGATGGAAGGACCCAGAGTCTTTATGTAGCCTGACATAGGAGCTGACGTGACTGTACATATGTTACAGTAATCTGACGTTTACAGAGTCTATACCTCGTACAGTGATGGCCTCCATGACCAGGGGAATTTCCACGGAGTCGAAGGCTCTCTTGAAGTCTACTAATGCTCCAGTGAATGGTATTTTATGCTGCTTTTCAATTGGCTGATTTATTGAATGGAGATGATCTTTGGCGGAGTAGTTTCTTTAAAAGCCAGCTTGTTCCCACGGTTGGTTTTCATCTAGTGTTTTAATGTTCCGGCTGGTGACGATTTTAGCGAAAAGTTTGTAGATGCAGTTGAGTAGGCTTATAGGTCTGTAGTTGTTGAGGTATTTTGGGTTTTCTTTTTTTTTCTAAAAGCATCAGGATTGCCTTGTTCCAGTTTACTTTGTTTTAGATACAATAGAATACCTAGTTTTCTAAACTTATTGACGATCTTGCCGGCTTTTTTGAGTAGATCGATGTTGATGTTATCTGGTCCGAGAGCTTTTCTTTTGTGTGTGTGTGTTTGATGGTTTGTTTTACTTCCCATGTTGTACCTTCATGGAAGTCCTCGAACTGATTGTTTGCGTCTTGCGTATCCTGCTCGATGTTTCCTAGTTCATGTCTTGAAGAGTAGAATTTTTGGTAGAATTCTTGGGCGCAGTCGACAATCCTGTCTCTATCTGTTGTTAGGTTTCTGTTTTCTTTGAGTATGCTAGTTATTTGTTTCTGTACCGAGAGCTTTGTTTATAGTTTAGAAACCCCGACCCTTTTTGAGGGTTGTTTCGATGATTGCTGTCGTGTACATTCTTTTGTCTTTTAATTTTCTTTTGATTGTTTTGTTCATTTCAGTCTTCTCAATTTTTTCCCTTGCTGTCGTTGGTTTGAAATTTCTGCACTTGATGAGTTTCCTGGTTTCGTCTGAGATTTTACTAATGGTTTGTGCTCCTTGGTTTAAATATAGTGGCAACTTCTATTTGAGAGGTTGTTATTTTGTTGTGGAATTCGTTGATGCTGATGTTGGTGTCGTTTTCTTTGGTAAATACGTGCTTATAAACCCAAACATGTTTACATTTAAAGCATGTATCTGCACTTATCCCTCGTTTTTTTATCATATGTATATATTATGTATATACATACATACTCATACCAAACCATATACATATTCATGCCAACACATACACACACACATACATACATGTACAAGCATGTGTGTGTTTTGGTCCAGAGTTCTGACCATTGGTCTGGGGTTTTGAATACAAGAAACGCCCCTTCAAGATTAAGGGCTCCCATATGGTGTCCGGTTCTACACCAGGTCGATTCAAGGAGTCATTGCAGCCTTGTATATGAGCTGATTCTTTCAACCGCCTCACTGATTTCGTGTTCTCATTCTCTGAGTACTGGGAATTGTTGAATTCTGAATGAAGTTGAATTTTGGTAGACTGACCAGTTAATGTTGGCTTGCGATACAGGCATGTCTTGAACCTCCAACCAGTGCTTGTCGGGAAAGATCAGATTGTTGTCTGTTTCCTTTTCTGTCGTGAACTGAATGGAATATCTTATTGAGTTCACATGGTCCAGTAGTACTTGTGGTTCTTCCTGTTGGTGTCATAGAGTGAAAGTGACATCCACCTATCTGAATGTATTTTCCTCACATAAAAAGCTAGCTGTCATCTCCCTTACACCCATAAATAAACATACTTCTGACAACTTTGAAAACAGGGATTAACTCCCCTTTATTACTTACACGTTCCTCGAACATCGAAAGCAAAGGAAGAGTTAACTTGCTTTACCAATCTAACTTTTCTTTTTCGGTCAGAATAACCCATTAGAAGAATGCTTCGGTGACACCAGCGGTGGACATCGACATTATTATGATAACAAAAATTATCAACATGATTATGACCAAGGAGAAAGGACAGAGCAATGAGGACATTTTGCCCCCACTCTTTGAAAAGAACATCTCGTCTCAGCATTCCAACGCCTCCTCAACGCTTGTTTTACCCATAACTGGGGGTAGATGGATTCATGCCTTTCCAAGAGAAATTAGTGCCACTGAACACGAACTGTCTGAGCCAGAGTTTGAACTCGGTTCGCTGTCTATTCTCCTTGCCGTTCCCCTCCACGCAGCTTCTATTTGAAGACGAATTCATTTAATTTCAGGTTCAAAGGGTCAAGTTAATATATGCTCCAGACATCATTTTGGGTACAAACCTTCACAGACTTCCCTCCTTTTAGACTCAACATTTCCTGTTGTAGCTTACTAAAGTGATTAGTAGGTGACCGATGATGCACAACCCCGGGCAATGGCTGCACAAAAAAGTAACATCAAAACTAAATTTAGCATAAGACCATTTGAATTTGGAAAGAAATTCAATTAAGTGAACACGTTAAGAACCCAGAATGAAAGGAAGAGCGCCCAGAATAAAAGATTCGGCACGATGTTGATTTCTAAAAGAGACAAATTAAGACGAACTGCTAAAACTCGATCCTAAAATATAGCTTTTACTTTATTCGTGAATGTCCTGCGACTAATTTGGAAATTTAATTTGGGACGTTGAAAATGGTGTGACAAGCAGAAATACATCTGTCCTCAAAACATTTGCTGAGGAGGACATTCGTTTGATAAAGTTAGAATAGAATGTTGCAAACCCCAAGTTCTTCTTTCATCTAAGTTCTAATTCTGTTCATGTATCTAAGAGTAAGCAGAAAAGATGAGGAGGATTTAGGTAGAAGAGCATGTTCCTTATAACATGTTCTTATTATGGAGATATGTATTTTAGATCATTTCACTTCCTCTCCGGAGGGCAGCAAGTGACCTGATTTACATTTGGTATTTGTGCATCTTTGAAACATTGTGCACGAGTCAATCCAGAATTTTGCAATGGCCCATGATGTTTGAGTGGCAGGTGGGAGTGAAGTAATGGGTGTTAATTGTCGGTGCTAACCTTCACTCCAAGTAACATATGACAGGTTGTACTGGATTACACGGTACCAGTAGCACAGAATAACTCTTTGCCTGGCTTATTCCTCTCGTATTTACTTTCTAGCAATTTTTTATTCAGAAAATTGAAGTCGTTCACAATAAATTGTAGGTCGATTCAAATATAATCATTGGAAAAACAATTAGAAAAAGATAATTTGTATCTCAATCAGGACAATATCGAGTTAGCGAGGAAAAGCTTCGGAATCTTGCAGTAGTTTATTATTTAGTTTGAAATTCATACTAGAACATACAGTGTCTGAGATCTCTTCTGTGATTTGATTTGAATCTATTTATGTTTGGAGAAGAGACTGGGGCATCTGATAGCTCGTTCCAGGTAGGAGTGAATCTGTCTGAGAAGAAGTTCTCCCCATTCTCGAATCATAGATAACAGCCTTGCCCCGTCAACGTGATAAAACATCTTGGCTCACTACGTTGATTCCTGGAGATCATGGGTGAAAAAAGTAAGATGGTATGATGATCTGGGAAAGTTCAGAATGCTGGGGTGTCATGATGCAGAGGAGCAATTTCCAACTACGAACTTCGAAAGGGTGATCTGTTGAATGATGATGATGATGATGATGATGATGGTTGAGTCCCGAATAGCAGATGCCATTTCAGAACAGATTTCACTCGTCTCTTTCTATGTCAACCTGACTTATCTTCTTCCTCCGAATCCTTTCCCTCTATACAAACCCCGTTTCAACTCGAGTCAACCATATCTCCTTGGTTCATAGTGGTTGACTTCGTTGAGCAAGGCAAATGACGTGAGAAGTTATTCGCAAGTGTACGAATACTCCCAGAGTGTAAATAGACGGACACATACACAGAAAATAGTATACCTTATCTATCTTTCCGCTGTTATATATATATATATATATATATATATATATATATATATATATATATATATGAAGAGAGAGACAGAGAGACAGGGATAGAGAGAGTGACAGAGAGAGTGGTTGGCAGGATGAGTGAACAGGATAGAAACGGAGACGTGTTATTTATGAGTGTTTAAATAAATATGTATACGTATTCTGGTGCATTCATACCTATCAATCGGTCTATCTATCTTATTTTTGTTATCACGCCCAACTTTCTCTCTGTTTGTTCATATCTTTCTCTCTCTCTCTCTCTCTCTCTCTCTCTCACTCTCTCTGCCTCTGTCTGTCTGTCTCTCTGTCTGTCTCTCTCTCTCTCTTTCTCCCTCTCAGTCTGACAGTAAAAAAAGGACACTAACAACTGTAGTGCCAAATACGGCAAGGTTATCAGGAAAATGTCAAACAGCTGAAGAGAGTATCACTTGTAAGAACATATTAACACCTTTGAAGAAGTATAATAAAATAATAATCATAAGGAATTGCAGATTATACGACATAAAAATGGTCACGAAGAGGCCATTTGAAAAGAGAAATTGACTCCCTACCAATAGCGACCCAGAAAAACGTTCTAAGAAACAAATGAATTAATATCACGGCTAACAGAACATAACAAAGTAGTAAACGTAGAATATGCAGAAATGGAGATGAGACAGTGAATTATATGATAAGCAAATACAGTATGCTGGCTGAGAAGGAGTACAGACATATATACATGAATGTGCAGGGCAGCTGATTCCCTAGAAACTGTGCAAACTTTTGAGTTATGGCTTCACAAACCGATGCAGTATTCACAAACCAGAAGCTGTCCAAGAGAAAATTAATTCTCTGGTACTTTGAAATTCAAACGGATCGCCTAATCTAGACAAATTTTATTAGTTTCAAATCGACACAGTTGTAGTTAAGATTTAAATTATTTCTGTGAGTAAAAATTACAAAAACTAACTACAAACGTCCCGGATGAATATCGACAAATTTTAACTGAGATTCTGAAATGAGTGATTGTCATCATCCAATAACTTATTCACTATAGTATACTTATTCTTTTTTATGTATTTACCCTTAAAGATGGGTCGAGATGTAAAAGCTCAAGATTTCGATAATTCACGGAGGAGAGCCATAATCCTTGAAACCTTGATCTAGAAACATTCCGTTGAGTGAAAACTGGATGAGCTATGCATGGATCCAAACATAAAAACAAAAAGGATGGGGATATTGTAGAAGAGTAACGTCGATCTATTCGGTATTAATGTCGCCTCTGCATCAACCCTGGTCCATGAATGAATCCCACACCATGGATCAATCACATAACATGCATTGATTCCGAACCATGGATCGATCCGAGATTATCAACCGATTCTGTATCATAGATCGTATCATGTGCTCAAAGATTTGTTTATTCAACCGAATAAAATGAGGTGAAATCTGTACAACCATACACAGATCAGTTATCTTATTGTATAAAAGCCTTCGATACTTTTTCATTTATTTGTTGGTTCCTGTCACGCTAAAGCAAATATATATAAAATTAACGAAACTTTCTTGCAAATCGAACAGGTGGATATGCAAGTAGCACATCAATTAGCCCAACATTACGCTGCTTGAATATTGGATGAAATTAAGATATCAACTTGAATTATTTATTAATGTAATTAAGAAAAGAATAATTACGATTGCATAGATTGCTTATTAATGTGCACCCATTTTTTGTAATATTTGGTTCCATATTTGTTAGAAGAGGAGGTAAATTTCCACGTTGCCCTACTTTCGGTTTGACAGATATTACACTTTGAGATAAATTTGTAAATATATCTAAACATATCATTTAGTTTCTTTTCTAAAACAAAAATCATCTCATTAAATTTCAAATACATCCGTGATTTTTTCAGAAGTTATGATTAGTCAAATATTTGAAAATGAAGATCTTTCCGGTAACGAAGTCATTACAAGAATATAATTCATACTGAAATGTTCATTTACTTCATCTTATTCAGCTTAGCCTACCATGTTTATAAATTCAATTGAAATAATGAAATCATTGTACTTGATTATTGCTCAACAGCCCTTTAGAGCATCCAGTAATATGATTTTGCCTATTATCCCCTCATGGCTTTTACTGCTCATCTGTGATATAATTGCACCCTCCTCTCAATGTTGTTTTAGGCCCAGGCTGCGCTATAAATCCTGTTGGGAAACACTAATCTATGTAGAATGTTATGACCCCCATCATTTTTTGTAGTCGACTTATATACCGGTATGAACGGTGCTTTTCTTAGCTTATTTTCGTAGATGTGTTTATTGTGACGAAATTGGCCAACTTAGAACCTCGTATTGAGTCTCAGACTGCTTTGCTCCCTACCTCTGCCAGTAAGACGAAAAACGCGTACCAGTGTCAGTTGTTGTGGTTTATAAAATATCCCAGCTGGGCCACCATAGTAGGACGACGGTTCCCCACTCAACTATTTGCACAAATTCCTTTCGGCCACACACGTGAGTTGCCGTCGTTATCAGCGCACCTGGCTTGTAAATGTTATTTGTTTACTTATGGTATACTTATCTTCGCTCTGACAAAAAAACAAACAAATATACCAACCAAAAAAAAAGGAAAAAAGTAAGAAAGAAAGAAAGAAGCGAAACCACCAAATAGAATACCGTCATCTCACGACCCCCACCCGGACAACCCCGACCGGACAAAAAAAAAAAAAGAAAAAAAAAAAGGAAAGAAAGTTCGCGTGCGGTGACTCGAAATATTTTGTTAGCAAAGCAAAAAAAACATAAATAAACCAAAAAGAAGTGGGTGCCGAATAAAAGACACAATGACATAAAGACGATTAGTCAACAAATGAACGAATGTAAATAAAAACTGGGTGGGGCGGGTGGGTAGTAGATAGTGACAAAAAAATCACCCCAGATGAGGATATTAGTCTAGAAATGAAAGAAAATAAGTAACCTCATGAATACTAATGAAGCAAAACGTCGTTGATATTACTCAGTAAATAATCAACAAAAATCCACCTGATTTTATAACCATCAAATTAGGAGAATGCATCTCTCTACACCCTCCTCTCTGTATATATATATATATATATATATATATATATATATATATATATATATATATATATATATATATATATATATGTATATATATATATATGTATATATATATATATATATATATAAATATATATATATATATATATGTATATATTTATATATGTATATATATATTTATATATATATATATATATATATATATATATATATATATATATATATATATATATGCGTGTGTGTGTGTGTATGTGCACGCGTGCGTATATATGTATGTATATATGGTAGTATAGATGCCTTGCATTTACACAATATATACGCAGGCGCATACACACACACTTGCATATACATATATATGTATATGAATTATAAATATATATATATATATATATATATATATATATATATATATATATATATATATATATATATATATATATATATATATATATATCTTCTCATATCTTTCTAGTTAGCTAGCTAGCCAACTACGTTGGTACATCAATAAGTCCGTTGCCTGGCGACGAAAAATGATTTATTATTCATTTATTTAAGGCATATTCATTTTGCAACATAATATCCTTCCTTCAATTCATTGAATCCAGTTGTGAATATTAATCGCATAGATCGAACATTGCAGGATGAACATTTCTTATAAAAATCCTTTTAGGTGCCAGGCCACTAATTCATTGATCTCCCTTCGTATCTTTATAGTTATTTACTTAAGTGTGGAACTCCCAGTGAAGAGTAGTGATGAATAGTCTCCGAGACGAGATTGTTAATCATGTCACCACAGTGGGGACACACACACACACACACATACACACACACACATACACTTGAATAATATCTGTAGAACAATGATTGAAAAGTTCTTCTCGCAAACCACAGAAACTGCTGGGAGTTCAATCCTTGAGTATTTTATACTTGGTGCGTTGCACCAGACTAAACTGAGCTTGGTATTTCTCCCTCCTTTCTCTCTCTATGTGTATCGAAGGCCCGAATTCCATTCGTGTCCAAAGTGTTGCTGAAAAGACGGACAAAATATCGAAGAATCAGTGCCTTCACACGGGCCACATCTTCAACCATCCTGGCTTGGGCTCAACATAATCAAATTAGTACTTTGACCGTTTGCTATATGTGAAGTAGACTTAAAGGCGAAGCCCTCACAGTGGCGTCGCCTATTTGACTCTGCGGTATTGGATCCATAACTAGGGGAGTAATGGCTTCCTGTCTTTCGAAAGGCAACTGTGCAAAGTGAACACAAACTGACCAAGCTGGAGTTTGAACTCGGTTACCTGACGATTCCATTCTCTGAGCTACTCGGCCACTATGCACCTCCAGATCTTCGGTGAAAATTACAATACAGTTTTCATGAAGTGAAGAAGAGCGAAGTGATCTTTCGAACCACAAAGTAAGCGGCCTTATAGATCATTCCAACGACGTTCAAACTCCATTCAATTATGTCTAAACTAGTTATTACTTATGAAAAAATTCATGGATATATTTGAATGAAATTATATGATTTTAAAGAGAAGTAACTATATTATTATTTTGCGGCATATAAGATGCAACGGCATACAGGACACACCCTTGTAGGTTTTTGGTAATATACCACATAAATTCAGTTTTTTGGGTCGTTTAACAAGAGTAATTCGAAGACCCCAAGCTTGACCCCAAAGCTGACCTTCACTGCGAAAAATGCAGGGTCATTTTGAGGCTCAGAAAAATGTCTGTCTTATATGATATATATATATATATATATATATATATATATATATATATATATATATATATATATATATATATATATATATCAATGAATGGCTTCGTGAACAAAGATTTTTGGAAGAGTTTTTCACATTAGTACGACCATAGACGACAGTGCCAGTGTGCAAAAAAAAAACTCTAGCCCGCGCGATGTATGTGTATATGTATATATATATATATATATATATGTATATATATATATATATATATATATATATATATATATATATATATATATAGTATCTTCATTTCTGTGGAATCGATCCAGTTTTGTCACATTTTCTTACATTGAGACTGAATAGTACTTTGCTTCAAAACTGTCAAGAGTGTAAGTAAATACTTACATATCATAGATTCCGAGAAGTTGATGAACTTGTTTAATTGAAAAAGTCCATTATTCAAATGGTGGGTCGGAAACATCTCTTGCAGGATGATTTTCACCTTCAAATAGAAGAGAATATTTAAGGACAGAAAAACAAACATAAAATCACACTGTCCATTATGACATCTGATACAATTTCGATACTTGCAATGTATACATATAATAATTAGCAATGTGCAGATATCTTCTATCACGCTAAGGGACACAACTGAGTTGGTAAAATAGAATTTCATTCATGTTCTGATGATATAATGAAAATGCTGAATTTACTGGAGAGTTTAACGCGGTAAGAGTATTAAAAACAAAAAAATAATTAAGTATTTTAATACATATATAATAAAAATCTGTCCGTATTCAACAGACCGCTATTCTGCAATTCAAATTTTATCATCCTCGTATATAAAATGCAATGAGTAAATCAACTTACTTTATATAGACTGTCATTTGATAAGAGAGTGTAGTAAGTAAACAAATGATAAGGTAACAAATTCCTTTGTTAAACAAACGCATGCACATGCGCGCACACACTTACACACTTATATATATATATATATATATATATATATATATATATATATATATATATATATATATATATATACGTATATATATATATATATATATATATGTGTGTGTGTGTATGTGTAATGAGTGTCAAAAGTATCTGATACATTCAAATTTATTTTAATTCCATTACACTGCATCAAAATACATTGAATTCGGATCGAAGATTAGAAATCACAGAATTGAAAAATATTGAAATAAGACCGAACGTTGGAAAATCATTTACAAAAATCAGAATTTTATATATATATATATATATATATATATATATATATATATATATATATATATAGAGAGAGAGAGAGAGAGAGAGAGAGAGAGAGAGAGCATATAAGTGTATTTGTGTACGCATTCGCACGTGCGTGTAAGTGTTCTGACTATTATTTCATATTCGTTAGTCGGCATTTGAAGCTGCTAGAGACTTGAGGTGCATACTCAATATCAAATGGCTGACCCCAACACCTGAAATTGAGGTGCTGCTGAAGGCTTGATGTCGGACATTTGAGTCGCATAACTTCACTAGTCGAATGCGTCGGACAGGGAAGGAAGAACGACTCCCAAAACTTAGATTATACCTAAGATGAATTGTATACGACATTTGACCGAAATATTGTAAATCAAGAATAATATTTACCTGAGTGAAATAGACGAATTTACCTACACACACACACACACACACACACACACATATATATATATATATATATATATATATATATATATATATATATATATATATATATATGTATATATGCGTTGTTCTTACGATAGAGCTAAACAGTCGGCAGTAATTCCAAGGTCCCCAAGACTCATCTCATTTATTCTCGATCTATTCGTTCCTTTCCAAGCAACAGTTAGTTTTGAATTGGGAAATGGATGTATATGATCCGACAGAATAATTATAATTTACGTTATATTTCACCGTGTAATAACGGGAGATTATTCCAAATGATAGTTTCTATATAACAACGCAACTTATGATCATACATGTATTGTAATCAATAAAACACTGGTATTCAACAAATAAGAGAAAAAAATTATTCCCCTTGAATGATTTTTAAAATATAGCAGCCGGACATACACGAAAAAATCCCAGAATAACAACAGAAATTCAATTTCAAGTTCCAAGATGTAACCCCTGTGCTACTGAGATGAGAGGACAGGGCGTGAAGGCGTGAAATGGCCCTATACATTCCATCCATGGATGAAGATTCCCACTTTGAAAGGATGTATTGTAAAAGGAATAAAGTAAGATATTCAGAAGTTGATACAACTACTATTGCTATGGTTCCTCGAAATTCCTATCATGACGTCTAGTAGATGTCCATAGGCGTTTCAGTAGGGATAACTTAGTATTTCAGATTACACAATGTTTACTCATGGAAATTGAAACAGAATCCAAAGTTGAAGGACCTGAAACGATGGTTTAAATTGACGAGAGCAAAATGGCAATAGGAAATAACGTCAAAGGACGTCATGGATGACGAAGATGCATTTTTGGTTGATTTGACATCATCACCCGTGTAAGATTTATGGAGTTCGTTCCCATTAGGAGCAAACGGACCCCCTAAAATTAAAATATATTCACCCTGGCTGTCTGATACACTCAGATTGTAGGAAGTCCTGTGAAAAAATGGTTCTAGGTCATGCGAATCTTGGACAACTACGTCCCAGTGAAATGTGTCCCGGTCATCGGTGTCCCTGGATACTGGAGGTATTTTTGCATCCCAGTCACTTTTCATTTCCCAAAAATTAATGGAAAAATATTTACAGAATCAAAAGCTTATTTAATCAAAACTTTTTACAAAAAATAAGTAACATCGTAGATAACAAATTAAAACCTTTTTATTTTCGTGCATTTTTGGTACATAAACAAATAAAAAGGTAAAAAATATATAATTTAATCAAGAATTATAATAAAAAAAAATCTGCAGAAAAAAGGTTTTGAAGAAGTCGGAAGATTAATTGTTCTGATTAAATTAAAAAAACCTTTTGATTTAATTATAACCATTTTTTATTTATTTTTGTAACAAAAATGACGAAAATAGAAAAATTTATTCCACTTTCCACGAAGTTATTATAAAAAGTCTTGATGCAGTCAACCTTGTATTGTAGCATGCACTCGATTGATTAGAAAAATTAATTAGTTAACTCAAACTTGAAAAGTATACGTATTGTAAGCACCCCTCGTAAAAAAAGTGAGTTGTTATTGACTGGGACGTAAAAACACCGGATGCAAATGTCCAGGGTCACCAATGACCGGGACGTAATTGTCTGGGAGGCATACAACTTGTTACCGCAAAAATTGGTCAACTTCCATTACAGCCGAGGTACGAGCATCACTGTGTTAGCCACAACAGGAACTTCGTCGACCCAGTAACAGGCACCCCAACAAATGAAGTTATGTTGAAAAACTGTAAGAAAAGAAGAGCATGGTGGCGGTGAAATCAAACATTTTCTTGGATTTCTTGAACGACCCTTTTCGAATGGCTGAAAGTGGCTAGATTTTTCAAAATATGGCTGAAATTGGGGTAGATTCCATTTCCATGTAAGAGTATATGCCAAAAAACTCATACAAAGATTACAAAAAGTAAGAATATACAACATTTATTCATTAACGTTCACAAATAATGCTTTTCCTGATCTAAATGATAAACAACGTTATCTCCGATCTATTCTCTCTCTCTCTCTCTCTCTCTCTCTCTCTCTCTCTATATATATATATATATATATATATATATATATATGAAAATGATGTATGCACCACTTATTAACAAAGTAATAAAAATGTCCAAGATACCGTTGGTAGACCCTCCAACCACCCGTCATTCTTAACAATGACGTATTCATCTGGAGGGATTGAAATAAAGTCATGAGAATGTATATAACATTTTTACCTCCACCTTGAAATGAAACATAGCCACTTTAAGCGATTCAAACGGTCACTCCCCTTAATTCTAGCCATTTTAGCCATTCAAACGCACTCATTCACTTTTCCTGCACTCATTTAAGGCTTTCAAAATCTACGTAAATTAATGTTTTTATGCACGGAATAATTTTTATTTTAATTTGAAAACAAACATAAAATTTGCTTTTATATCTTCCGTGCATAAAAACATTACCTTAAGTAAATTTTGAAAATTCAAAACGGGTGAAGGGAAGGAAAAGTAAATTAAACCGTGCATGGAAGAACTTTCATCTTAATTTTTGTGGGGTTTTTTTGTTTGTTTTTTTAATCGTAACTTTTATTCATAAAATTGTATAGAAAATTAAGTGAAAAAAAAAAAAGCCACAAAGCTGACAAAAATGTACATTCTCTCATCCCTGCCCTTCCGGAAAATAAATACAGTGAATCCGCAGGAAGAAAGTTTTATTGCAACTTCTAGTCAGGCCGGTTACAAAATTTTAGAAAAGCATTTTTTAAAAATTGAGCTGAAGATAAAAAGTTGTCATAAAAATTCATAATAATCATTTATAATACTTAATCGAATAAAATCAAATGAAAAATATCTTCATTTGACACCCAGTTACGTAGCCCCAGACCCAAAAGGGCAGGGGTGCACAGATGGCCTTAGCGGTATAGAATGTATAACCCTTTTTTAGGGATTTTCTTCATGTATGTCCGGCCTCGAAAAACAAATCTCTATCAGATCTCTATCACAAACATCTTTCGTTTTGTACAACTTTCGGCATCTCCATAAATTCGAGGTTTGCACTAAATGCGCATCAACAGTGCCTCAGGTAAGACTTGTTCGTACATGCCCTCCCCTTCCAACTTCCCATATGATGTCAGCACGCAGCAGTGTACGGGGTTCCGTTCACACAATTTCTATGAGTTCACCGCCGAGACCGCACCCTGCACCCTGCACCCCCTCAAATGAATAGTACGAAAATGCATTGCCGACAACATCGCGACTCTGCACCGACGTGTTTGCACGCGTTTCTCTTTGGGGCTTTCCTTTTTTGCGTTCAACAAATGCGTGTCAACAAATGCTGAACGTGAAAAGAAAAGAGGAAATCCCGCGCCTGTCGTCTCCGCAGAAGAGACAAATACGTGCATTCTGGGAAGGTGGGCTCTGCTGGTCCTATGCAGAGAGAGAGAGAGAGAGAGAGAGAGAGAGAGAGAGAGAGAGAGAGAGAGAGAGAGAGAGAGAGAGAGAGAGAGAGAGAGAGAATGAAAGATAGTGGCGGGGGGGATGTAAAGGAGAATGAATGAAGAGCAAAGGGGAAGGCAGAGTAAAAAGCGCGGCAAAAACATGCATTGATATAAAATAAGGAAAAGTTTTTTGAAACTCTCAGATCAAAGCGGCAGCTTGTTGATATGGATTGGTTCTTTTCTTTTTTGTTTCTTTTCCACCGGTAGCCGTGATCGAAGATCAAAGTAGATTTATCGGCACGGTGTTTCCGTTTTGGGATATGAAGCCAGAAAAAAAAAAAACAGTAAATACAAGATAGTAATAACGGAAAAGCATCACTGACTGAATGAATCTTATCTTTTCTTTATCTTCGAATTTCTCTCTCTGTCTCTTTCTCTCTCTGTCTCTCTCTCTGTCTCTGTCTCTCTGTATGTTTATCTAAATGTCTTTCTTTCTTTTTTGTAATTGTCTATCTTTCTTTCTTTCTTTTTTGTACATGTCTGTCTGTCTGTCTCACTCTCTCTTTTTCTGTTCACTCACTCACTGTGTCTCTCTCTATCCCCCCTTTCTCTTTCCCATGTGCGTATGAGCCAGGTGAGTCGAGGGAGCATCATCTAATTCGGACAAAACCGAGTAAAACTTGGGGTAAAACGAAACCCCCAACTAAAGAATATATATATATATATATATATATATATATATATATATATATATATATATATATATATATATATATATATATATATATGTATATATATATATATGTATATATATATATATGTATATATATATATACTCCTACTTTTTGCACGTGTTCCTGTCCCTTTTCATGTTTATGTACACTTATTGCTTGTATGCATATGTCTCTGTCTATCCCCGCTCTTTGTATGTGTGCCTCTCTCTCTCCCCTATTTTTGTGCAAGCAAATATTTTCCTTTAATTTCCTTTCTCTCTTTTATTTCTTCTTTTCTTTTGCAACCTCTTTTTTAAAAACAAAAACAAATTCCAATCGGTACAAAACTTGACATTTAAGGATGGATTGAGACGGAGAGATGGGGGAGGGGCTTGATCTTACGTGTATCTGCAAAAGTCTCGATTTGAGAATGTTCTCAAATATTCGTGAGTTTTTTGGTTCCTCATTTATATGTAAAGCTTCCTTATATATATATATATATATATATATATATATATATATATATATATATATATATATATATATATATATATATATATATATATATAACGTGTTAATTTTGATCAGTTGATAAACATGCTTATTTTTGTTTGAAATGTGTGAGAGACAACGTAAGTACTTGTAAGCATGTCATTCTCTTTCCCTTGTGTATGTGTGTTTAGTGTGTATGCATGAGAGGTGTGAATGCATGTGTATGTTTATGCATGTGTATGTTTATGCTTGTGTGTATATTTATGTGGGTTTATGCATGTGTGTGTGCGTGTGTGTGCATGTGTTGGTGTGTGTGTGTGTGTGTGTGTGTGTGTGTGTGTAAGTGTGTGCATGCGTGTGTGTTCTGTGCTCAACTAATCCCATCTGCAACGATAGCTTTTAACTTTTGAGGCCTTTTTATAATAAAAACAACTTTCATTCTTTCTCGAATTCTTTGTCGGCAGCGAAAACATTTTTTGCCTTTTCTTTGTTTTCCCGTCATCCTTTCTCTGCCTTTTCTTTCTCTCTCTCTCTCTCTCTCTCTCTCTCTCTCTCTCTCTCTCTCTCTTTCTTCCCCCTCTTTCTTCCTATTGCATTCTATCTTTCATTATTTCTTTCTCCTTTTCTCTTGCTCTATCATTTCTTTCTTTCTTTCTACTTTTCACTCTTTCTTTCTCATGTTTTTCTTTCCTGTTTTCTTTCTTTTTTTCTTTATCTTCCTTTCTTTCCCCTTTTCGATCTTTTTTTTTTCCTCTTCCCATTTTGTCACTTCTTCATTTCTTTTCTCTGTTCTTTTTTTTCTCTGAACATTAGCTATTTTTTCTTCCTCCTGTTCTCGCTTCTTTCGCTTCCTTTTCCGTAATCTTTCTTCCTTTCTTTCTTTCGGTCGTTTTCTCTTTCCTTTTCGATTCTTCAACTTTATACATTCTTCTTTCCTCACTTTGTTTCTTTGTTTCTCTCTTTTTTTTCTGCAGCAATCTGCCGTTCATTCTATCTTCCTTCTTTATTACATTCTTTTTTTTATTTGCAGTTTCCCCATCCTTTTTATTCAAATCCTTTGCCCCAAACCCAAACCCCGAAATTGTACTTAATCGCCTCCCCCATCACTTTTTCTCCAAAATAACCGACTCCCTTTGACCCTGAGCAGCCCTCCATTGCCCTCCTCTGAATCAGGCTCAACCCAATGACTTGACACTGCGAATCATCTGCAATGCTGGAGTCATACTGCGCATGCCCGGATCAAAATGGGTGAAATATACCAATAAACACACGACCGACGGGCGTCCAATCCATTCCTTTCATCTTTGCCGATACCCCACCCCCCACCAGCACAACAACACGCTCTCTCACTTTTTTGCCTTTATTATTTATTATAGATTTTTTAAATCAAAGAAAAAAATGTAAACATTTTAGTTGCATTAAAATATTTCATTGAATTTCGCGTACGATCCGCCCACACCAAAACCTCCAAAATTTGTACGCCGGAAAACCGAGCAAAGATCAAAGAGGTTATTTGATGCCGAATCTATTTGCACGTAGCGCGTAGGATTCTTCTTTGTAGCTCCAGGATCATCATCATGATTTTAATCAGCAACATCTTCAGAATCATCATCAACATCATCATCAACAACATGATCAACATTCATCATTAGCATCAGTATCAGGTTTTTGAAGAAAGGAATGAGGAATAGGACTAATGGAATCCGTAATAAAGCTCAATCGGATCTTTTGACTTATTCTATGCATTATAATAGGTTAGTAATAATAAGACCGTTGTTGCAGAGTGGCGTAACGGTACGGAAAATGAAATTCGTGAAGTGAGATCGAGTTTCAACCGAGGCTGCTTCTATTCACTTCGCACTAATGCTGTTAGGGAAAACAAAAATCCATTTCTCCCCCCGGCTATGGATAAATAGCAGGGCAGTTGGGGTACTCTAGTCCCGTGGAACAGTTCATTTTTTACTTTGGCTAGCAACTCTGTAAAATACACTTGCTACTAAAACCCCTATGTTCTACAAAGAGAGTTTATAGGGATAATGAAGAACATAAGACTAAATAAGTTTGATCAAGCCAGTTTGATCAAACCAGAAACTGTCCTTCAAATATCAAAAATAATATATATATATATATATATATATATATATATATATATATATATATATATATATATATATATATATATATTCCAAAAAGCATTACAGCTTTAAACACTTAAAACCTTGAAAAAATTAATTTTGAATTTTTTTTCGAGTCACCTTTAATCATTTATATAGATATATAATAACAAAATATGTTGCTGTGAATACGTTAGATGTTCACATTTATAGGGTATATATCCTTGTAATTTTTACTATGTATGTAGGGAGAGATAGATAGATAGATAGATAGATAGAGAGAGAGAGAGAGAGAGAGAGAAATAGATAAATAACTTATTTGATGACTGCGTAGAAGCGTGAAACAAATTTGTTGAGAGGATTCATTAATATACATAAATGTATACAGATATGAGTATATATATATATATTTATATATATATATGTTGATGAAAATGACAATTGAAAGGTGCTCATTTCAAACCAAATGTTATTCTCACCTACTCAGATACAGATACCTCCCATCCTGTTCCTACTAAACAACCAAACCAAATAGAAATATCCCAATTTCTTTCTTCAGCTCTGAACACGTAAATAGCAAAATTTTCTTTGAACTGCTGAAAATATTTTCCATGAAAAAGAAGGCTGTCAATTGTCGAAATTCAGAGAAACATGCCCACTGAACCATCTAAAGTTCTGAGCTGTAACACCTACTTTCACTCGAGTTTTTCTCTTCACCTTCCAATTATCATTCTCCTCACATCCACAATACAAATACACACACACTCATATATAAATCTGACGAATATGAGGTAATACACAAGAATGCTAGATAGAGAATTGTCAAGAACTTGCTTAAGAGAAGCGAAAATTGTGAAATGTGAAGGTCATATCCATTATAATTAGAGTAGTGGGACCTTTGCAAAGAGATTGGATGAGTTGGGAATCCAAGGACGAATGGAGGCCATTCAGGCTATGGTAATATTGACGTCGGTGAGAATATTGGGAAAGATTCTGGAGTTTTGGGGAGAACTTGCAGCTGTTTCATCCCGAGAAAGAAAGAAAGTTCATAGATAAGTTACAATCTTTAAAAAATCATCATTAATGTTATTAGTGCAGATATTATCATTCCTTATATGTTGACAAATGCAAACTTGTCTTGATTCGTCTTTTTCTTTAAGCAGCGTCCTTTCGCTGGTCATGGTTTCAGTCGTTCCTGCTTGAACTCTATATACGACATTGCTATTTACTTGCCTAGTTTGCGATGTGTGAAATGGACTTAAAGTTGACAAGCACCGGAAGTGGTGTCATTCACCTCACCTTCTTTCTCAATTGATACTGTAGTATAGAACTGAGAAGATTGTTCTCGTATTTTCTTTTCAAAATCATCTGGCCTTTTCACTTTTTTATTTTTTTCAGTTTATTTTCACTGAATAAGATTCATCCATGTGAAAACTTCCGTTTAGCCGCCGTTGGTTAATTAAGAAATGAAAGTCGAATGTTATATTCTTCTTCTACGACACGGCGAAGATGCGACCACCTACCTGATCAACCTTAATCAGGTCATTCTATTTCCTCTACGCCTTAATTCGAAACAGCCTTCGAATCTTTTTCTTCTTTTTCTTGTTATTATTTTTGTTTTTGTTCTTGTTCTTTTTCTATGTCTACATATATATACATATGTACAACGAAACATGTGTGTGTGTGAGCGTGCGAAACTTTTAAAAAAATTGTTGATATAAACAAGAATTGTGTTATTCATATTTTGCCAAGTTCAAATAAGAATTACTTCATTGTAGATTTCTCCATGTAAGCCAACTTCCTTGTAGCGTTGCAGCCAGCGATTTACACAATCATTCCAGACATCAGCAACTATTTCGGACAGACACGCAAAGTTTTGTTATGATAATAATCATATCAAGTTTTCGCGCTAGTAGTGACTGACTACTTTCATAGGAGATCAAGTGACAGCAAGTCTCCCGTGTACACCAGCACTCATCTCAGTATTCTAGATTCCTAGTTCAAAGGGCTCCTACCTGTATTTATACTACTATCACTTTCATGTTCCATATTTTTTCAGTTCTCTAGCAAGGTTTAGATGATTATTTAGTTTTTCACTTTCTTTCAGCATCATCCCATAGTTTTTTTCTTCTTGTTCACGACAGCATTGGTCTTCTTGCATGATCTGGTCTTTGATTTTCCATGCAAGTGATACCGGCGGCTTTCTTCCTATCAATGTTACCTCTGTAAGGTATATGTATTACCCGGCGTTTGTCTTTCAGTCATTCTGTCTATCCACACGATATCTCTAAGCAATCAATGAATTTCAATGAAATTTTGTGGAAGAGTGGGTCATGGGGTGGAGAAGAGGTGATCGAATTCGGGGAGGGATCTAGGCATTTGTTTTCAGTTTTGAGATATTTTTCCATCTTTCATGTGTATTTGCTCTGTTCACACGATTTCTCTTCCTTTCTTGAAGGGTGAAAGAGAGAAGTTTTTCAATTTTGGGTTAAATCCAGAAATATGCGTAATCATAGTAATTATTATTATTATTATTATTATTATTATTATTATTATATGATGCATGTGCTTGTTCATAAAGTTGATATCGACATTCAGTGCTTCATGTGGTGAATGCTGTTCTGTTGTTAAATCTCTTGACCTCTTTGTTCTCCATGGCCATTGTCAGACAACACGTTGGTATTGCTTATTACTTTTAACACTTAGATACTTCATAACGAATCATTTGTATTTACGTAATTTTCATCTTTTTTTTAATACTGTTGTTATTCGCATCTTTCCAGCCGATGATTTCCTGTTTATCATCTTCGGAAACCAAGTGGCAGTGAGTCTTCTCAAATCAACTGGCCCTTCCCTCAGTATTCACGTTCTTCTCAAAAGTACCTTGGTTTCGTCATGACCAATCAACCTTTTAAAGCCTGTCATTGGATGTAGGCCTTCCTTGAGATCCGGCAGTCGCAGTGCCAAAACATTGAGAAATTGTCCAGGGCATCGCGTCATCTTGTTTTTTCCGACCTCAATTGCGTGGTTATCTGAAAACCTTGCAATACGGCCAGCCGTCATGGTTTCTACAATATTTCTAACACCTGTTTGATTTTTTGCATATTGCCCACCTTCCAAGTCTCACGCATCCATCGTGAAACACACACTTTTTGATACATCCTCACGCTCTCAAGCACGAAAGAAAAATTCTCACGCATTTTATAAAAACCATTAGATTTATTAAATTTTTGATAAAAATCTTATCTTTGATGAGTTTTGAAACCTGTTTTGAATAGACTTCTACATAACACTTAATTTCAGTAGCTGATATGCCTTGAAACGCAATTTCAGTCTATCTCGGGTACATCATTTTCAAAATTTTCTTGAAGCCCCTTCCATAATTTTTATCCACACGCTTTTTTGTTGGTGTGTGTTGAGTGCGTTGCATGGTTCCTAGTTTGCAAGCGAAGTTCCATATTTTAGGAAGGATACACTGATTGTAGACCCCTCTTTATTTCAATGGAATTACTGAAATTGAACGACAAGTTAATGACAAACATGATGCAGAAGAGATCCTGATAGGGATGACTTCTAGGGTCTGATTTGGATTAGGGCTTGCTACTCAATTCAAGTAACTCAGTGGTGGGAACGTTAAGTCAGCCACCCTCCGGCATAGAGGTCATGAGTTCGATTCTCACCTAGGACAATTTTGACAAATTGCAATCCACACTGATTTATTCACTCACTGCTGAAGGGGGCCCAGCTTTAGTTTAGTTGCGATAAAAAGCAACAACAATCAAGATTAAGGTAAATAGTAGCAAAAATTGATAATAATCCACGTTTGCATAACATTTAGATGAAAACATGGACGATTGCAAGATTGGAAAGGGGTTGAGGGGAGAATAAGAAGATATATGTAAAGCATGAAGGAAGAACAGAGACATGAGATAATGGATAATCATAGTTGTCAGCACCATGGAATTTCTTTGGGTTGAACGAGGTATTATTTTTATAGCAATGGCTCATTTTTCATTGTTGTAAACATATGAGGTTAACGTGTAGGACGGCGGGCCATCAAGATTAGGATGCATATACACACACAGCCCCCTTCCCCTCACACACACAGCCCCCGACTCACCCCTCAACCACGGAGACAATCACGAACACCTGTGCTTGATCGCTAGAAGAAACAAACACCAAATCACACAAAAAGCACAAAAATAAGTCAATAAACAGATGAAGAGATAAATGATATAAGTCAGCCTGTAAATGTGTCTATATAAATGTAAGTGTCCATGTAGGTACATCTTTAGATGTATAGAGAAATTCAAGTGCACGATCATGTATGTATGTATGTATACATGAATAGGAATGTGTATATATAAATGTAAGTGCAT
The DNA here is from genome assembly GCA_963457665.1 of Thysanoteuthis rhombus. NCBI lineage: Eukaryota > Metazoa > Mollusca > Cephalopoda > Oegopsida > Thysanoteuthidae > Thysanoteuthis > Thysanoteuthis major. The sequence goes on along the minus strand of OY735234.1, from coordinate 28,986,392 downwards.
CAATAGAACCGCAGCCAAAAGATGAAAAAGCGTTTATTTTACACAATAAATATTTATTTTTCAACATAATCGCCTTCCTTGTCAATGCACTTAATTCAGTGGTGAATATTGATCACGTAGATCTAAAATTAATGGAAATTTCAGATCAAAATGCGCTAATAACAACGTGTTAGACTACAGACTTATTGATCAAACCTCGTATTGTATGTATATGCGTGTTGCGTATGGTTATATATAATCATACATAATATTTTATATATATATATATATATATATATATATATATATATATATATATATATATATATACACAGATATACATGCATGTGTACATAACTATAAATAAATATGCAAATGCATCAGTAACTTGCATACAACTATATGCTCGCATGCATATATCTATTGATATACAATAGGTACGCACACGTAGAATATATATATATATATATATATATATATATATATATATATATGTGTGTGTGTGTGTGTGTGTGTGTGTGTGTGTGTGTGTGTGTGTCCCTGCTTTGTCGGCATATGACATGCAATAGAAATGACACCTGGTTGGGATTGTAGATTAGGTTACGTCGAAATTTTGATGACAAAAATGTTCTCCACCACCGCCATCGTCCACCGCCGAAAAAGAAAACTGAAATTAACCTCCATCCCCTCCCTCGACTCTCCATACCGAAAACAAACAAACAAACAAACAAGCAAAAACTAATAAATAACCGTAAGAGAAAAACGAAAGAAGAAGATAAAGAAAAGAAAGACCTGAAAGTCCAAGTGGGTGGGGGCGGGAGAGAAATGAGTAAGCAAGTTCGGGTGAGACTTTATTCCAACAGATTTATTGTAGCGTAGAGTGTAAGAAGGAGGAATAAATTGGAGCAGCTCACTGAGTGCTCTCCCCACACTGCTCTCTGTCTGTCTGCCCGTGTGACGGTAGTTGGGCAGAGGACGTACACTGATCACACAAGATATCGATGTGCATGCATTTGGTGTATGTAAAGATTATTCTGCATGTATGAATTTTGAAAATACATACAGACATACGTAATATATCAAAAAAGACAATTTGGAAATCAAATGAAAACTCTTTATTCAATTTGACATGTTTCGTTAGATATGCTAACTTCCTCAGAAATAAGCGAAGTATACAAGTTGGTGTTTCCAAATAGGGCCTGAACTTCGCTTACTTATAAAGAAGTGCATTCTAGCAAAGATGTTTGAACATAATAAAAGCAAATGAATTGATTCGTAATGAATAGATATTTCGTTTTCCAACCCAAACCTCTTCCTTGTGAATGCACTTAACCCAGCGTTTCTCAATTAATCATATAGATCGAACTTATACAGCAAAAATTTCAGATCAAATTCCAAAATCTGCACTGTGTACTGATGGATGATAGCCTGAGTAGTTGCGAAGAAAAGCAACTAAAACTCAGGATGGAAGAAATACTCGTCGAAAATTGATAATGGTCGGCTATGCTTCTTCATCTAAAAAGAAAATCAAATAATATAACTGCTACTAATTCTACAAATGGATGTCAAAAAATAACCAAATACGATGCTGAGCAGTCAGGAAAAAATTGAGGAGTGGATTGATACATATAGATTTGATCTTTTATCAGCGGTATGGGGTCTCGAGCTGTGAGATCTAATTGGAAACATTTTTAGCGAGGCCCCTGGACAACAGCTTAGGTTTGTAATTTTACTGAAATGATTTTTCTTACGCTTTTCTGTAATTGATCAACATTATTTGATTAGAATGCAATGAAAAAAAATCCATATTGAAACAGTGTAAACAAACAGTTTAGTTTTAAAGAATTCAGACTAAGATGTACCTAAGTGTGAGCCCCCCTTAGGCGTGGGGCCAATAGGTCCAATGGGCTTAAAGCCGGCCTAGCTCTCACCTTAAGCAGTAAAGCAGCTGATATGGTAAGACAGGCTTCCATAAAATGAGTGTGAGTTTGAGTTAAGTATAGAGCTTGTTCTTATTTCCAATCTGCACTCTTTACTAACAATCGCAGAAAGACAGTTTCTCTTAAAAAGCAACTGAGATCACGTAGAAAGAATACTAGCAAAAGAATCAAACAGTTTTAGATCAAAATTCAGCTAATAACCTGTCAGGCTTCGAACTTATTGATCTACCTTCGTCTGTCCGTCTGTTTTTATAGATATTCACATATTTTATACATAGGATGTGTGTGTGCACATGTGCACAAACAAATGCATAAGCTCTCACACACACACACATATATATGCATGCTGTCAGCGTTAGTCTTTAACTGAAGTCGCTTAAATCGGCCTGTGACGTATTTGCTGCTAATTACTTAACAGCAGTGTTAAGTCATTTCAGAGGTGTAGGGCAGGGGCACATAAGTAATAATCAGTGGCTTGGAACGTTTTAGTTTCACCCGATTCTATGAAAAAGTTGTGAAGAAGTTCTGTGCACCTTTTATATGTTGAGTTAATCATTTCGGTTTTGTATGGAAAAAGGGGAAAAGTCCCTTTCTAGGAAGCTGTCACCCAAGTCGTTGCTATTACAGTGCCACCACGTTGCGTTGATCACAAGGGACGATTCATAACTTCGCGGTCTGTGCTACACAGAACATTTATACAATTCCAACTCAATTCACAGTTTAACCAATTAATCTGATAATTTAAATATTGTAATGATTACACCTAAATATTAACGTTCATGATATTTTTTCTTTCGCAGAAAACTAAAACTCGAGTGTCATCAATAAATGAGAAAACAGACAACATGGCCCATCGTGCAATTTACTTACCCATTTTCAATCCATGGTGTAAGAATTGGCATCCTTCTATAGTTTCACTACTACGTACCTGGAGATATCCTCCGAATATAAGCTCTTGATTCCCTTGATATCTATGTAGCGGATGACTGCACGATATGAAGTACAATTTTCTCAACAATTGCTGATTTCCAATTCAATTTTCTGGAACAGAAAAATAAATTGTAAACTTCAAATTTTCTGTGTAATCATTCAAAATGTTAAACTGTACGTGAGTTTGTTTGGAACTGTAACTCATGTCCTTATACTTTTGATAACGAACCTATCAATCACTCATCGCCCTGAACCTAACCTCAGGATCCCTGATTGATAATAATGGTGTGCTTGGGGATAGAACTCGTACTAGTTCCTTTTGTCTCTTCCTCACGAAATATGCACTTTAGCTTAAAAGTTCGCTCGTGAAATTCAACCTTCATCCCCTAAAATATTTTTAGTCTAACTCCATCCGAGTTGTTTTGATGTCTTCCTTTTTGTACCCGTGTTTTGCATGTCTATGTGACCCTGATGGTTTTTTTTAAAATAACATAATACTTTTCTCCCGTCAATACTCATGGGCTCTAATTGAATGATATGAAGTGTTGAACAAAAAACCCCAACGGCCAATAAATTGATGATTTTTAATAGCAAAGTGCAGATTATGCTGAGAAGACGTCTCGGTCGCACGGAGAAATTGATTGATTTCTTATTGCTTATGTTAAATGGATAACAAAATCTATTTGTGATGGTTGCGTAAATAAGTAGGCGTAAGAGGCCAATGAGTTTATTTGGGTGATATTAGAGTTATTTGCAGAATCTTGCCTTCCTGCTGGAAGTGTTGACATTGAGGGTTCTCAAAAATTGCTGCTGTGGGCAATCAGTATTCAACGTGAAAATATCCTTCCTTATCAATCAGTTTTTTCTACACCTAATCTTCTTTGAATTCGCTTTGGCTTTACGCAAATATGGAGGTGTGCATAGCCGAACAATTATTCGGTGGAGTACCAAGTCTTGCCAAAAGGTTAGTCTCGTCTTTGCAAGAAGCACATTTTATGATAGAAACTCGTTATGGAAAAAACACTGAAGAAACCATATTGTAATCAGTAAGTCAAGAAGTTGGTCATCCGTGATTGACAGTAAAGACGCAAATCGTTCGTGGAGTTACGATGATCGTAATAAGGGTTCTCATGTAACTAGAGGCAGCAAGAATACTAAGATAAGTATCGGTCAGTCAGGATTATACCGATTATGTTATTGTAGGTACAATACAAAAAGGCTCCGAGGGACTTTGAAATCGGCTCGACGATTTCATTATTAACACTGTCAGTCATTACGCCATTCGCACCTCCTCAATTCTCAGTTGACACAAAGATTAAAGAGTTTTTGTGTACATTATGTTTGCGTCTTTATTGTAGTTGAGATAAAGAGAACTTTCAATCATTATGCTCAACTTGTTCACCTAGAGTCCTTCTCTCGGGTGCATTTTTACTTCCAGAAGTTACTCCCTGGAGCTTTTAGGTAAGCAGAACGGATTTTTCGCAGATGACATTTCTTGGAGATTTCTCGAGCAGAAACATTGGTATACATCCAGACGTTTGAGACACCATCAACACCAACTCACAATGAGTGGCACTGAGGAAGCAACATTGTTCAAAACCAAAGAACGTAAAATCTCCTTCACCTTTTGCTTGTTTTCCTTCCTCTCTTTCTGCCTTCCTTTCATTCATTCTTCTCATTTATCCCGCTTTTTCTTTACTTCCAAAGCTTTTCTATCTTTCTTTCTTTCTTTCTTTCTTTCTTTCTTTCCTTCTTTCCTGCCTTACCCCCTCCTTTTCTCTCTTCTCTCACTTTCCTTCTTTTTTCTTTTTTTCCATCTTTTCTTTACTCTCTCACTTTTCCTCCACTTTCCACTTTCCTTCCTTTTCTTTCTTTCTTTCTTTCTTCCTTTCTTTCTTTCTTTCTTTCTTCCTTTCTTTCTTTCTTTCTTCTTTTCTTTCTTTCTTTCTTATTTCCTATTTATTCCTCTATCATTCTTTCACTTTCCTTCCTCCTTGTTCTTTCTTTCTTCGTCTTCACACTTTTTCTCTTATCCTTTGACAGAATATCTCATACTCTAACACTAGTGACACCCCTCTCCTAATTTTTTCAGATTTCCAAGAATCTCTCCTCATTTGCCATTATAACTTTAAGGAACAGAACCAAAGCCACAGAAAATATCCCAGTAGCAAAAATAAAAGACAGATGGTTTCCATGAATTAGTTTCACATAAGCGATTGTCAGGCTTCAGCCAACACTTTATTCAACTTGCCCAAATCCAGAGTAAAAAAAACTCCGATAACCTGCTTAGGCAAGGACCAAGCCTGCTTTCAACTCATGATGACAGTTTTATTAAATTAAAAATAAAGTCAGTTTTCATGCTGAATGCAAAATTTTGCAATAAGTAACCGTGACAGAAGGGTCAGCTTTAAAAGTGACATTTCTAGTTCGTACAATATACATTGAGTGCAAAAGGTATCCGACATATTTCACTAAGTTTATTTTAACACACTTATACACCATCGAAATTTGAACCGAAGATACATCATTTCTAAACATGACTTTCAAATGTTTAATATTGTTTCAGAGTTTTGCATTTCTTTCTTTGGTTGAAATATGATTAATTTTGAAGTTGAATATATATATATATATATATATATATATATATATATATATATATATATATATATATAGAGAGAGAGAGAGAGAGAGAGAGAGAGAGAGAGAGAGAGAGAATGAATTGATTGTTGGTGACCTATGCAAAATATCGATCGTGAATTGATGACCAAAAGGATGTACTACTTTTATAAAAATAAGTGCAGAAGGGTTTATGAAAAATTCCGAATATCTATTTTATATTTGATCCAAGGATCAGAACAGACTGTATATAGATCAGAGTTCAGTCTGTAGGTAGACTTTGCAGCAACCTTTATGCATCAGTGTGCCAACGGCTGTTTGCATGAATGAATGTGTTGTTGAGTTACACTTATTTTTGTAACGTCTTGTTTAGGTGGTTAGGCGTTTTTGCAATGGCGGATCTCACGAAGCAAAGCACCTGTATCAAGGTCGGCTGCAAGACCCACAAGATAGCTGTAGAAAGTCATCGATTGCTTCAGGAAGCCTTCTCTGACAATATCATGGCCCAAAGCAGAGCGTCTGGTACAGGCACTTCAGAGAAGGAGAATTTCCGTCGAAGACGATGAATGTTCAGGGTAACCATCAACGTGCACATCATCTGAAAACGTTAAAAAAGCGTGCCAGGCTATCATTGCAGAGAATAGATGAACAATCAATGGTGCTTGTGATATCGGACGACTATCGTGCAGGAGGAACGCATTTAGTAGAACGTGTTGGGCATGAGACACATAGCTGCAAAATTTGTGTCAAGACTGCTGAGCGACGACCAGAAGACTAAACGCCTTGAAGTTTGCAAGTAGCGGAAGAATCAAGTCAGAGATGACGCCTACTTCATCATTAAGGTGATAACTAGTGATGAATCATGGGTTAATTGTTATGATCTTGAAACAAAGCAGTGGTTGTCGCAATGGAAGTCTCCCAATTCACCGAAGACAAAAAAGCGCGTCAGGTTCGCAGCAATGCCAAATCCATGTCAATCGTTTTCTCCGATATACGAAGGATTGCCCCCAAGGGATTTGTCCCACTCGGTCACAACGTCCACGGAAAGCTTCACTGTGAAGTTTTGAGGCGTCTGAAGGAGAGCATCTGCTGCAAACGTCTAGAACAGTGGGAGAAAAAGGGCCGTCCACCAACGCATCATTTGTTGTTCGTCAGTTCCTGGTTTCCAATGAAATGGTAGCCATCCCCAAACCAGCCAATGGTATCTAGGCTCTTCAAAGATCACAATCTGGGTGCACAACCTGGTCAACTAGCTACTGGAAATATATAGGCAGCAGAAAATTGTGACCTCAACAAAAGATTTGCTTTCTGCGTCAAATTATAATTGACGGTAGTCTGTGTCGTAGGTCAAACTGAACTTATCTGGGAGTTAAAATGTTAAGTGGCCCCTGTCAAATTGATAACCTGTATATTATTTGTGAAAATTATCGTCTATGTTTTTAATGAAAGATTGCCTATCTTAATAAAGAAGCAAAATTACTGTTGGTAAAATATATGACACAAATATAACAAAATTTGTACACAAAATAATCATCCATTTGACTTGAACTAGAAAACGAAATTGCCATTCTAAACACGTAACCTACACATAAAGTGAATATGCAATATTCAAATGAATTTTGGTATCCATCGTAGTGGTTTAACTATTTTGGGTAAATTTGTTGAAGTAAACAGCTTTTTCTTTTCTGTGATTTTTGAATCGCTGCTGCTGCTGTCACTGCACTCATGTTGCAGTGAACTGAATCCTACTGCAGTTGGTGGCCAATCCTAGCTGCCAATCCTTGTGAAGCCCCTAGGGCCAAAAAACCATATCAAGGATGGACAGTTATGCATTTTCGACTGTTCTCAATCGCTGCTATGGTAGATCTTTGAATCATGCTGAACTCATTGGCATGCAGGACAACTCTGTAAACTTTATTCTGGACACCCCAGAGGGTGTGGAGTATAATCCTGGCACCAGCTTCCTGTTGTGTGAATTCAAGAGAATATCCATAAATAACTCTTCTGTGGTCCCCACGCTCTTCATCTCTTCTCTTTCTATTTTCTTTTTTCTCTCTTCTTTCATTTTGTTCTGTCTGGTTCTTTATAATCAGTTTCTTTATATTTATTTTATCTATGTTATATATATAATGCTATATAATTATTACACTATAGTAATTTTGTATCATTCTAAACAGGTTTATAAACTAATGAAATAGATTTATTCGAATCATCTGAACTTTTAGAATATGTACCTTCCGAAAGAATTGAAAATATACGATTCAAAACCGTAACATACAAATTGATAATTATCATGGTTTTATCGCCATTAAAAATGCTGTGAATCTTATCTATGTAAATTTAGGTGATGTATAAACATATTTTTTCATAACATAATTACTAATCTAGATTTTCAAGCAATAGGTCGATTCTTGCTGTAGGAAACTTCCGGGGATTTTTGACTGCTACAATTCAATGGAAAAGAATAACTCAAGATAGCATGACTAATAAAATGGGGAGGGGAGATCTGTTGGTTCACGATCTTCTTTGGTGACATGCTCTCGAAGTCATATCCATCCCCATGGAGAAAGCAGAAGAGGGAGGACAGCCCAAGAAGATCTAGTATCATTCCCTCTTGAAGACTGCCCTCTTTGCTCTTATCTTTTCAACAATATTTGATTTAACAAATGGCCTTGAAAAAGAATGGTAATCCTTCTCAAAGAAAGAATCTATCCCACCACCAGAGATAGGAAAATAAATACTGAACCACCAACTTATTAGGTTGCATACAACTCGCGTTACGACTATAAAGAATTCCACGAACTATCCTTACTCTTCTTCAGAAGATTTAGTCAAATCCCCATTCGAGCACAAGGTTCAATCTACCTCTCAGGGTATATGAGAATGGAAAATTTCTGGAGTTAATTCAAGCTCAAACTGAGTGAGGAACGAAATATGACAGCTGACTTTATTTGTCAGTTTCATCATCATCATCAGTTTTTTATCGTCCCTTGTTTGTCATAACCCCCTCCCCCAGCATTCACCAGACTTCTCTCTCATGGGTATCGCGGAGCCAATACTTTCTGAACTTGCATAGGTCGTCTCTCCATGGCCTCAGTTACGCATGTGATCTCTTGTGATCCACGTTATGAGTCCTGATGTCCATCACTTGTCTGTCATTCTTCCAACATGACCAACCCATTGTCATTTGAGTTTTTAATGAATTCTCTGATGTTTTGGACTCCTGTTTTCCCCTGACATATGCTGTCTTGTGATCTCTCCATGTGAGGTTGAACATGATTCTTTCATGTGCAGATTGCATAGTCTTCAGTTTGAAGGTCAGTCTCTTGGTAAGGTTCCATGTTTCAGCTCCATAATTGACTAAATTGAGGATGCATTGGTTATATACTCTTTTTTTCAGGACTATTGGGATCTTGTTTTTGAAGGTTGAGCCTTTTCTGCCAAAGGCTTGCCATCACAGTGATTTTTTGCTTGATTTCTTCTTCTTTCGGGGATTTCATGGATATTCGTTGTCCGAGGTAGATGTAGTGGTCTACTTTCTCCAGTTCTGCATTTTCAATTTTGATCGTTGTGTATCTATCTCCGAAGGATTTTGGTTTTTCAGAAGTTCATGTCAAGGCCGACTTTCTGGCTTCCTACACTCTGTTCATATAGCATTTGTTAGAGGTCGTGGAGGTTCTCTGCTAAAACGGTGAGGTCGCTCAGATATCAGCCGTCTATTCTGATTACTTTATTTCCCAGTCTAGGTTTCCAAAGATCATCCTGAGGCAAGCTGTGAAGAGTTCGAGTACCCCTCTCATGAGTTGAGAGGGCTCCAAGTCTTTATATAGTTCTTTATGCAGATTCTGACGTATACGGGATTTACACCTTAGAGTGATGAATTGAAGGCCTTCTTGAAGTCGATAACTGCTACAGCGAGTGGCATTTTGTACTCGGCTGCTTTCTCTTTTAGCTGATGGTTGAGTGGCATCTTCTAAAGACAGATGGCTCCCGTGGTTGGTTTTCATGTGGCATTTCGCTGATTCGGTTGGTGATGATTTTTGTGAAAAGTTTGTAGGTGCAATAAAGTAGACTTATTGGTTTGTAGCATCATGATTGGACTGTTCCAATATTCAGGAATTTGTTTTAGGCATAAGTTGAATAGAATAATTTCCTAGTGATGACCTAATCATTTTTTGAGTAGGGTCGATGATGACGCTCTCTGGTCCGGGGCCTTTTCTTTCTTTCTTTCTTTGATTGCTCGTTTCCCCTTCCCATCGTGTAACTTCAGGGAAATTCTCGAACTGATTGCTTGTGTCTTGCCCATTGTGATCGTGTTTATTTCCTTCCTGTACTGAGAGCTTTGTTTATAGCTTTGAAGGCCCGACCTTTTTTGAGACTTGTTTCAATGATTGTTGTCATGTATCTCCTTTTGTCTTCTTTTCGTTTCTTTTGGATTTTTTTATTCAGCTTGGTCTCTTCAGTTTTCTCTCTTGTTGTTGGTTGCGATTTCTGCATTTTTCATGAGATTATTGGTTTCATCAGAAATTTTACGAATGGTTTGTATGTTCTTTGGTTTAAATGTAGCAGTAATTAAAGAGGTTATAATTCTATTTTTGAATTTGTTGATATGGACGTGATTCTCCTGTGGTTCGGTAAGAATTTTAAATCTGTTTTTCAGTTCAAACTTGAAGGATTGACTCAACACTTTCGGCACGTTTAGTGGTTGCAATTTGGTGAGGAGCATTTTTCTGCATTCTTTGTTGGTGTTAATTTGCATTTTACATTTCACCAATCTGTGGTCACTTCCTGTGGTTGAGGACTTGATTTAGGAATTGGATGTCATTGACGGTGTCGCAATTATCCGTTAAGATGTAGTCTATTTCGTTCTTTGTTTCGTGATTGGGGCTTTTACAAGTCCATTTCCCATTGGGTCCCTTCTTGAAGAAGGTGTTCATGATTTTAAACGCATTTGCCGTTGAAAAGTTTACAAGATGTTCGACTTTTACCAATGACCTTGAAATGTATCGGGAGAGACATCCCAATTAAAGAGTTAGAGAAAGCAGCTCCATGCCGTCTTCGGTGCTCCTTGAGCATCTGATTGGACTGGCATTTTTTATGACAGGATTAGCACTAACACAAACAGATAAATGGTGCAAAACACCCCACAAAAGATCATTCTCTTCGATGCATCAATATGCCAGGTGTGTGTATGGCTGATGAGGTGGCATTATTCATCACAAAGAGGACATTGATCCTCTTCGATACCCTGCAAATCACAGGTATGGAAGGGGTGCATCAGTTCTTCCAAAGGAATCTACAGAGTTGGTCAGATAATGACAACTACAAGAGGTTAAAAGAGCGAGCCTTGAAGATGAAATGACCTCACTGAATAGTGTATTACTCACAACTAACTTTACAATTAATCATTACCCAAGAACGAAGACGAGAAGCAGTACCTCCCACAGCTCGTGGCCGCCCACTGAAAGCAAATGCTACTACCATCCAAGGCTATACTGATAGAGGAGAAACAATGAAAATTAACTTGTCATTATGTTTATATTCTTTTCTTGTGTGTGCAATAGATATGCAGAACCAAAGATTAAACCTGTAAATTGATTTTCCATATAATTGTTTTATTTACAAAATTTCACATGCTTTTAAAAAAGGTGGTCAAATCTAGCAACCTTTAAACGTTAACCAAATGACATGGTATTTTTCTCATATAGTTGATACACCAAGGCGTATGCAAGAAACCTTGCAGAAGAAACTTTTCATGGCCTATATTTTTTGACTACCCTCAATTGATATGTAATCCCACACAATGATTATGAATGTATTATTTTTATATGAAACTCTATTTGAACTGACACCATATTATTACACGGTGAATGTGTCAGTTGGCTTAGGCAGCATTAAAAAAAAAACAATTAAAACAATGTCCAACAAGAAGCCGTCTTAATGTGACACTGCAATCACCATTGAGTTAAACTGCCAGCTGGTAAGTCAGGGCTCAAATAACTACTGTACGCCGAAATTGTGTGTTTGTTATTATGCTGGATTATATATCTTCCTCTATAATATGATAGTCCGTGTTGAGAAACAATAGAGCAGATATGGACAGTGAATGAACAAGACAAGATTTTGGCATAAAGCAGTTATTTCGGCCGCTGACTTACCAGATGCCTGTTAAGCTCATTGTTAAGATCGGCGTTGTGTAAAGACGGGTTCCTGTTGGTCGGTGGTCCGGTACCCGCAGTTGTCTATTTCTTTGTTGTCAAAGTCAACTGGCAAATTCACTGTGTAATAACGCAGTGTCAGTTCAACTGGATTTTGTAATATAAAGATTATATGTATATTAACCGTGTAACGACAGGAGATCATTTCAAATAAGTTTCAATATGATACAACGCAATCTATAATTTATACCGTCGGACCAAATATGCCCATTTCTTAAATACATAACCGTTGCGTTGAAAGCAGTTATTTGGCCTTCGCATTACCGGCGACTATTTAGCTCAATAATAAGAGCCTTTCTATATTGATGCCGCTACCCTATCGGTAGCAGGTTCGATTCCTGCAGCAGTCCCATTTTCTTTAACTGTTCAATTTGTGCTGTCTAAATTGAGTGATGTATCAACCATGTAATGACAAGAGATCATTTCAAATAGGTCTCTACATAATCTAATGCAATTTATAATTAATATATATGCAGAGAGAAAGAGATTTCAATCATTACTGTTTATTTACTTGCAGTCGAAGGGGATCTGATGACCGAAGTCCATATCGTTGTTTCATTAAAGAATTATTTATCTTGAAAAACATGCAGTTAGAGATTGAAGAGTATTAAGAACATGAAGCAATCCATCATGTTCGAAATACCCTCACTCTCAGATATTAATGATTGTCAAAACATAACAAAATAATACTCCTTAAATGCATTTCCCGTCAATCTAGAAGAGTCAATTATTCAATTTTTCACTGCATTGCCAACCACAGGGGTACTTCCGGCACGCACTAACTTTAGGCCCCTCCACTTTTAAAACAGCGCCGTGGGCCCTGTCATGTCAAACCAATCTCGAGAATGAAAATAGAAATCTTTTCACAAAAAGGTTTTGCTATGCATCTGGAACATGACAGCTATCGTCCATCATGAGTTACTGGGTCCTGGTACAATCATCACTGCAGACCTTTTTTATCAACAATGTGAACATGTCAGTGGTGCATTTCACCAGAAATGGGTTAGTTCAGTGAACAGAAAGAGTGTCCTCTTCTAGCATCACAATGCAAAGAATTTTTTTTTTCATCCTGAAATATGTTTTCATTTTTTCATACATTTCAGCATCCACTCATTTTTTTTTTCTCTCCAAAAGTTCTGAATGAATTTCAATGACATTTTCTGACATGTTGGGCTAAGGGAGAATTGATTAAATTTGGAGCGGATCCAGGATTCTTTTTTTACAGTTACCTCATCTGCAACATAGCTATATATCAACAGATTTTCATACAGTTTAACTTTAGTGTACGGCACCGAAGTTGTGTGTAATCTCTGATTGCTTTCTAGTTAATATTTCGGTGTTCATTCACATCATTATCAGAACGTTATAGATTGAATCGCCTTTCGTTGATCAGTTTTCGCACAATGCTCATTAAATAGAAGATGAATAGAATCAAATAGAACTAATACAAAAGAGAACAAGCTAATATAATTATAGAGCATGGATGTTATAAAGTGTAAAAAAATAAAGTGTCCAAGGACAATTAGAATTTTCTTGCAATAAATGAAGTAATATATAAACAATATCAGATAAAAGTAACAACAATTGAGCTGAGGGTATTCAGTAGCAAAAAAAAAAAAATAATCTTATCAGAGTGGACTTCCTTGAAACATCCTTCTTAGCCCATCAGAAATGTTCGGATATTAAATGAGGAGAGACAGAATGATTGCTATCTTTGCCACACTGACCTTGGTTCAATCTTAAGTTCCATCGCGATTATCAACTTGGTTTATCTCGTAATCCACATTAATCCAAATCAGATTCCTGTAAAATTGGGTTTACCATTCGCCATGATCTCCCCGACCGCAAGCCCTGCTAATTGTCGTCCTAATTCCACTCGCCGACCCTCGTCGCCCGTCACCTTGGATCTCCGGCGCATTCCCACCCAACCCAACCATTCAACCAAGCGTCCCGCCAAGCGACGCCACTGAGAAGTTGGGGTAAATTCAATGATATGACGGTTTGGCAATCTGGGTCTCGACCCCCGCCGTCTGCTGAGGAAGAGAAGTCAAATTTAATGGACTTGCTTTCTTGTAGCCAAGGGAAAGAAGGGGCTCGTCGTCGTCTATAGAAGGGGCTTGCCCGCCTCCTAGGTCATCAACGCTAGAAGTAGAGGGGAAGGAAGGAGGGACGAGTCGGTCGGACGCGCATGAACTGAGTATGACGATATCTACATTAAAGACTTACCTGACTGACTTACTCCGTTTTACGCTTGAACGAAAATGCCTTTAGCGAGCCGTACACAGTGGACAAGAAGTGGGTGTCGTTGGGTGGACGGCCCAGAGTGAGCAGTCGGCTAGGTTAAGAGGAAACCAAAGTGGGTGCCTTCCCCCAAATAAAGAGGGTGGCGCACAAATGACATTAGTTTTATTGCTTCTTTGTTTTGGAAGGTTTCCCTTTGTCAAGTACGACTTTTCTCCCTCTTTTCCTAATTAAATAACACAGTTCACTCTCTCTTCCCCTCTGTCTCTTTCTTTCCCTTTCTCCCACACGCACATCAAGAGAAAACAATACATTTTTTGGCTAACCAAATCGCATACACTAATACCATCACTACTTACTCATATATACGTGCACACATGCATACATACGTTACACTATGGGGAAGGTACAAATGATCATCGATCTATTAAGAAATCCATCGATGTCTCTGGTTTGTGAATCGAATAATAAAAACATAAAGGTACTGGTATGTATCAAGTGTTTTTTTCCTATTTTAGTCAAGAGCTCTTATATGTTTTTCAAGCTTATGCAGTAACGCTGTACTTGTATATATATATATATATATATATGTGATGTATGACTATAAATACGTTATTCTTTTATTCTCTATAAAAGATTTAAAACCCTTTTCGAACCAACATCCTGTTTTCATACAATTGGTCCTGACAGCGTGAATAGAATGAACAATTATAGAAATAGACTGCTGCTGGAATAAAACCTGCGTTTAACTGGGGACTGTCTTTACGAGACGCCGCTTGTACGATCAGGGCCTCCAACTTACCAGCTGATTGTTCAGCTCAGATAGTAATAGTGACGTAACGTAAGCAAATTCGATTCCGGCTGCAGCCCATTTTTTGATTGAACATTATATTTACCTTAGGCATATTAACCGTGTAAAAAAGGGTGTCAGTTTCAACAGAGTTTCAAAAGAATTTTAGCCTTGTCATAAGTATAAAACTTATTTGGAATTCAACTTAGTTTCTACGTTGTCTCTTTCATCATAATGTTGGATATATCCTATCCAATCATACATTATATATATATATATATATATATATATATATATATATATATATATATATATATATATATATATATATATATATATATAGTACTAGGACTTTTTATCGGACGTTGTTTTATCGAAAGTCTTGTAATCAAATCGGTATTTCATCAACACGGCATGGGCCAGCATGGTAACGTAAGGTTCCCCATGTTTATCAATTACTTGGGGTGGCCTGTGTCCAACAATGAACCTTGATGAAAATAATCCCTCGGTTAGAATTAGGTTCAGAAATTTGATTTGGGAGCCAGCGTTCTCTCAGAATGACCACATCAAAGAGACGTATAAATACCACCCACAGCACAAACAGACCGTCTTTCTTCTAGCATGTCATACTATATTCGATCATCGGTAATTTCATTAATAGGCATATCGTATCAACTAAGTGGTTTCGATATACAGTTCAATCCAAGTAATTCTCGGTTCCCCTTGGACTTCGGGGCCCTTTTTCGATGCACCGGCTGCATAACCAGTCAGAGGCCCTGCTTCTTGCTCATTCTTCAAGAATTCGTAATGTTCAAAATCCGAATAACTATAAATATACTTGATCTCAGAATCTCAAAACAACGTCTGATCACAACTTCTGATACTAATATTGAGTAATTAAGAAACCAATCGAAAGAGAGATCAGGAAGGGAAATTCTGCTTTATGCTTAAAGCTTTGCCTGGGGGAGGAGGGCAAACAGAAACAGAAACCACACTGAAAATGAACCAATAAATGATACTTAAGAGCATAGTTCCGAAGTAAAGGGATGAGAGTTCGAAACTTGTCTACAGCTATTTCTTGTTCCAAGCGTTTGTAATTTCATTCAACAAGAAGAGATGGGATTTAATAAATGATTTTTTAAAAAACAAAGACACTGGAAAAATTGAATGTGAAGTAAAAATCTTAGTTCATTTGGAAGTCAATACGGTGTCAGGTGAAGATTAAAAACTCTTTGTCCATTACAGCTTCATCTTTGAATCCTAAAAACCGAAAGTCAACCCAGAGAAAAGCTGTTTAATTTCAGACGAGTGAAACTCTCAACTAAAAGCTCATCTATGAAATTTTG
Source organism: Thysanoteuthis rhombus (assembly GCA_963457665.1). Lineage (NCBI taxonomy): Eukaryota > Metazoa > Mollusca > Cephalopoda > Oegopsida > Thysanoteuthidae > Thysanoteuthis > Thysanoteuthis major. The sequence goes on along the minus strand of OY735234.1, from coordinate 28,970,332 downwards.
AAGCAAAGACACTTTTCTACAGCGACCAGTCTTGTATTTCAGTGCATACAAGTTTGCATATCCAAGCGCATGCGCGTACCTGACAATCGACAAAGTCACCCTCTCGTCATTGCCGTGTCGTTGTCAAATGTGAGGGAAAAAAGTGTATAAATAACAATCTGTAAATAGTAAAGGGCCTTCTTAGCATCATTGCACCCGTCACTACCTGCCCAGCCCTCCGTCCTCACCCTTACTGCCCACGCAACAGACAGGGAGTCTCTTTCTACCCGGAACAAGTCAGTTTATTACTATGGACGCCAAGGACCGGCCAATTTATTCGCTCCTATTGACTTTCCAGTGACAATGTCGTCCTTAGAGTGGGCAATTCGGTTTATTCATTCACTTTCTTTATTTGTCGCTTGTTATTGTAACAGCCACAACAACTTTTATTTACTTATTTATTCATTGTTACGACTACTTTTTTGTGGGGATCGTCGCCGTCTCTAACTCCGCTGAGCAGACAGACCACACAGAAGTACACGCCCCACTCTCATTTGCACGCACCCTGGTGCCTATCTATCAATCTATCTATCAAGCTACTAAGATTGCCCAGTCTGTTCCTTTCTATACATGCATCTGTCTATATATCTAGCTAGCTATTTATCAGTTCATTATATATCTATACATCTACCTACCCAGGTCTGCATACTCAGGCAAATTTAGCCATACATATTGATATATTAATTGCAGTTAGCAACAGCCTCGCGTGTGATAAATTCGATTCTCACTGAGCACCGGTCGTCTTGTGCCAGACGATGTCATACTTTTTATAGGCCTACTTACAATGCCTGCCGTAGAATAATTACAAGTTAGTGTCGTTGACCATCCGCAAGTGTGGCAATTTTGATTGTAATGTGCTCCATGAATGTCGCCTTGAGCCAGACTAGGCCACTGGGGAACATAAACCACTGAGTAAACGAATAGATAACGTTATAGTCTGATGCGTCCACGCACTTTGTTTATCCAAGTCGACTCTTTGGGGAGTATAGGGCTGCAACCATTGCAGATTCAGTAACCAGTAGGCTTTATGGAGAAGAGTTGCTACCCGTATTCCCCCCCTTTCAACCGGGCTTGGGGCCAGCTATAACAACTACCAAGCAGTAGTTTTGTTGTCTTTTTTGTAGGAATAACCTCTTAGAGATACCGCCTCATAGTGTTAAAGGGCACCAACTGCCCTGTTATTTACCTGCAAGTGAGAGAGAAGTGGATTCATACCTTCCCAATTCGATAGAAGCTCGAACTCGGTCCATCGATTTCGTTTTCCGTGTCGGTAACCATTACCTTACTCTGCACCTCAACCTTCATACACATGTATATTTACTGACCTCAGAGCAATGTTTGATAAACTAGTCTAACAAGACATTGCTGGAGAGTTCTATCCTCGCTGATCCCTCCTTTTATAGTGGACCTGTGCCAGACTAAATTAAGCTTCATTATTATCTGCATATGTCATTGAATGAAAGAGTCAGGTGCAGGTTCTCTTTTCTTCCCACCCCTGTAGACTCTTTGGGGAGCATATGGCCACACGCATTAGCAAGTAGGTTTTATGGGGTGGAATTGCTAGCACCTAGCCTAAGATTCATGACTTTTCCAAGGACATCAGTGAACGCAAGCAGCCTTGACCGAAACCCGACTCGGATCGGCGATTCCATTTTCTCTGCTGTTAATCGGTATGCCACTTCACACCTCCAGATAGATGTACTCAGATAATTAGCCTTATTTGCACGCAAACCTCTTCAGATATCTTCTCCATTCGATTGTCTGTGAGGATGGCGGGAAATTATAACAATGGCTCCATTTTATTTATTCACCTTTTTTGTTGCTTTTGCCAAATTGGAGGACGATCAGTACAACAAGAATTGAAACCAAAGCACAGAGCAGAAATAAGGAAAAAAGGGGATAAAAATGTTGCTAATAAAGCCTTACCCGCTTCCACCCACTCGTCTATGATCCCTGCTGTTTTTCTACCCCGAATCTACCCCAAATGAACAAAATGGACCAGTGACAGAATGTAGAAAGCAAATGAGATTCTCACTTCCCATCATCATCATCATCATCATGCTCATTTCTATCGTCATGAACGAGGTGAGAAAAAGAAAAAAAATATATGAATGAATGAATGGAGGAACAAAGAGATTTGCTTGACCCCTTACAGGACAAAAGAAAGAGAAAAAAAGCATGTCAAAATGATACTTTTACCTGTCTGAAGAGAATAAATAATTCTTTTAAAGACTAACGGGGAATGAAACAAAAAAAGAAGTTTATTGACTGGGGAAGTATCTGAACTCGTGAAGGCCAGGGGGGTCGGGACCACGTGGAGAAAAAGGGAGGAGAAACGTGAATTTGATGGAGAAAAAAAAGGCTGGAAAGTCCATAAAAGACATTAAATTAGAGGAGACTGTCAAAGAAGGAAGGATAATGATTTTGATATTCAAAGAACAAAATGACCCGAATTTGGGAAAACACACATTTCGGGATGTTCTCGTTTAGCTGGGGTACCTGGCGTTGCCCTGGAAAAATCTCCAAATCTATAAACGCTGGAAAGCAAATGATACTTTAGAGATTTAATGAAATCAAATATGGAAGAAGGTTGCACCCCAATCCGCTTCAGGTTAGACCAAGCACACACTCCTGGACAGATCCATGCAGGCTAATGTACACCTATGACCAAACTCGGTATCTCCTTCTAAAACCTTAAAACATCAATCTTTCTCTAAGCTGAGAATTAATGTGCTCACTTTTGGCGTTAGTAGTTCGCACAAGACTATCGGATTTAAATTGTGGCCATGGTTTTTTGTCGCGTTTGGGACGGGATTAGGGTTAGTTTCTTGCTCTATGGAAAGATTTTATTGTCAGATTCCTTTGAAAAAAAGTCAAACTGTCATAAGCATCGAGAGAAACATATATTCACATTTGCAGTTACCTATTACGAATGGAAAGTAAGGGCAAGTATAAGAGTTACAATGTAGACCCACCCACCCAATAAAAAAACACCAAAATATATCTTTTCAGAAGGTTTGGAGGTCTAATAATATGTGTTGTCGAACGATGAGCGTGTCTGTTCAGTTTTCAGGACGTATAGTATGCATCTGTTCCAGAGTTTGTATAGCTGATCGGAGATTTTATGGCAGCACATGATTCCTACAAACACGAAATAGACATGCATCAACACGAGAATCATTTGCACCCTCCCCCTAGATACACATGCACATACACACATTCGCACACACACACACGTGCGCGCGCGCTGGAAACAGATTCCCTCCACACAGAGAGGCAGCAGAAATATACTGTGCCCCCTTCACATACACTCTAACTACACCCAACATAACAGGCAGCAGATAAACGAACACCGTTTTGCCAAGGGTCCTCTTGCACAATTTGACCGGGCCATCCGCTAACGACATCAAACACGGCCCCAACCCACCCACTTACAACAAATATAACCCCAATACCAAAAGGTTTTCATTTATTTTTCTGCTCACGTTGAAGATCCATGAATAAATACCTATTCACTCAATTTGTAGTTAACCTCTTTGTTATATACATTTTCACCAATATGTCTGACATCACTTATATATCAAACGATCATATATGTTCGTATCTATCTATTTATCCATATCTATCTATCAAGGACCACCAACATTTGTACACAATCTAGAAATTATGAAGAGACAGAGTTTTTTCCTCTTATTTTTATAACAATGTATGTTTAAATGACGGATTTCTGCTTCGTCATACTTTTAAAATCTATCTATCCATCAGCCTGTTTATTTATTTATTTATTATTATTATTACTATTATTATTGGTGTTGTTATCATTATTATTATTATTATTATTATTAGTAGTAGTAGTAGTAGTAGTAGTAGTAGTAGTAGTAGTAGTAGTTGTTGTTGTTGTTGTTGTTACTACTAATCTCACCATTTTTGCAAGGCTGCTCGAGACCAATTCCTTCAGGAATTATAAGTACAAACGTCTCTGCGATTTTCCAAAACTTCTTCTGGTTCTCGGTCAAGTTCCTTCAATCAATCCAACTTAGCAAAAAGTTCTATAAGTTGTTGTAATGGTCATAACGTTAAATTGCTTTCATTCTTCGTATCACTTGAACTAAATTTCTCTCAATATGCTTGACTCATTTTTCGTTTAACTTGAAAAATTTTGGTTTTTTATCATTGAATCATGCTGATAAAGTAAGGATTATTGAAGCGCCTGAAAAGTAATACTGTACAAAAACAATTTAGAATAACTAATTCTGGTAAAAAAGAAAGACCCTTTTTTTTAAAGAATATTGCAGCTGAAAAAGGCTGCGAAATGGATTGACCAAAACATTGTGGGGGCAACAAAATTATCAAAAAGAATTCGCTCAAATGTCTGAGAAACTTTTTGAATCAGAAGATCTTTTCCAGAATTTGTACAACTTTTTATTGCATAGATATTCTGAACTGAAATTTGAACTGTAGAAACTACACGTGCACTAAAACCTTTTTCACAAAATTTGGTTATGCTTCAGGTGTATAACCACAGGAACGATATGAAAAATTGCTAGTAAAGAACCAATAGCGTTTGAAAATCAGCATTCAGAATGCCGATTATTTAGCTGCGCTCCAACACCGACCAATGACATCAGATGGAAGTGCACACTTGTCTATTTACTGAATCTAGTTTATCTATATAGCATAAGTTCACAAGAGTCAGTTACCAATCAAGGAAACAATTCACAAGCAATGGTTTGCGAAACTAGCTTGTTTACCATTGATTCACAGAGGACGTCATTATCATTATTATTTAAGTTTTCGTACCAGGATTGATGGGTCCCTTCCACTGTAGATCAAGTGACAGCAAGAAGTCTCCCCAATTTTCTATCTGGTATCGGTAATGCTGCAGTCTGGATAGTTTCAGTCCTTTACCGGAGTCCTAGTTCTTCAAACTTCTTTGTTAGGTTCTTGGGGACCGTTCATGGGGCTCCAACAACAATCGGTTTTACTATTTCCTTCATATTCTGAATATTTTTAGTTATCTGGTAAAATCTTGGCATTTATTAACCCTTTCTTCCAGCTTCCCAAGTGGTCACTAGGAACAGAGAAATCATCGATCCGACACGTTCTTTTCTTTCTGTTCACTACATCATCATCATCATCATCATCACCACCACCACCACCACCACCACCACCATTACCACCACTACCACCTGTGCCTTAGAAATGACAGTGTAAATGAACCATATGGGTATACGTTGCACTTTGTATGCGTAGATAATAGAGATTAGCATTGCTGTGAATTCTTCCATTATTGATTTCTATTACTTTTCATACTCTTATTATGCTTTGAATTCAGCATTTTTATTAAGTCATCAAAAACATAAAAAAATTTTTTGAATTGAGTTGGGCCCCTAAGCGTAGCAGAGTACAAAAACACTTTGCTAATCATAATGTATTGTTGTTATTATTATTATCGTTGTTGGTCGCATAAAGAAACTTTCCTGGGAGAAACGAAACCTTTAATAATAAATCACTTCATCGAGACATCATTCTTTGTTTCTCGTGTTGGGAAAATATTGAGAATTCTTTTTGCTGCTTGAAATCGTAGCCGACCATTGCGCAGTAACCGGAAGTTCATCTCCGATAGCAGGAAGTGTTGTCGAAGTGGTCATGCTCTGACGACGAGTTTGAAACCACCGGAAACGGAAATGTCCGGCTCATATCGGAAGTAAGGAAATGATCTTCGCTGATGGAAGTCAAACAGGAAATAGAACAACTCGGAAATGGGTGAATTTTGGGTAAAAACTCCCAATGGAAGTATATGCCAATGCGTGAGCACAAACACTGTTCCATCATCCTTTCAGTTTAATATATTCGACGTAAACAAAAATGGAGGGGGGTCATATATACGTAAACGCAATCACAGATGCACTTAAAAATGAGCAGATATTTGCTTGCCGCTATGGACACGCAAATATGGACGACGAGGGATAATTAGGCCCAATACACCAAATATCCTCTTGCAGTGTCCACGAAAATGTTCACCTGAAAGGAGTCCACGCGAAAAGTAAGTAAACACAATGAAATTTGAATCATTTAAAATCCATACATAGTTTAAATGTTATGCTATTCACCAACCATATCCCAAATTCTAGTTATCATTTACACTATGCAGGTAACAAAGAAGGTTTAAAATGGTCTTTACGTGAATTTGACTAAATATAAATTGTATGAATTAAAATACAAGGCAAGGGATGAACATGCATAGATTTGAAATGTATGTAGATGGATGTGTGGCTGTACGAAATCTACCTATTTTGACGCCTGTACTTGGTTGAAATTTATTAAGAACTTTCTCAGATTTACTATGATTCATGGGGGTTAAACTGTAAAAAAAAGCTGATATTCTTTTACTCTCTCTCTGTCCTGATACACACACACACACACACACACACACACACACACACACACACACACACACACACACGAGTCCTGTCCATAAAAAAAACTAAACTTTTCAAATAGCACACAAATAGAATGTTTTAGGGTGCTGGCGACTGGAATGTAATGTAACAATAATCTGCACTTTTTGTATAAAAAGCTCTGTTGATAAGTTTTCCAATTACGCCTACCAGATTGACCATGTGTGAAGTGTGCTTGGTGCTTATGTGAAATTCTGTTCCACATGAGAAAAAACTTTTTGGAGGACACTTCAGATGTAGCAACAGCCCGTCAAATGTCATGTGTGTTATCAGCCTTTCGGGAAGAACATCCACCAAAGATAATGCCAAATCTGGACGACTTTTCACGTAGAAAGATGTGAAACAGAACGAGCTGTCAACGATGGACATCGCCCCTTAATGCCCGCCGAGTTCCCGAAGAAGTTGGAATCTGAAAAAGTTCGTGTCATGTGATTTTAAAAGGAAAACTGATGATGCATCAAGTGGCTGCGAAATAAGTGACATGTTTACTGACAGATGATCAAAACCTTCGACAAAGCACGAGACTAATCTCGTCCCCCTGTCGCCCTACTCTCCCTTGTCGACTCTTTCCCAAAGAAGAAATTCATCCTGAAAAGTCATCGATTACAGCTGATAGAAGAAAATAGCAAGACGCTCCAAAACGACTTCTAGAACGCATTCCAGATCTGGGAACGGTGCATCGACAGTTGAACAGACTATTTTGAATTTGTTAATAGAGCCATGAATTTATTTTGGACACATTTCGTATACATATATATGGGCAAAAATAGAGACGTATTGAAAGGTACCTTGCCAACATGCTTAATAGATGGTGTTAAATGAATGTGTAATATCAGCTATGATGTGCATTTGCGATAGGAACGAACATAATAATTTGAGAAAGAAAAAGGACAATAAGGATCCGAAAGGAGATTCAAGTAAAATATATTATAAAAATGATTGAGAGACCAAAATGGAGATGAGCAGGACACATAGCCAGAAGTAAGAATAACAAATGAGGTGAAGGGTTGGTCGGATGGTGCTCAATGGTTAGGAAGGCTTGAATATTGAATATGTATATACAGTAAGTGCAGAAAACATCCGATACATTTTAAAAATATTTTGTTGACATCCTTATGCAGCTTCAGAATAGACAGAATTTTGACTAAGATCAAAAAATACAGTATGAATTCAGAATATTGGAACAAGAAAAGTTATGTACAAAAATCAGAGATATTTGGTCCAAATACTGAGGTCATTCGGGGTCATTCTCCAGCCCATCTCTGGTTGTAAACACTGAAAAGAAATGATATTCACATTTTATCCATTTATTCTTCTCACAAATGACACAGACATTTGTATCGATAAAGTTCATCTCTATACATGCTTGGGCTTTTTTTCACTAATGAAACGATAGTATTATCATCATCATCATCATCATCATTATAACAAAACCTGCACAAATACACATAAAACCATCGTCTTTAGTTGACTCATCCCCCTTCTATTTTTTCACGGTAGACGATTTTTGTTTAGTTAACGAAAAATATGCAACAAGTGTAATATACAAAAGGTGAATTTTCAAAGCGAACCTTATTCTTCTACTGAGACTACTCAAATTGGAAGATTTAGGTTCACTCCAAAAATTGATGAGATTTTTTCTCTTTTGACTTGAAGAATATTCTCTGTGAAAAAAGAAAACAATTTCGGAGCATCAAAACAATTCTGATATATGTGATCCAGCATTTGTTAATCATAATTTGGTTACAACTCCTAAGTCGTTGTTGAGATTTCCTATTTTTTTTTTATTGACATTTTTCAAAATCATATGTGAATAAGAAAACAATTTTCAAAATTAATTTAATATTGTCCGATCCCGCATTTCTCATATACTTGAAGTAGCTTTTTAGCTGGGCATCTTATTGACCCGTCTGAAGTGAAAAAAAAAAGGCTAATAAATTCAATACAGAACTAAAAATTCATAAATATTTCATATGATAAAACATCTGTCTTGAGCTTGAACTTAGTTTACAATAAAAAACAAAATTATTTATTGTTCTTTTTTGTAAAATTTCACCGTCTAGATATTTTTCTAAAATACTTATCAAAAATATTGAAGAAATATGTTCCAGTAATTTGCATTTACATGTAGTTTTTTGGCCCTGATTGAAATTAACCGAAGACATTTACCACGGAAACATTAAATGAAAATTTGATTACGGTTAAGCCAGAAGACATAGATACCTTAACACACTTTTCATTAGAAAATGGAAAATGTATTTACCTCCTATCCTTCACACTGGATAAACAATTTCTTCAAAATCTAAATTATATGGTTATAAACACTGGACAATTTTTTTCTGTCAGATTTTTATGAAATTATCTTTCTTGCGAATGGGACTAATGTTTGAGATTTGTAGGTTCATCAGTCCCATATCACAATCTCGATCGTTCCTTTTCATTTGTTCTACTTCAGTTACTTCCCTTATTTCCCTTCAGATACTTCGTTATCGGTTGAAAAATCGTTTACGCTTGGAAGAAATAATTTGACTAACTTTATATTATCGGAATCTAATTCAATCTTCCGTTTTCTTACATGTTCATTACAGTCACACGGAAAGCAGCGCGGACTGCGCTTATCTTCCTGGCTGTGCGTGCAGACCGGCGTTAGTCAGCCCAGGAGGGTGCACGAACTTGACCGACCGTCTACGAGACCCATGTCAGGATTTCAATTTTTACCCCATGATTTGTGATCAAAATCGAATAAGTTATCACACTAAAAAAAAGTTTTATAGTCGCACGAAAAATACTCAAATACGCCTTATCGCTGAGCAGGTAGCCTTGCGAACCATGGCAGAGTATAATAACGAATAACGAGATACCAGGGGCACTGGGATCGGTCGATGGCTTGTGCCTCGTTCGATCTGCGTGGAACTATTAAAACATTCTTTAAAAATTGATTAAAATTTGACAAAATTTTCCTTGCAATAGCTCTGTTTTTGATTTGTTTTCTTTGTTTGTTTTTTTTTCTATAGCTTTATTTTGAAGCTTTAAAACTCTGCTTCAAAATCCAGGTGCATATTACAAGAGATTCTATCTTTAAATATTTACAAAGTTACAATACATAGAGTGGGATTTTAGATTTTTAACAAAAACGAAATCTGTTATTATGTTTGAATAACTTGACGCATTTATGGTTCATTGTAATGTGCAACAAGATGGCAATGCACAGTGTTCAAACTTCAAAATAAAAATGTAAAAAAACAAGCATTATAGACCTAAAAATAATAGGAATATTGCTAGCGAAAGTTGGTCAAACTGATAGAGATTGTCACAACTTTTTGAAAATGTCCCCCTGGGCACTTAACATGCATGAAAACTCACACATATAAACACACATATATGTATGTTTGAGTGTGTGTATGTGTGTGTGTGTGCGTATAAATAGGATACATACATATATGTGTGTAGGTTTGTGTGAACACAAACACTACACCCAAACGAGTGCAGAAGCATACCACACAGGCGCATGGACGCATGCTCACATATACATGCATGTCCACATTCACAAATAAACACACACACACACATATACACGCATACGCCTGCATACCAAGGCCAAGGAAAACATAAATATAGAAGATACAACATAGAAGAAAAAAAGGGAAAGAAAAAAAAAAACAAGTTGTGATGGGGGGACCTCCAAATCTCGCGAGATCTGTGTTTATCTCGCATGCGAGATGTGTTGATTCTATTTAACTCGGCCCGGTGGTATCATAATTCTTCCGGGTCCGGCCAGAAGTTGATGAATCACTGGCTGGACCCAGGGGGGGAATGGATACTGTCCGATCTTATCATCTATAAAGAGCGAAGGATCGAAGGACGGGGGCGGGGGGATACAACTGAAACACAAATGAAGTCGACGGAGGGGAAGGCGTGTTGAGAGAGAAAGAGAATGGAGGAAGAAAAGAACATGGTGATTGGAAAAGAAGAAAAGACAGACGACAGGAAAGGAAAAACAAAGAAAGAGAGAAATGGAAAAATAAACGAAAAAAATAAAGAGAGGGAAGAGAGAAAAAGAGAATTAATGGAAGAATAGAAGGAAAAAAAGGAGAAAGAGAAGATGGGAAGTATGAAATCCTGTGTGATTTGAAGAAGAAAGAGAGGGAAGCCGAGTAATAGAAAGATTGGAAGAAGAAGAAGAAGAAGAAGAAGAAGAAGAAGAAGAAGAAGAAGAAGAAGAAGAGCCACATAAACCTAAAATAAAGAGAAGAACATAATAGTGAAGATGGGGAGAGGTTTGATAGGATTTGAAACGACAGTAGGTGGGGGTAGGTATTGTGGGTGGAGGGGGGTTGCGGGCATCCGTTGCAAAATCCGACACCGGCCAGTGGGATTGCGGTGGGATCATCTAACAGTTGAAATGGACAATGCCAGTGACAGGTGCGCGAAATTGATCGAACGAAGGTCGCTTGATATTCATTTCAAATGGAAAGAACGAACACAACCGAACAAACATGAAACGAAAAAACAAAAAAGAAAAATTCAATAAATAAACCCAATCTCAAATCAAAAAAGTATTCAAAAATAACTCATTCAAAAACATCCCACCACAATGTATATTTAAGCAGCAATCCTTCATTCAAGTAAGTACTGTTGGGAAACGACACACAATGATAGTTTTATTAATTCTTTAGTAAATCTCTCCTGTTTTCATACAAGGTAAGGATTATTTGTATCAAGTGTGATAGAATTGTCCACAAGTAAGAGTTCTCTGAGAATGGTGCAAAGCGCAAGTATTTGACAAACAAAGAAAACTAGAAGAAAGACTTGGTTTTTGTCACGCTCCAATCGAAGTCGGAAGATTGAATTGACTTCCAACGTAGCAGCAGCAACAACAATTATAATCCTCACCTAATTTAAAGGAGCAAATTCGTCTCTGCTTGTCTGTCCAGTCATGTTGAACCAAACCGACACGTTTAATTTGCATTTCTCTATCGCAATTTGAAATCACGAACAAGTGATCGGTTGACGGCTCTCTTACCAACTGTACCAAACTGACAAGTCTTGCATACCTATGAACATGTAGGTTATAAATACACAAAGAAGTAGAAGTATGGGATGGAGTTTGACCCTGCTGCAGTTAAGTTTGTTTTCTGCTTTGTTTGTAAAATTTTGAGAAACCCCGAAACATATTTCCAAACAAAAATTCTAAAAAACCCAAAATTTTCATTCTTCGTGGGAGATGCACTAATGTATCCCCAGAAGTCATGACAATCTGAGGTACTACGCCATTTGGTTTGCTTTGTAAATCAGTTACTTTTTCGGTTATGTGCAGTTTGTCAACGCCCAGATTGTTGACACCAAGATTGTCGAGACTATTCTAATAAGTACTATATTTAATTCTCCCTACGATTCCGTGTAAAAATCTTGGATGTTGAAAAATTAACAAAGTATTTCTAAAATACTCAGGATATCATTATTTCTTTTATATATATATATATATATATATATATATATATATTGTTATGTCATCCACAGACAGCTGTTTCGATGTATTATATCTCTTCAATGTGACTATAGACATCCCATTATCCAATCCAGTACCGCGAGGTAGAATTGAAACCTTCACGTTAGACCCGTAGGACGATATCCTACCTCTGGACAGGCAGTAAGGCTGAATTTAAGCGTTATATTTAAATTACACAGAAATCCCCCATCCATCAGAGTACTCAATTCCTATAGAATATATATATATATATATATATATATATATATATATATATATATATATATAGCGGCCCCATCCTATGCTAATATCTTCATGGGTAAATTTGAAGAAACTTACATTTACCCAGAGATATATAATGACTGCATTTTTCATGGTAGATACATAGACGACATTTTTTTCATATATACCGGCGAAAAAGCCAAACTAGATAATTTCTTTATACATATAAACTCGGCACATGACTCAATTAAGTTTGACTTCACGACATCCACTGACTCCATAACCTTCTTAGACACCTGCATATACATAGATGACAACAGAAACCTCCAAACTACCCTCTACACTAAACCCATGGACACCCACAATTACCTCCACTCCAAATCAGCCCATCCCCAACACTTAAAAAGAAGCCTACCATTTTCACAAGCTCTTAGAATTAGAAGAATCTGCTCAACTAATAGTGAACTTAACAGACGCAAACATAACCTAATACAATACTTCACCCAACGAGGTTATCCGCTAGATGACACTAAAAACCAAATAAAAAAAGCGACAGGAATACCCAGAGATGAAACCCTTATACTGTCCCACAATAACAAACCTAACCGCATACCCCTTATAACAACCTTCAACAACACACTCCCACCCTTAGCACACATCATCAATAAGAGATGGAACATTCTCACGATCAAAACAGATTTAAGAGAAACATTCACAAACCCATGAGTCATCTCCTACCGCAGACCCCAAAACATCAGAGACATGATTAGTAGCAACAATATCATTAACAATAAAGTCGTACACAAAAATACACCTAGAACAATTAAATTCTGCACACCTTGCAACATAAGAAACAGTCTATGTTGCAACCACCTCAAGTACACCAACACATTCACAAGCACTACCTCAAAAGAGAGTTACCACATATATCACAATACCAACTGCCGCAGTAAGAACATTATATACCTTCTAGAGTGCAATAGATGTAAGTTACAGTACAAAGGCAAGTCCGAGTGCCAATTTAATATTAGACTCAACAATTATAGACATAGGATTAAGTCAAAAAATAATCATAGCCCACTTCCCGTAGAACTACACTTTCGCACACCTAACCACAATTTTGCCACTGACGCTAGCTTCACCATCATAGAAAAAATAGAAAAAACTACTCCAATTGACATAACTAAAGTTCTAGAGATACACGAAGACATGTGGATCAACAAACTTAAAACCCTATATCCTAATGGATTAAACACTAAACTGAACAACCCTCATCACACAGAAATCTAATACACAAAACTCCTACCATTAATATCCTCACACCCACATCTAAGACACATTCAATAGTGGAAGCTTCAAAGTCACCCAGACCCATAGGAAAAATTTCACCTTAGCCAGTTATAACCCCTGTCCAAATCATAGCCAAAACATTTTCAATAACTTTTAAGGTTGATACCTATGTAGCTCCTTGACCTCACCACCCCTCCATCTACAGTACGCTAAACATACCAAAAAATCTAACTCCACGTCACTCCCCCCTACCTTGACACACTCTGCCCTCCCCAAGACCAACTGCTGCTGCTTTACCAAAGACCTAATACCTACTGGACATTCTCCCACTCAGCAAGAGGCCTCCAGCAGCCCTGACAACACAATTTACCCACAATGCATAGCTCCTGGCAGTGGACTCTGGTTCCACATGGTACATTTTAATACACATTCACACAGTACACACCACTGATGATGGGAAGAATCCCGAAACATGTATGGACAATTTACTTACAAGGATCAATAAACCTTACTCCCAAACAACTCACTTCCGAGTCCGTCTCACTCTCTTCAGTACACATTATATATATATATATATAACTGAGCCCAAACCATGGCATTCATACAGACGTTCAGAGTGATTGCATCAAAATTAAGTTCGCTCATACGAAAGCATTTGAAATATATCCAGATACAAGTCTAAGCAGCATTGCCTTCAAGCAACGATTTGCAATTTACCATGGTTTTTTTCTACCGAGTTCAATCATCAATGTACGCCCAAAACGTCTAGCTTTGTGTTAGACTAAGATAAACTTGAAAAATGAAGTACTGCAATCAATATCAGGCTAATTGTGCATACAATGACTTCTGTAGTGAATCGTATTCACTTTGTTTGACCTGTACTGATAGTCTTGTATGCCATAGCGTTGTAAGTGTCCATATACGGACCAATACCATCTCTGGCCATTTGTCATACGCTACAGATTGTCTAAGGAACTGTTTTCGAAAATGGGGCATGTGGCCCCCTGGGGGTTCGACAAATACTATTCGGGGTTTGCAGCAGTGTTCCCTTTAAAACTGACCGCGTGAATCTCGTGACAGAGAAAACATCATCCTTTGCACAGCAATTGAATAACAAAAATTTTGTACCCAGATCTATACCAATATTTACAATTTACTTCAAAGTAATATTTTTTTTTATTAGTTATGATTTTTAAAAGAACAAAAATTGTTAATTATTGTAATTCATCGATTATAGTCTAAAAACAAAATGGGGATCTGCCAGAATATTCCCTTTATAGAGGATGTCCTTGATTTTCCCAAGTTTCAAAACCTCTGGTCTGAAGAATAATCAATCAAATAAAGTGTGTGGATACCATTCACCTGAATCCGTAATCCTATTTAAAATTATGATCACATGTTATAATGCACAAGGTGATTTATAAAGAAAAATGTTTTCGTTAATTACGGCTTCTTATACGACAGAAGATGCTGGTCATTTTCTATGTAAGAATTCTTTTCAATCATCACGTTTTAATTATCTTGCGAAGCATCCTCAGAGAAGGATTATCTGCAACCTGGTTGGAAGTTTAAAGTACAGAACTGGTTCATTTATCCGACAAACTTGGGGCTGAGGCGGACCCTGATTTCTGGATCTTTCAGATTTCTGGACCGACGCTCAATATGCCCTTGAAAATATGGAAAAGTAAAGAATGAAATTGTATTTAACAGATAGAAAATTAGAACAATTTTAAAGCAGAGTCTCTTTCATCTTTAATAATCAACTTAAAATTCTGAAAGTATTGTAAAACAAAATATACGATGGAAAGTAAACGGTGAAGCGTATAGACCAAAACTATTTTTAACAAATCCAAATTGACTGACTTTAAAATTGGAGTCTATTTAATCAATATTAATCCACTAATCTTCATCTGAAGATAATTTAATCATGCCACAGAAATTGAGAAAGTGGTCGGTCCAGCGGTTAACTACTACCATCGAATACAAAACTAGCCAGTCTTTCGAATATCTGTTTTTTATGAAGCTGGATAAATGGTCTAGTACTGTTTATTGTTTGCATAGGATCATTTTTAATCCACATAAATGCATACACTCAAGGATCCATGAATTTTTCTCAGGGTAGCACATTTTTTGACGAATTCTTTTAGACAATTTTCCTGTCCGAGAGCCAGAAATCAACTGTGTAAAAGAAAAGGCAAAGGTGCTCAATGTTTACTCATCGATCCCCTGAGAGAATTAAGGGTCAAGACAATTTTGGCATTAAACGTGTCAATACACACCGGACCATTTATCCAGAAGGTGATCCAGATTATTGCATTTTCCGGATTTCTGGACAAAAGTTTAATGTACTTTTGAAATATAAAATAAGAAAAGAAAAGTTAAGAATGAAATTGTATTCAACTGATAAACTTCTCAAGCAGAGTTATTATTTATCTGCATAAAATTCTTGAAATACTTATTTTTTATTTCAAGAATTTTATGTAGATTTATATGCACTAAAAATATACGTGGGAAAGTAAAGAAAGAAAAGTGATAAATGAAATTGTGGCACAAACAAATTGATCTGCTTTAAAGACAGGGTCTGTTAAATCTACATTAATCCACTGATTTTCATCTTAAGACGATTCAACCACCCAATAAATAATTAAAGAAAGACTGGCCGACCAGTGAACTATTACAGAGTCCATCAGAATCAAGAGTAGCCAGTTTAAAAAGTGCCCGGTTTGCTGATGATTCTGATTTTCTGGAAGCCGGATAAATGGTTAGGCACTGTACATCCTTTTCATCTAAACGATGACAAAGTCTAATAATTTCTATTTGTACATAAGACTGTTATATTTGTTACCACAGATTAATTCGGGAAGCTACACTTTCCAAACTCCCCGTTGAAGCTATTCAAATACTCAAAAAAAGAATTCTGGTACTAGCAGAGGATTGATATCGAGCTTCCAATGTAGGGAACGTTTCGCGTTAAAATTGGAAATCGGCGGACGAAAGAGATCGGATGACTTGACATGATTTCCCTTTGCTTGATAAATCATGGATTCATTTCCGAAAGCAAAGTGTGCATCGTCTTTTATAAACGATGACTTGCTCCGTCGTTTCAAGTTTGCAGTCATTTTGTACAATTCTTTTGTTTCTTTCCTGGGTAAATGGGCGGATGTAGGGAGACGAAACAGGAAAAACAAGAATGAATGAAAGGTTTCTAAGAAATGGAGCCATAGTTCATACACAGATACAGTCATGCACACACACAACCATATACACCCACACGCACACTGACAGTGAAAGTGTGCATACTTTTGTATCTGTGGGTGTTCACATATTTTAACCAAGATGTCTGGACACATTCAAAGCAAACTAATGATTTACTTTACTTTCTTTATATCGAAAGGAGACTTTTGCAAATAAACCACATATTCTCAATTGGGTTTAAAGGTGGACAGTTTCCGAGCAATATGCTCCTTGTTCAGGATTTTCATTCATTTCTTACGTGTGGTACTGGGATAGATCATGTTGGAATGTACCA
>OY735234.1:28895803-28948303 GCA_963457665.1 Thysanoteuthis rhombus | reverse complement strand
ATGTTTTTTGTATTTTCTAATTATATTGTTATAGTATTTTTGTTCGTTTAATATTGATTGTTATATATATATATATTTATATGTAATCTTGGTTAGGATATAGCATGATTTTTATGATCAAGTTGTAATATCTTTCGAGCGGTTTTGTTTGGTTAGATTATTCTTGTTTTAATTTCGACGGTATGACTTATGTTGAAGCGTCTTGGTTCAATTTTGTACTGGTCAAGATTGGTAAGTTGATTTTTAGTTGTTTTTTTTATTTTGAAGTTTGATATTGATTATTTGTTTAATTCATTGTTTTTGTGCCAATTTATGTCGGTTGTATTATTTGTTGGTTTAGTATATATATATATATATATATATATATATATATATATATATATATATATATATATATATACATATATATACATAATTTTATTTTTTGTTTAGTGTGTATATACATGATATTTTTGTTTGTTGTTTCAATATTTTATGTTGTTTGTGTTTTGTCGTGTTTCGTATTTTGGTGGTAGTCATGAAAGATGTTATTCAGTTTCTTTTTTTTTTCTCGTCGTTTTTAGCACGTACATGTTTTGATATCTGCAGTTTGATATCAGTTCTTCAATATATATTCTGTATCTATAGGCCTTAAACAAATAACATTTTTTCTTACAAAATATCTTCTACCTACCAATAGACAAAATAAACTCCGATACTTGAACGAGTTCAGTCAATTTTTAGCAAAACTTTATATGGAATACATATGAAAATTTCTTTTACTATCTTAATAGATTTGATGTAGTAAATCAAGTCTTAAAGTAATAGAAACCGCTCGAACACCACAGAAACATAATAGATCAGTAATGCATATATATATATATATATATATATATATATATATATATATATATATATATATATATATATATAAAACCTTCATTTTTGTTGTTTCGATCAGAACATTTCGGTGCAGAAATTAATAATGTATGTGTATGTATCATTGTTCTCCGTTTATACCCTCATTGAGGGTGTGGCAGTGTTATAACAATTGTTTGTTGGACCCACACCCGACTTGCCACGTCTGTCGAAGATTCGTTCAGTTCACGGCACCTTGTATCCTTGTATTGACCAGGCTCTACGTTGCTTAACTTTGATGACCATACAAAAACCTGCTTATTCAATGCAAAGAGATCTATAACGTTATTTTTTGTCAAATTATCGTCTTAGTTTTCGTTTTTTACCGTAACCAGAACAAGGACAATCTTCATCAAATTAAGGAGAGTAAACTTTCCACCAGTCAGTTCCATTACGATACCGATGTATGAACATATGAACATTTCCCTTCTGAGATTTGAGATCATGACCACGTGATCAGCAGGTGGGTCTTTTAATGCAGGTCTTTGAGCTTAACTGTCAATCTTACATATCTTTCATGAGATTTACAAGAATTAAGCAAAGGCTTATTACATTTTAATAGATAGATAAAAGATATTTTAAACCATTTAAAAAAGATTATACATGAAATGAAAATGTTGCTGTGATCCTCTTCAGTCTGAGTAAGAGAGGGTCTTGACCTTGAAGCAACCAGACTTGTTTGTTTGTTTCTCTCTTTTCTATTTTTAGAATTCTATTTTTGCCTTCTTCCGACTTGAATCCACTCCGAATTATTCATAGTTTTGTCTTCAGCACAAAATCTCAAAACTTTATTTGATGTTTCGTTTATTTTCTGAAAAAGAATCATATCACTGGCGAGGAAGAAAATACTTTCTTTGGATCACTTTTACATCCCCTTTATTACAGTAGCCATTAAAATTAGCCCCCATTGAATGTATCAACAGCATGGTCCACCCCCACACTGAAGCAGGCCAAGTGGGAGAGTGTTTAATTGTAAACCATCGTAATTTGGGGAAACTTAAGGAAAATAGGACTTTTGTTTCCTCCTATCCATTAAGCATTTTATGCCATAGAAATCAATTTAAGATACCTCTTAAACCAGTTTTTTAGTTAGGGTAGGATGGTCAACGAAGGGTTCAGGCGTCTTTCTTATCCTCATTGTTGGGCCAGGATTTCCTTCGTTATAAACGTTGCTGCTGCAGAAAGACATTCTGTTTACCACCAATAAATTCAGATAGTACACCTCAAGAAGTCGTGTTTAAAACATGAACCACAAGGAGTTCAATCGTCAGAAAAACTCTTTGAATGTTAATGACCATAGGCATTTGGGCATTGTTTCGTTAAGGACGGTAGGCACTTTATTTTCCCGAAATTTTACACCGATTTGCCGAATTATTCTCATTTGCCCGAAATGTAACAGTTTTGCTCGAATGCCCGTACTCCTTTGTTAATGACTCTTCTCAAAACTTCTTTCTTTGCATCGTTCTATAATTATTTGTAATTCAATTATTTTAGAATAGTTGTAATAATAGTGGCTCTATACCCTGGGATTAGTATTTGCTCCGATCCAACCGACATTGGAGCAATTTCCACTGATCCAAAAGACTAAGCTTAGTTTAATATGGCATAAGGCCAAACCTGAGCGGAGTGATTGTGTTGCGCTAGTCTCCTGGGCTTTGTTTCAAGAGACAAGTCACCACCACAATGCTTGAACCAATTTCAGAGTAGTAAATCAAATACTGTTTATTGTCCTTCCACATCCTGAATTTTGAGAACAGTTTCAATGGCTTCGATGTACGGTTGAAAATGATGCCAGAGTGGATCAGGACTGCCTACCTTACGGAACATCATCCAAAACCCAGTCTTTGTACATGGGCTTGAACACTGACCGTAGACATATGTGGGAAGAATGCAACTACTTCAGCCACTACACAGACTCTCTTCCAGTGCTGTAGCATTCATAGGAAAGATTTTGGATTTGTTGAGTGGGGATTGGAGTTTTTTTAATTTGAATTTTTCTTCGCCGTCGATACGTCAGTGTCTTCTGTTTCTGATGGTTATGGTTTGGTTCTTTATTTTGGTCGAAAAAAACATTGGAATTCAAAGATCGACAGAATATTGTTTCCTATGGATAACCGAAAAAAAGAACCTGTATATGAAAAACCCATTGTATCACTGACAATCCCGAAAAGCTGCTTAAAAAGAGAGTTTATATAGAGCATTGTTGATATGAAGGTGAGCCAAAAGTACTTTCGATTGACTTTTATGTTTTTGAATCTCATTCAATGCTCTACTATCTTAGAAAGTTTTCAAAACGCTGAGGGTTGGCTTCTCCTCTGCCTTGCATGTTGGACCATCATAATCGACTTCTGACTATCATCAACTTCTTGGTTTTATTTCAAGGGATATGTTCCCACCCTTTAAACGCTTAAACTAGTTTCTTTGCTGTAGGGTCAAATATTATTTCATTTCCTTCCACTTCTCGAATTATGTGAGCAGCTTCAGTGGCAGTGAGGCCCTGTTTGAAATAATGCCCCGAAATTACAAAATACATGTAATTTATAACATCTGGAAAAAAACAACATTTGATTAGTATTAGTAATGATATGATATAAGTAATAATATAAAAGCCCTTGTCACTCCCATTGCTAGTTCTCTTGGTGGTTTTTGGTCATGCAGAAAAAAAAACAGAAAGAGAGGAAGGGGCACTGCAAATACACCCCGAGAAAATAAGCTGCTGCCAGTAAAGCTGGAAGTTGGCAGGCATATGCTGCTCTTAACAATACTACTAATGCCGTTGTTGCTACTGATGATGATGTCTCATTTTTTTTACTCACTCCAGTTACGCTTTTTAAAATAAGCAAAAAGCGAAATTATGATGAGTTGTGAAAATTCTTCAGAAAAATAAATTCCGTCCAAGGTATCTGCTTTTTTTTTCCCTTTAAATACATTTATAGTGAGAATACGTTCGTATAATTCATCCATACATAAATAATCCCACCATATTTTATTGATACTATTATAGTATAATGATAATGATAGTAAAGCTTTGTAAAAAAAAAAAAAAAAATAACTTTACTCTTGATACCCTTTAATACAACGGACCTTGACAAATTGAATTTTAGTTTAATGAAATCTGCTGAGAAGGTTGGAAAACTAACAAGAATTCATCGTGCTGTGTCCGAATTTTTGTAGTATTTTCTCGTGCAGTATCGGATGAGGCCAGCTTTGTGCGATGCATTTGTTTTATGCACGATTGTGATCAAATCGCTTGCACAGTTCCCTTTGATCTGACACTGTTTGTTTTAACTCAGAGTACTCACTATTTGGAAAAGTTTCCTCCGTTTCAGGAAACAACATTTCTGATGATTCCAAGTTTCAACCATTTTTCTTTATGTTTGAACTCCTCTCATAGAGATTTTATAAGCGTATCCATTTTGCACCCTAAGTATACCCTATCCAGCTCAGGGAATCTCGACCCTGAGGGACCAACTCCCTGTTACACTTGAATTGGAAGGTCAGACGTACATTTTCTAAAGTCTGCATGGCACTGGTCGATTCTTACCCTTGCCCATACATACATGTGTGCCTCGAACACCACACAAAACCAATCTTGTCTTACATTCGGCCCTTGTGAGGAGGATGTTGTCCCACACGCCTCCAACTGTGATTTTGTTTCGTACTCAGTGATCTCCTCACTAATGTTGGCTCATTTAATTCATGTTGATTTTTGACGGATTATTATTGTTATTGATGCTATAACAATTAAAAAAATGGTTGTAAATTTGAATTGGCTGCTCCCTTTGAAGTTGGTGTGGGGTAAAAAAATAAATCAATCAATGAATGAATAAAACGAAATGCCACACCTGGCACTTAACAAAAAAAAATTTCTTATTCCCACGACGCAAAGTTGGAAGGACTTTCAAGTGAACGATTATTGGCAATGTTTCGACAGTACACAAACACACACGCATATGCACACACATGCGATGTTTGTACAATACATACATTCATGCATATATAAATAGAACTCACACGCACACGCACACACACACATACATATATGTGTGTGTGTGTGTGTGTGTGTGTGTGTGTGTGTGTGTGTGTGTGTGTGTGTTCAGTGCGTGGAGAGAAAGATGAGGGTATATCTTTCGGCATACACTCACTTACCCCCACCAAAGTACCAGAGAAAGAAAAAAATCTGTTCTTAATGGATCTCAGCAGAACATTGTTACAATTCAGAGTGAAAAGCGGCAAATATCTTATCTTGCGATCAAATTATTGTTAATAACGATAATAGAAAGTCCATTCTTGTATATTGCGAGGGTGGAGCTCGAAGGGAAGATTGTCGACTGTCTGAAGGGGCTGGGGGAACACGACAAAAGAGACAACAGAGAGAGAGAGAGAGGGGGTAGAGTGAGAGAGAGAGAAGCGGAGCAGCAGGAGGGTTATGGGCGACACACCAAGCAAGAAGGAGAAAAAGGAAGACGGGATGAAAGTAAGAGGTGAAAGGCTTGGAAACGAAACAGAGACATTTCAAGCCGGGAAAGTGCTTGAGAGCGAATTGCGTTTAAAGTAAAACATTTTTAAGTATTCAAGAGAGAGAGAGAGTTAGGGGGAGTGAGAGTCACGGAGAAGTAAGTGTCAATAAAGAACGAAGGAAAGTAGGAATAAGGGGAAGAATGGAGACAAGACAGAGAGACCAAAAGAAGACGCAGACAGAGAGAGAGGGAGAGAGGGAGAGAGAGAGAGAGAGAGGGTAGGAGACACTATGGAATGAAGACGATGGTGAAAAATTGCAAAATGAAAAAACAGAATGAACAACGAAAATCTTTGAGAGAAAAGAGACGAAAAAAGACCGTGGGAAGTGAATGAGATAAAGTCAAATGTACATCTAACAAATTAATGTATACTTGAATGGGTGAATATCGACAAGAGAGTATATATATATATATATATATATATATATATATATATATATATATATATATATATATATATGTGTGTGTGTGTGTGTGTGTGTGTGTGTGTGTGAGAGAGAGAGAGAGAGAGAGAGAGAGAAACGGTTATTTTACTTCAAATCTAGGTTTTGAGAGTTAAAACTGAAACATTACACAAGAAGAACCGATGTTTTGCAATCAACATAACAAGGCATACATTTAGTCATGTTTTGTGATGTGAATGCTAAGCTTCCGCATAGAAATATGAGTTCACTTTTTTTTATCTCCTTGATCAATCCTGGAGAAGATTTAAGAAAGATTGAAGCTATTAAAATTCTATTAAATTCCAGAAACTTTTGTGAACCCCAAAACATGACCAGAACATTGCCTTGTTATGTTGATTGCCTTGCGTAATGTTTCTGCTCTCACACTCAGGCTATTGGAAGCGAAATGGCTCTTTATTCGAATATTTGACGGATAACACATACACACACTCATACGTATATATATATATTGTAAACTTGGATTGATATAATTTCATATGGATGAAAACTAGGATATGAAGATGATGTTGAGCTAGTCCACCATTTGCTTACCTTTGCAGTCAGTATTAGAAATACTTGCAATTGTCTCCCCCTCTGTTTCTCTTATATATATATATATATATATATATATATATATATATATATATATATATATATATATATATATATATATATATATATATATATATATATATATATATATATATATATATATATATATATATATATATATATATATATATATATATATTCCCTCTCCTTCCTTTTGCCCACTCTGTCTCACTGCAATAACAGCTGGAAAAAGGTGGGCGTCTTGAATGAGTCCCATGTGTGCGTATCAGGGGCTTAAAAAATGATTGCCATTCATAAACTAGAGAAACGATATTCGGTTGTCCCGGAATTCTTACAAGCCGTGATGAAATTGTTTCTTGCGGGGAAGCGAGCAGGAATCTGGGTTCTGAGAATGAAGGAGAGAACGAGTTTTGTCATTTAATTTGACTCACTCAATACTTCTGATTTTAACTGTCTCTTTTTTATTTATTTGATTTTAATCATTTTTTCATTTGATAAAAGAGATGTTTGTTGTCTCCCTTTTTGATTTTGACTAATATTCCTTTCTTTTCAAAGACTTTTTCAAACAATTGATCTCCTCTTTGTTGCTGAAGTTGTTCACACGAAGTTTCTGCGGATTCACTCAACGGCTTTCGTCAGGTGTAATAGCCCTAAGGAAGGAGAGTATCCCTTTTTTAGTCTCTTTCTCCAGTAGCGTAAAGTAAAAAACAGGATCCAACAGAAAATTTAAACATTGAAAAATTGAGTTATAATGCGTGCATTACAGCTTATTCTATTTTTTTTAGATGGAAATGTTCTTAGTTCTTTGTTAATCAGAGAAGATCAAATTCAACACAGTATTCTCTTCTTTTATTGTTGTTTTGTATCACATGGGAAATGTTCATTCAACCAACGCTTCATCCAGATGTTTACTTATGGAGCTGAAACACAGAACTTCGCTAAGAAATTAGCTCTCAAACCATGCAACATAAACGGGAAAACTCATGCTAAGCGTCACATGGAAACAAGCAGGTGTCAGAGCTATCCTTGAAGGTATTACCGATCTTGAATGGTAATGGGCAGGCCATGTTGCAAGATTATCAGGCAACCGCTGAACGTAGCGAATCCAAAAGTGGATCTCACGAAATCATCTGCGAAATTGCGACCGGCAAAAATAAGATCAGCAACAGATTTCAAAGGATTGATTGATGATGATGATCGACGTCGTTGTCATCATCATCACAGCACTTTTGATTTTCAAGTTTGGAAGAAGATTGTAGCTCCAGATAAAACTTGCATTTCATACCACAGGAGCTTGCAACCCTATGAATCAAAATTATCTAATCGAACCACCGAAAAATAGGTGTCATTATTATCTCTAATTCTACTGACACTTTTAATTTGTCTTTGCATTTTACCACATTGTAGCCCTTGTAGTTCTTTGAAGTTTTAGCATAATATGTCCACAAGGTTTCTGCGTTGCTACACGATATAGCAAGCTCCTGTGCTATAAATTCGAGTCATGTCTACTTCTGAGTTCTAAATTTCTATAATTTCATACAAAGACCGAATAACTTATCAACCAAAAATATTTGCATAAATAGAAATAGCAACAGTAACCACAACAACAAAAATGATAATAAAAAATGTACATATTATTGTTTTCATCGTTGGCTCTAAATTAATATTGTGCAATACACTTGATCTTAGTGAATTTGTGATATCGATTTCCACCAGCCCGATGATGAAGCTTCATATTTCTTAGCAAATGAGTGAGATGTTTTAACCCAAGGGTAATCAACTTACGGACCGCGGATTTTGACTGACCTGAGTGTAAATATCGGGATTCTCTGCTGACTTTTTTAGGTTTTAAAGACTCTTTGTGTCTTTGTTATGATTTCAGAAGATACGCCAATTGAAAGAGGAAATATGACCAAACTGAGCCCTTTGATCATTAATTAGTATCGTTGATTAAACACTGGCGATTTTCAAATCTCATCCTTTGCAAAATAGAACAATGTGTATTTGAATGGATGATATTTTATTCTATGATGTTTACAAGGGTTTTTTTTAAATTGTCAGCAGTCTTTCCATTAATACACAATCCGTACTGTAGAAACAAAAAGGTTGTGTACAAGGGCTGTCACAAAGATTTTTTGCAACTGTACCATAGTTTAGGCCTAAACGTACCAAATCATACGTAAAAGTTCCAAATAAAAATCTTAAATACTAATAAAGTATAATAAGTATAAATAAATTCTATAAGAAATTTGGCAAACTTAACTCAAAAGTACGATTCATTCTTATTTGAATGACCTTTTAAACTGCTTTATTACCTTTCCTTCTTCTGAAAAATACTGAATTTAATAAATGCGTTGCAGAAAGTGAAGCGAAATATGTTTAATATTTCATTTGACTATTATATAATATATAGATTTATTGAATGGAAATTTCCAAATCGCATCAAATTTTCCCACTGTGGTACCAAACGTACCAGGAACATCTAAAATACCGATTTGGTGCAAAGGTACGAAATTGGCAGCCCTGTTGCCGACCCTGGTTCTGACTAGAGAGTCAAAAGTGCTGATATTTGAGAGTTTAAAGCTCGATTTTTGATGAATGTGACTGCATTGCCAGACAACACTGATTGGTCAACATGGAGAGGTGTCTCAACGCTAACCAATCAAAAGTGCCATTTATGCGTGTGAGAACAATACATATGTCTCAGTGATATCAGACATGAATCCGGAGAACCCCCCCCCTCCCAAACAAATCGTGGGAAGGGTTTTAACCTGAGTGTGCGAGAAACCTTTGGAAGGTGACGGGGTCAGGAAAAGGGAGTGGAGAAATACTTGCTGAGTTTTATGGGTCAATCATCGATCATCTGTCAATATCCCCGACCGAGTAATCTAAATTCCAAAAAATCAATTCGTGATCAAGAGAAGCACAAATACACTCATACACATTTATGTATATACAGAGGAATAGCTACATATATGAGGGCCCTGGGGGGGGGGGGGCTTCCTGATGGACTCTCTCCAAAATTTAGTGAGATTTGTCTGTAGCTTTTGGGGGACCATCTCCATTGAGAAGAGCGTTTTTAAGTTGTGTCTGCATACAGACGATAATAAGTGGTTCCGGTATTTCAAGGATTGTGAGAGATTCAAGAATGTTAACCAAATAATATCAGCTTTGCATGATTCCTGAAATAAACATAAGTAAAAAAAAAAAAAATAGATAAATAAATAAATTGAACACTGCAGTTGACTCCCTGCCACTGGAAAT
This sequence comes from Thysanoteuthis rhombus, assembly GCA_963457665.1. Lineage (NCBI taxonomy): Eukaryota > Metazoa > Mollusca > Cephalopoda > Oegopsida > Thysanoteuthidae > Thysanoteuthis > Thysanoteuthis major. The sequence continues at coordinate 28,938,606 of OY735234.1, read as the reverse complement.
GACAAAGATCCCTAACAAAGCAACCAATTGGTTTGCCATGAATTCCATGACAGATTCTAAACGTTAGGAATACTCTATTCAAGTGTTGTTCAGTTCCAATGTTGTTTAATAAATTAGATACCGATGGCACAGCTCTATACTGCAATCCTCTATAGAGATTTTTCTACCCAAAATATTTTGCACCAGTCAAGAGGTACTTTTTCAGATATTTCAGAGATGGGGTGTATTATTTTTAAAAAGTTTGAGAACCACTGCCATGACACACACACACACACACACACACACACACACACACACACACACACACACACACACACACACACACACCAAAGCATGCATATTAAAAAAACTGGAGTGTTTTTTCCTCTATTGCGACTAATCAATGTTGGCTTTTCAGTCAAGAACAAGGTTTTATACGTACCCGACGAGTTTTCTCACTCTGAAGATTGAAGCTGCACAATCTTTCTAAACATTATTACAGTCATTGCATGATTCTATCTGTAAGACCAGCAGAATCACATGATATGAATTCCTCTCCTATCCATCTTTTTTTCATTTTTTTCATTTCTATGGCTCTTAAAATTTTCAACAAAGGACGTTTCGCCGAAAACAAGTTAGCCAACAGACATTCCTCCTGACGGACGTTACGCCGCATGATCGTAAAATAGAATTTTGTGAATGATTTGCTTCTTAAGACAACAGTTTATTTTTCTTTCTAACTAAGCTTAGAAAAAACTTACGAACGACATTTTAGAAATTTTGATTAATTTCATGGAAAATAATCTCTTGAAGGGAACATATAAAAAATACTGCGGCTATCAGCCCACTCATTCAGAAACCGAAAGAATCTCCCTTACCAAATGCATAGAAGAGAGGATCGTCTCTAAAAGCTCTCAAATGATCCTGCAGACAGCCAACCAAAATATGTCCATGACTATGTAAAATTCTCAGCCGACGAACAAAGACAGAAGGATGTATAAACTTTTGAAAAACCTGTGCTAACCAACGAACCAGCATTATTGGACAAAAGACAAGGCTCAAATCAATTGATTCCAACACAAACTTAAATCCCTATGCACAACTAGCAGATGGAAACATATCGGACGCCAGGGTCTCATTAACCACACATCGAAAAAAATCCTCATATCCACCAAACAAAGCCTAAAATTTGCAACCGATATTCGAAAATAAACATCACTATCACAGTCATTAGTGTACAGACACCGATGCACTCTTCAACAAAGGATTTATGCAAGGAATTATTACCGCCTCCATTAACGCAACGAACGACCAAATCCCATTTCCACATAGATATATCCATGCATTGGGAAAACTAGCGGAGGATGATTAAATACATATCACAACTCAGGCAGGGTGTGAAACTAATCTCACTATCTGCAAACTCAACCCCCGCCGACTTCAGCAATAACCCTAGCAAACTGGACGTAAACATCAACACAAGCGTATCCACGGCTATCGGGGATTTGGTCAAAAACCAACAATACATCCCCATCGAAAGCTGGTTTTGCGTAATACCTTGCGAAGATTGCAACAAGGCTTACATTTGGGAGACGCCAAGACCTCTCAAGGAAAGGACATATGAGGACAGAAGAGCCTCTAAACACAATGAAAATCATCATCATCAGTCTTTCAACGTCCGTCATTGGACATAGACCTTCCCCAGGATTCGCTACACTTCTTTATCATGGGCGTCGCGGAGCCAGTACTTTCTGAACTTGTCTAGCTCGCCTCTCCATCTAATATTCTGCCGGCCTCGGTTGCACATGTGATCTCGGGGGATCCATGTTGTGAGTCGTGAGTGTCAATCGATTGTCTGCCATTTGAGATTTTTAATGGATTCTATGATCCGAATACCCTAATCGAACATAATAACATACTATCACAACAACTTACATAAATTCCGCCGCTGCAAAAACATACAATACATAAAACATACAATATTCCAATGCATCGAGGCCGCCCTTATAGCCAAATGCAAAACTATAACTCAAAGACATGGACATTCTCGAATAGCTGATATACCAAATACATTAATTTTGAGAAAAATACATTAATTTTGAGAAAAATACATTAATTTTGAGAGCACGATGCATCGGATAATATTCACTTTCTCTTCAAGAGAGAAATACAACAAATCCACACAAGCATACACTAACACACGATTACACACTGACTCTCTCTACCAGAAAATTCTCACCACATACATGCACATACATATATACACACACACAAATGAATGCAGAAAATATACAGACAATAACACAGACACGTACGCAAACAAAAGAATGGAAGCATTCCATATCTCATGTCCATCCATCTTTTCCTCAGAGCCAATACATGTAACCTTTCATCAACTCATCCTTGTTGTGATGAAAAAAACATCGCTGACGTGAAATGTATCAAGCCTATACATATGATAATAAAAAATCTTCAAGATGTAGTACACCTGTTCTGAGATCTTTAACTTCAACCTCGTCAAATCACTTCCACCAATACGAAATATGATTATTTAAGAAAGATGCAGATTCCTAATTAAACATAGCAATACAAATATCCTTCCTCCAAAAATGTTTCAATCGACCAAAAGCCCAGTCGGCGAAACATCATTCCACCAAAAAGGTTTTCTGCGAAGCGTCTCTCCGACATTCGCTTTGTGTCGACGGTACGTCATTCGCCCATCAATCTATCTTGGTCTGTTCCGACCTATCTAATCTACCTTAGTCTATTCTCGTATATCTATGCCAGTCTGATCATATCTATCTATCTATCTATTTATCTATTTATCTATCTACTTCAGTCTGTTCATATCTATCTAAATAGATTAATCTTAATGAAACCACCCGTTAATTACTCAATGCCTACATCAAGGCTGTCTTAATTATTTGGTTTCACAACTTGACACTACTGCGATAAGGAGTTGATCCATCTCCAAATATAAACGAAAGATCAAGAAGGGATCAGTGACTCTATCTTTCAAAGCCATTCTAATCCTTGGATCAGCGGCGGGCCTTTGTCGTCAGGCTAAGATTCCTTACTTTCCACACAACTTATAATAGGCATGTGATGGTAATTTTTTTTTTACAAGAACTACACAGACATATACATATGCATATATGTATTCCCTTTGTCCTACTTTCAAATTTGAGATTTTCTTCCCTCGACTAAGCGTCTGTTGAATTTAGAAGGATCTTTTTTTTCATATTCCGCACCTCCATTTTATAAGGATGGGCTTAATATTTTTCTTTTATTTCAAGACTTACTCCAGACCCACTCCATTGTTTTTTGTTTGTTTGTTTGTTTTTTTTTTGTTTTTCCGGAGAGTTTAAAAGTTGAAGACTGATCGTAGACAAAAATGGGCTCCTTTGTCCCTTTCGATTATACAAACAGAATTAGAATGTGGTGGGCTGACTTGCTGCACATTGTGGTGCAAGCTGTCACGAGTTGACACTTTTCTGAGCCAGTCTGTCACGCAGCATGGTGCTGGATTAACTGATTTTTTTCTTGTAACTTTATTGCTGGGATCGGCAACCTACAGACCACGGGCAAAATCCGACTTGCGGCCTCATTTCATCTGGGAGGTTGACTTCATTTCCTATGTGACGCTGCAGACAAAATTATTTGTTTTCCTTGAATATCTTTTGCCAACGAACGAACAAAATTCCGTATCGAAAAATGAAGTAAAAGACTCATTTTTGAACAGGTCTTAGAATTACATTTTAAGTTCTATTAGTATAAACACAATTTGGACCAAAATTTGACAATATTCTGCCATCAGACGATAAATATCATAGATCTCATTGATTGATAGTAGCTGGAAGCGTATTTTTGTATGTAATCTTATAATGGCAAACATCTAAGCAATTAGGAAAAAAGCTGTTTCCATTGTCTTGTCTGGTCATTTTTTACTCCCTTCCTTCCCAAGACGTAAGAAAACATTTCTAATCCGGTCTGACCCCTAATCAGTTTATTGCATTAGGAACCCCCAATCCGATCGTTGGAATTCTGGGCCCCACTGGTTGTTATACTTGTTGTTTTATTATCTGAATGGTTTCGATTCATCTGTGTATTTCCAATTCTTCCAAAATTTTTTTTTTCATTTTGCATCAAACTTGAAACAACTAAAAAGCTATTGCCATTGGACTGAATAAAGTGGGTTTGGCTCAAACCCGAATAGAGAAATATCTAATAGAAAAATTATTCTCTTCCATTATAAAGAAACGAAGTAAATTGTTCAGTTTAATAGTTACTGAGGTATCCTAGAATTAAATCATGGAGGAACAAACTATTTCAATATTTTTTTTACGAAGTAACTTTTTTCAGGAATTCAGAAATCAAGTTTTATTATATTCATTCGATGTTTGAACAGAAAAATGAAATCTATAGATTTAATCATCATAGAACTTTATTATTATTATTATTATTATTATTATTATTATTATTATTATTATTATTATTATTATTATTATTATTATTATTATTTAATCAATATTATGTGATTTTGTCGTCATTTGTTGTTTAGTAAATTGCATTTTGTGTTTTTCTTTCACAACCTATTATTTGCGTGATCACAGCTCAAGTGGCAAGACCTGGGATAAATCATTGCGAATAGATATACATTTATGAATGAATTTCAGAACCGTGACACCTGAAACTTTTTTAAAATGTTGTGTCTTTCGTTACATGTTCAGTTCACTGGTAGCTTCTTGATGACTTATCACTGTACAACTTGAAATACAGCCAGCTTGTTTCGTTCGGTACAACAGTGTATTTTCGCAATATAAATGTTTACTACAACAAATCTTCTAACAGCTACACATCACAAATCTCGCCAACACTGTTACTGTTGGTAAGAAGGGAATGGCTTGGAGATGGTTCTATGCCAGATCCTCTTGGCCACCCTTGGTCGGTCTGTTCCCGTGAGAACGTGATCCATGTTCAACACACCACCCTGAAAAGCCTAAGGTCAGTCTGACGCCATTCCATGACACTTATCATTGGTCGTTGCTTAATCTGGATCCTGCAACGTCACGATTTGGAATTCCATCCTTACAAAATTGTCCAAGATTTGACTGAGGGAGATAGAGCAGTAAGAGTTTTTAGGCACGAAGATCCAGTCATGATTCATTTTCTTTTTGTGGCAGATGAGGCTAACTTATGAAAACGAGCAAAACTGTCGCTTCTGAGGGAGAAAAAAATGTCGCTTTCTGAAAAAACACCGTTTGCTAGATACTACTTCACAGTTCATTTCTTTATATCCCTAGTACATACTGAGTGTGCATTTGTAATTAGATCTATCTATCTATCTATCTATCTATCTATCTACCTATCTATCTATATGAGCGAGCAGATCTATTGCGTGACACGTCAGTGTGCATATGTGAAGCAAAGGGTGTGAATATATACTTTTCATGTGTGTGTATGCAAATGTGTGTGTGCTAATGTATGTGTGTGTGTGTGTGTGTGTACTGATGCGTACGTGTGCGTGTACGTATGTGTGTGTGTGTTTTCGGCGTCGGTCTTATCCCTCAATCAGTCGTTAATCTAGCGTGGGGCAACGAGAAAACTCTTTAATCTCTTTTGATCCACTTCGAAATCTCCGTAAAGCACTGCTGATTCTTCCGTATATTCCCCCGCCCCAAGCCATTCTCTTCCTAAAGTATTTCGGGCTTTTTTCATATGACTTGCGTTCCGACCACCTGACCATGCAGATTTATATAAGTTAAGCAACATTATCCAAGATCAATAGAATTGGTTACTAACTAGAATTGTCAGTTTTCCGGATGAAAATTGGGTCTAATATATTTTGGAAGACGTGTGTACATCATGAGTTTCTCTTTTGGGGTGCAATTATACATACATTTAAATGCACACACATACACACACACACACACACATACATACACACACACTCGCATAAACAACGTTTATTAGGACCAGCTGCACAATAGGACAAACTTTGTAAGAGCTGATTCAAAGCAGCAATGCCACCGAATCGACATTTTTGAAAAAAAATCTGATAGAATTACTGAAAAATTTGTTTTCCAGTTCTCAAAACAACTATCTTTCAAATATTTCAGTTCATGACTCAAATTTTCAAAAGAAAGAAAAAGTAGAAAAAGTAAAAAGACTTCCTTTAGTATGGTTTTTATGTAAGATATTCCCATTGAATTTTTAAAAAATCGGTAATAATCTCTACATAAAGAAATGAATTGTTCGTTTGATTGGACAAGCTGGTTATTGGGTTCCGAATCATAGGTAATCTTAGTTTGGCACAGTACCAAATAGGAGGATTCTTTCAACAAAATTTCATTGAGATCCTGAAATTTTGGATATATATATATATATATATATATATATATATATATATATATATATATATATATATATATATATATGCGTTGTAGAAAAGAAAGTATGTTTGAATTTTTTCCAATTTCAACCATAGCTTGCCCGGCCAACCGTTTCAAACAAAACCATTTTACACTGATATGCTTCATACTTTGCTGTCACTGAACAAAAAAAAAGTCATCCACACACTTGCACCATCGAGTGTGTCGCAAGATTGTTTCTTATGAGCATTGATTGTAGTCCCGTTTCAGCTTGCAAAGCCCGTCGAACAGCCACGTTGATCGTACTTTTCGGGAACATGCACTCTGTCTTTTCCAGGCTATCATGGCACTGGACGATGGGTGGAATTCGACGGTTTTACTACCAGTGGAGGGATGGGTACATGCCTTTCCACGGAAGTGAGCGTAGATTGTTTCAGTCGGATTTTTAACTCAGCCTCTTCATTCAATTTTCCGTGCTGCTAACCGCTCGGTCACTGACATCATAATTACTGAACTGAAAATAAAAAAAAATGTCAACATTCCTGTCCTGCTGTTGTTAAAATTGCTTTTTGATTGTTAACATCAGCCATTTTACCTCCAGCAGCGGCAGCATCATCTCGGCATTCAGTAGAAGCATTTGTTTTGTAGCTCTTTTGGAAACCGTTTCCATCAGTTCTTCAAGCTGATTTAAATCGTGCCTCACCAAAACAATAAATCAGTCATTTAGCAAAAAGTAAATTCGCCGTCAGTTCATGCCTGCATTTGAATGTTATGCTTCCAAAACAATCATAGGGGAGGGTTTAAGTAGTTTAATAAGAGGGTAAGAAGAGAAAGGACAGAAAAGAAAGGTAGTTTGAAATGAGCGTAGAAAGAAAGAGGATAGAAAAGTTCGGTAGTTAACTGAAGGAATAGGAAGGAGTTTCTATAAAAACATGGACAGACCACAAAGATTAGAAGAAATAAGGGAGAGATTGAGAAGTACGGCCGAGGGTTGAGAGTAGAGCAAAGTCATGAGATAATCGACAATTTTCGTCGATACCTGAAGAATTTCCACCTTAAAGTGTATAATATATAATAACCTTATTCTGAGAGTATCGATTGCAATAATTCTTGACCACTGAAAACCGTACTCTCCCTCATTTTCATGCATTTAGATAGAAAAATCGTTAGCAATGAATTTACATCATACGTATAACTAGCATAATATTCGGCGTTGCTGATATTTTTTTCAGGCTGTTATGATGCAGGAAGTTTTTCGAGACTTTTTGTTGTTCATTGCTAAAAAATAATCTAAACAGCAAAATGTGAAGGGCTGCCTTTGTCTTACAAATTTTCAATTATTGGACATGCTTTTTTACACGTAAAATTAGTTGAAAAATACTCGTCAGAAGAAAAGAAATTATCTTAATGGAAAGTTGGGTCCAATTTGAATGAACAGTTTCACTGAGAATTGAATTATCAGTAAAATCTTTCAAAGCTCCAACATCCTATATTCCCCCGTCGTGAATAGATGTAACGCAATTAAAAATTACAAGTTCCTACATGTAAGATTGCAGCCGACAAAGTGGATCCCACAGACAGACAGACTTTTATATATATATATATATATATATAAGTGTCATCCACAGACAGCTGTTTCGTTGTATCACAACTTTACAGTATGGCTATAGACTATCCAAAATCCCATCCAGCACCACGAGGCAGGACCGAAACCTTAGCTTCAGACCCTGTAGGCTGGTATCCTTCCTCTACTCCATGGAACTGGATGATCAGTAAAGTTGGATTTAAGTGATATATTTATTTATTGCATGTATTCCTCATCCACCAATGCTCCATTCCATGTTGGAAGAGCATTACATATATATATATATTGAGAGAGACAGAGAGAGACAGAGAGAGAAATAAAAATATTCTCCTAGTAATGCTGCATATATTCCCGACCATTGACAATTCCTTTCATAATTAGTTTAAATGCACCACATACAAACATCTAGATTTAGATATAAAACATGTACAATGGTTACACTGAAGAGAATTAATTAAAATATTCCAAAACTGTAGTTTTGCACCATGGACGGTAATTCATTTTACATGACTATTTTGACTGGCTTCTCGGCGCACTATAAAGTCCGGTCCCTTCTAAATATGCACCTTTGGAATATACGCTGTCCAAGGTTCATTAGTATACCCTACCCATGATATCAAAGCTTACATAAACAGATAGTTTCAAATTTGAAATAACCACCTCCGATCCGTCACTAATGCTACGACTTCATACATCTTGACTGCAGAATCGATCCCCTAACTACTGAGCAACTCTAGCGAATTCCAAAGTCCTTATCTTGTTGTTATTTTAATTTGTGGTGAATCTTGTCGTTGTCAAGTAAAAATAACCCCGAGTGATATTGCCGGCCCCCAAACTTGTCGCTGGGGGTTGCTGGTTGGTAGGGCGGGTGCAGATGAAATGAATGAGGGTCTGGTGGATCGTGAAGCGTTGATCCAAGCAGAATTAGAAAAAGAGAGAAAGAGGGAGATGACTGTCGTAAAGACGTGCACCTGCGTCATGATGGCCTTAAATGCCGCAAGAAATCAATCTTGGCGATAGACAAGCTGCTTGTTCACCTCTCCCCACCTCAGTACCTGCTTTTTCTCGACCTATGTAAAATCCATAGTTGCTTGCCCTCCAACCACTCCACCATACACATGCACCGTTGCCAAACCTTCCACTCTCAACGGTAGTGTTGTTCCCAAAAATGCTTGCCAGACCATATCCTGATTATTAACATTTCCAGAAATCAGAAGGGTTCGGGTCAGTGACAAAAATTCTTTCGAAAAGAAAAGAGCGGCTATATATATATATATATATATATATATATATATATATATATATATATATATATATATATATATACGTGTGTGTGTAGGTGTTTGGTTAAATACGATGGACAAGGGACATCTAGTCAATATTTTGTTAATTGTTTCAAGTGAATGAATGCTTGAAATCATAGTTAGTTGCCCAAAAGTGTAATCATACCTCGGGCTTTCGGCTAAAAAACGAGCCTTTTCTAAGATCTTCAACAATTCCACAATTATTTTTAACACGATGTATTTGGCTTAGCCATTAGCGCGTTGATGTGTTGGGATTTGTGGCGGGAAAAGTAAATTCCTAATTTGAAGGGGTTCCAATTGCGTATTACACTCAAAATCTCCTGACCTTAACGCTGGAAGATTTTATTTAGTTTCTCTTTTTCATAACTAAGGCCTCTAAAATCTCGAGTCTTTTTTTACAACTTATTTTGTATAATAGATGGGGGTTATCTACAAGCATATCCCTCATTGGGATTTCCAAATGCACGTGTGTATTTATATGTTGTCTTATGGCGCCTTCGTCTAATAGGTGGCATGTTAGGTGTTTTGATAAGGTGGCAATTGTGTGTCCAACGTAGGCCGTAAATATTTTTTCCATAGCGGACACAGTCCCCGAAACAGCAAGAGAACTCATAAATGACGTTGGTCTGACTTCAAGAAGATTTTTGTCGTGACGTGCTGTTGCTAATAACAAGATTAGCAGTTTAAAATTTTCGTAGAAAAGTTTGTTTTTTTTTGCTTGTGTTGTCAACCGTTTTGTCATATAGATTCCTTAGAAACAATTTAACCTGGTTGTCAACAATATAGTTAGGGAAACTGTTATTTATTAGCGTTTGTTTAACCTTGGAAAGTTCTTCTTTGAATTACGTGCGGGAAAAAGAAATTGTTTTTACTGTAACCAAATACACCCAAATTAGAAACATGATGAATCTGCTATCTGACAAATATGACAATGCACCTCCACCGTTGAACCTGAAAAAGTTTAAAATTGATAATTTGCTTTGAAATATATATATATATATATATATATATATATATATATATATATATATATATATATATATATATATATATATATGTATATATATATCGTGTGCGTGCGTATGTGTAAGTATCCAATGTATTTCAAAAAGTTCATGTTAACGTCCTTATAAAGCATCGGAATTGATAGAACTTATAAACTAAATTGACAGAAACACATAATTCTAATAGCTGAACTTGACTCGTAAGACTCTACTTCTTTTTGATCGTTTGTCCCTCAAGTTTCGTTTCACATTAAATCCGAAAAGTTGATTAAGTAATACAAATGCAACGAAGAAAATCTTTGAAGGCTTTTCTGGCAGCCTTTCGTTTTATGTTGCTAAAATGGAAGTTTACTCTATCTTGGTCGAATAATCGCTGAAAAGTAATTTTGGACGAATAAAAGCGTACAACTGACTACAGAAATATGTTGTAGTAAATCATTGCATTAACTTGGTTAATCTGGATGATGCCAGTGTGCATACAAACACCATTGAAGACAACTGGTCCAGTATTGAAACTGAATACAGCAGAAAATGGCGTCTAATCTAATAAATGAAATTTATTAACAAATCGTCATCGAAATCTTTTGTAAATATGTTTTCCATAATCTCAGGGTAATGCTGTATTGGGACTTTTTTTCAATTATCTTTCTATCATCCTTATTTTTGTGACTTAATTCTGCGGCTCAATTCTGTAGCATATTGTATGCTTTCCATCCCTTCATGAATATTCTAACACAGTCATTTCAACCTCGGAGTGATCTCCCATCTCAGGAACATATAACGAAAGATGGCCCCTTTTGGTTTCGAGGGACAGTGGTGAATCTCATTGTATATTTCGACGAGATTTCCTCAAGAACAATCATTTCGTCAAACTATTCCCAAAAATAATCGGGTGAAGTAATGCCGATGATTAAATCGGTCGGAAATCAAAATTTTACTTGAAAAATTAAAATATTTTGCTGCTTTCTTCATGCCATCATCAGAGACATGTATGCATTCTACAGAGTTACCTGTATTCTCTGGATATTAATCCCACGGGTATTTTGAGCCTGTGATGTACTGGATATTATGAATTCTAAATGGTAGCAGCGACTTCGAACCTTGAACTTCAAGTCACACGCTTTACCACTTAGCCCTATTCATAAAAGAAGTCAGCAGCATATATGTTCAGACTTGATGTATGCGCGTGAGCATCTTTATTTGCTGAAGTGCTTGTTCCAATACGACGCAACAGTTTGAAATATACACGAAATAAAACAACAAAACAAAACGCAATGAAAAACAGAGACGCACGAACTCCGAGAAACTTTCTTAAAACTTCCAAAAAGTAAAAAGCATAACAAACAAAACATGAGACAAACAAATAAAACCAGGGTTTTAACCTCCCCTCCCAGCCCTAACCCTAACCCTTCGTGAGTATAAAAGAAAAAATCTGTGTAACATTTGTTCGTAGATAGATCTTTAGCAGCTGGTCGTTAGCAAATTGTGATTATGACTTTGGGGTTTTACGGCAAGCCCGAAGACTTGAGCCTCAAACAGATCGCTATCGCTGTCGTAAATCTAATACGTGACATATTTATACAGCAGGTGTTCGCTCCTGGGAAGAAGGGGAAACGTAAAGAGGTGGGTGAGGTTGTTGTGCAGCACCCCCGGGGGAAGAGTGGAAATTTTTAAAAAGAGAGAAATTAAATAAGGAGAAGATAGGGTGGTGTGAGAAAGACAGGAAGAAACTAAAGAGAAGAAAGCGAGAGACGGAAGAAGAAGAAGAAGAAGAAGAAGAAGAAGAAGAAGAAGAAGAAGAAGGAAGATATAGTAATGAAAAAGAAGAGAAAGAAGAAGAGAAATAAAAAAAGAAAGAGATCAAGAAGAATGAGAAGACATGAAGAAAAAGGGGATGCATAATCCTGAAAAAGAGGAAGAAGAAGGAAGCCCAAAAAGAAGAACGAGAAAGAAGGAGAAAGGGGAGAGAAAAAAAGAGAGATAGAAAAGGAATAAGACAAATGGAGAGGATGTGAGAAAAGACGAGAAAAACGAAGCAAGTAAAGCAGTATGGCCTTTATCAAGACCCGTTAAATCTCTTGAAGCTGGTGTGTCTTATATTAAACTCCTCATTTAGAGACTTTTATTACATGAAGGCTTAACTCATTTCCAAAGCACACCATAAACTCTTTTTTCTCTCTCAATTTTTTTATTTTTCACACGATTTTCTAATCCCTCTTTCGTCTGTTTCCTCTTTGCTATCGCATTTATCTCTCTTTCTCTCTTTTCACACTCACTAACTCTTTTCTTTCTCACTCTCTCTCTTTCTTTTTTTTTTCTCTCCCACTCTTTCTTTTCCCCCCTCTGTCTCTCTCTCTCTCTCTCTCTTCGTTTCTCAGTCTCTTTCAACTCTCTCTTTTTCCCTCTCTTTCTCTCTGTCTATTTCTCTTCATCTTTTCCTTTCTCCCTCGCTCTCCTGTAAAACGTGCATGCTTGTTTACATCTGTACATATATCTACCAAGTTTAGTCAAGTCTGGCACAAAGCCAAGTACGAAAAAGGAAATAGATTGGGAATATCATGTTGCAACAATTTTCTAAACAGAAAAAAGTCCTCCAAAATCAAAACTGCAGCAAATAGATAAAGAAGAAAGTTGTGACTCGGATTCAGTTGCTTCCACGAAGCAATGATTTCGTTTCCCTCCATTGATTGATCAATGGAGACTCAATCATTGTCTGTAGCGGTTATGGGTATTTTACGGGACTAGGCTGCTAACCTAAAACTCAAAATGGACTATCTTCCCGAGGACATTAGTTCAAAGTGAACGCAAATCACCCCAGTCTTACTAATTTTTTTTGCATGCCCTTAGCCATTTGACCTACTGCACCTCGAGGTGGGTTCGTCAAATTTTAAAAGAACCAGAAATAGAAGTTCTGCATCCGTCTGATAGACAAGAAACGCCTGATGCTAAATTCAAAACCCAGTCTTATTTGTACTTGAGTAATTGTTATTAAACTTGCAGAAATCAGGTCTCAAATCAAACCAATAATAAAAAAAGTGACTCCGGGTATCATCTTGAACAAAACTGGGAGAGATCACCTCCCCGATTCTTTGGAGTAGTATGATGCTGGATGAAAAGTAATGCCCATTAAAAGTTAGATCTGCTGGTTCATGTGTTTAATCAGCTGTCAACGATTCTAATGTCTTCATCTGTCGATAACTTCTCTCATACACTTTTCGGGGGAAAAGATTCCGCTGCCTCATTGACAGGCTTAACCATTCGTTCTCTCGAATGACTTCTTTTCCATTTTGATCGATGCTGTGCTATAATGTGCTCTATTGATTGAGCTGGTCTCTATTGCTTCTGTATCTCTTTCTATTTCTCATACAGGGCGACTGTCCCTTAGCATTCTTGTTGCACTGTGCAAGTGTTCTTTGAAGTATAGTATTGTCTTTGGTTGCCTGGCTATGTATGTATGTATCATGTGTACAGGCTAAATTGATGAAACATTTAATCCTTATTATGGAATAGAAACTTTTTTTTTCAAAATTCTCTTCAGAATAGATATTTTGATAAGGGGGCTCAAAATGCAGTGTAAGCTTATGGTAAATTGGTCTCCTTAGTTTGTGTCCAGCAATGTTCACGCTTGTTTTGTTGGGTTTTTTTATGTGGTTTTGGACATTTTTTAATGATCACTGTGCATTAAAGGACGAAGGAAGTGACTTATTCGTTGGTAACCCTTTTCTACAATTTTCAATTGATCATTCCCAACATAGCATTTTGCCAGAAGACATTGGTCGCAAGACAGTTTCTATTGAGTAACTAACCAGACCTTTTTTCTCAATTTATATTTTACTGTGAGAAAAATAGATACATAGTCATGAAAAAATGACAATTGCAATAATCAGGTAAAAGAAAAAGTTCCAACATTGCATCAGAGTTCAATATAACAGATTGGGAAGAATGTCCATTTACATTACTGACAAGTTGTATTGTCTCAAATAAGTGACAGGTGTCCGAAGCACTTGGTGCCTTGGGCGACTGTCCGTGTTGCCGGTACCTTGAGCGTACTCAGTTCAAAGAATCTGAATATATGCCGTCTTCATTCTGCTAATATTTTTCTCTAACCGAACATTTTTTATTGTCAATCAGCTTTCATTAGACGAAGTTTTCTCCAAGAAACATAATTAGAGTGCAAAAAATCCACATGTTCTGTTGCTTTATACGAGAGGCTATAATTGACTAGGTTATAATGTTAATACGGTGGCTAAATAAAACATACATACGCTCCCAAAAGTTATGCAAAGGCTCCAAAAATTATCATTATACAACGAATAAATAATTGAAGAAAATGGGCTGCTGCGGGAATCGAACCTGCAACCAATAATAAGTATCTGCATTAACATAACGTCGCTCTTCACATGGAGCTAAACAGCCTGCCAGTGAGTCATTTCCTAAATAACTGGTAATGCGTAAATTCCTATCTTGTTCATCCAGTGTCCATTCCTGCTATATTGTTTCTCAACGCAGGCCATTATATCAAGGAATGGATATAAAATCCGACAGGAATAATGATAAATGCGAAATAATATTAGACAGCATCGCTCTCTATGTCCCAAATTCTCGTATCGGTTAATTCGGCCTTGGACTCACCGGCGGGTATTCGACTTAATGTTCAGAGTGATGCTAAGTTGAATCGGTTACTTATTGGCTGCAGGCTCGATTCCTGCAGCAGCCCATTCTCTTCAATTGTTTATTCCACTTACGCTCTCTAGGCCAAATGATACATTCACTGTTTATTAATGGCAGGCCAGTTTCAAAGTAATATAGCATATTACACACTCTCTTTCAAACACAGGCACACACACACACACACACACACACACACACACACACATATATATATATATATATATATATATTGGTATAGAAGGCTTTGTCACTCTCTTTGTCCATTGTTCACGTTAAAGCAAGATGATATATGGGATACTGCGAGCATATAAACACAACAAGGGCTGCACCTGCTGGTGAAGATCGACAGGTAACCACTACTACTGCTGATAATGATGATGATGTCTAATTCTAGTATTCTGTTATTATTGTTTTAAAACAATTAAATAACATGAAATATGAAGAGTTGTGGAAAATTGATATGGAAATAAATTTGATGCTGACTATTACTACTGCAATGAACTCGTTCCTCACTGGGTGCCCCAGAACTGTAACTCTGTGTCAAACCAAGCTGTATATACACTGTAAATACTAAAATATATTATTCTTGATATTGACTGAGTTTAGCTTAGTTTAGCACAAGACCACTGTAATGGAGCACCCTATCAAAATCGAACACAATACAATAGTAATAGTCAGCATCACAAGCTCGTTGACCAATACTATACTGATAGTCAAACTAGGGATTTCATGAAATTACTGAAATATTCAAGGAATTCGAGGAATTCACGGAATCCCTACGGGTATCATGAATTCACTAGTTTCAAAAACTTGTTGTAACCCAATACTAAGCTCAATCCTCATATATCCCCCAAAGCCCATTAACCCCTCAACGTACGCTGATACCACAGTTGTCGACTGTCTTTTGTTGGTGCCATTTGGAAATATTTGGCTGCAGTATACCTTCAAATAACTAGAGATTTGGGGACCAAGGAGGCCTTACCCCACAACACGCAGTGGTATTTGAAGAAAAAAAGAAAATTTGCTATAAATGCATATGCAATATAACTTATATTGCTTTCATGCACTCCTTCAATTGAGGCTCGGGGAGCGTTTTTAAATACCCCCTCCGTCTCCGGTTGACTGTCTTCAACAAGCATTTCAAATGTTCCTTTTATCTCAACCACAATGTACAAGTGCTTCGTTTCCTCAAACAGCTTGTTTGTAAACACTTCAGCCCTAAGTTCGTCTAATGACACTATTGACATTTGGACTCAGTATTTACTGATGTCACTTGAGCACCAGCGATTAGATGGATTGAATACTTTTCAGGGAAAAAACTTGAAATCATCGAGTTTTTTTTTACCTGTCTTCAAATCGTGAATATATCATCGAGAGAAATTTTGACATTATCTTGAAATTTTTACGAAGCACAAAGAGAAATATAGGAAATGAATTAAGAACAGGAAAAAGCACTCTCTGTGAGTGATGAATTTCTCAGACTAGTCTGATATTCAGTGGGTGTTTTCACTTCGTTTCGGATGTTCATTCTATAGCCTTCTTCTGATGGAAGTTTTGTCAATATCTTGCAGTATAGAATGTTGCTAATGTGCAGAATATTCCCATGCGTTGATCTCCCGTTATTTTTTAAAAAATCTTTTTGGTTTTTGTTTGATCTTTCTTTCCCTTCAGTCTTTCCCCCTTCTTTATTTCTCCTTCCCAAAACAATTTGCCCTCTCAGGTGAGAATGATGCATATTTTCCATCGTGGACAGAGGTCGGTGTTGGAGTGAAGTTTGGGCGAAACATAGTTTTCATATATTTTGCATTGTGCAGTGCTGATCTTTCAAAGTATATACTCTTGGGAGAATTAGATGTTTATCTACTGTATAAATGAAAAATGTCTTCAAATGCTTCACTAGCTTGAATTGGATATCACTGATGATTCTTGGAAAAAGAACTGCCTTTTTCTTCTGGAAAGTCTTTTGGTTCAAAGAAGAGAAGAGACATTAGCCTTTTGCCCCGTAACAAAAACCCTGACACTCGTTTCTTTTTACTTCTCTTTCTGTGTGAGAAAAATCGCAGATGTATTTGAATTTCCATAAAATGATTGAAACAAAGAAAGAAATGATTTATATATCACCATCGACTGCAGTTGCTGCAGCCATCGTAAATCAACTGTTGGACTAGACTCTTCCAAGCTTCATCCATGTCTTACCGGCATATATTTCACTCTCATCACTTCATCTTACGTCTGTTTTTTCTTGTTGCTTACTTCTTATAGCTATATATATATACATACAAACCGTACATATATATATATATATATATATATATATATATATATATATATATATATATATATATATATATATATATATATATATGTACAAGCCCCACCATCAAAAGCTGGCTTTTATGCAATACCATACGACGATTGCGACAAGGTTTACATCGGAGAGACATCGAGACCTCAAGAAAAGAATATACGAATACAACATCTTATTTCATTTCTTTCACGCCAACGTGTAAACACCTACACATTTGTTTGCTCCAGTTTACTTTTTCACTGCAAACGCTTTTGAAAAAGATGACATTAACCAGCTAAATGAACCAAGCTTGTAACACAAGTTTTTTGTTTCTTTCAAATGTTTCACTTTCCAAATCACTTGTCAAATTACCACCAATTTAGGGACAAGATATTAAAACTACTATAAGAACCTCTGAGTCCTGGAAAAGTTCGACTGACCGTCACTTCAATATGAAAAAAAATGATGTTTGAGACGTAACAACGTTTTTACACTTCATAATTCGAGAAGCGGAAGAACCCCAGGTCAAGATGGCGTAATAATAGATCTTTTAGAAGATGCAGGAGAGGTCTACCATGGAAAACTATTCGACAATTCACGCAATACTTACGAAAAAGGAAAGTGTCCCCCAAACTGGCCAAGAATAGTGATCCTATTACACTAGGAAAGAGACAATAAAATCCTAAGCAATTACCGACCAATAACTTTACAACCTAACATTTACAAACTATTCTCGAAAATACTTTCAAATAGATTAATAAACACTTTAAAAGAAAACTATCTACATGAGCAGACGAGCTTTATAATTAAGTATTCGGTTACTAAGCACCTATACACGATAAACCAGCTAATCGGAGAGACATCAGACTGCATCAAACCACTTTGACTTACGTAGACTATGAAGATGCTTTTGATTCAGTAGAATACACGACAGCCTTCATCTCAATGCAAGAACAAAGTATTAATTAGAATTATATAAAAATAATTGAGAATGTATACGAAAATGGCATGTGAATAAATAGACTTTATGAAGATACTAACATGATAGATATTGAAAAAGGAATAAGACAAGGGTCTATGATATCACCAAATTAAACATTGGAAGCACTGTACGGAAGACAGACAGGGACAACATGGGAGTAAACATCGATGGGGAATATTTGTATAGTACAAGGTATTGTGATAGTATTGAATTAATAGCAAAGACTGCTGATGATATACAAAATATGTTGAGAAATCTAAATACGGAAAGCTAAAAAATATGGGAAAGGATGAAGACAAACGTAAACAAAAAAAAACCATAAGAAGTCGTAGAACTTAAAGAATGCATTAACATAGATAAGACGATAAGGTTGGAGAAAGACCATGGAAATGAAATGAGACGGCGTATAACGATTGACTGGAAAGTATTTGATATAAATACAGAAAAAAAAAGCAAATTGCGAAGATGCTTAAAGCATAGAGTATACAACCAATGCATAATGTCTGCTATAAGGCACGGTTGCAAAACCTGGAAATTCACTAAACCACTCAAAAACAAACTTTGAACCACACAGCAGAGTTGAGTGCCATGTCAGGAATAACTGTTAGTGATAAGAAAAGATCAACATCGATCAGGGAGAAGACCAGGGTGAAGGTTATCGTACAAGTAATTAGGTGACGAAAAGGTTGATTGTTAGGACACATACCAAGAAGAAGGCTGACCGATTGGTGCCAGCGGGACATTAAACGCAGAAAAGACCACACACGAGATAGGGAGATGAGATAGAGAGGTTTGCTGATAAGAGATGAGAGACGCTTGTGCAATCATACTCGTCATACAGGGAGAGATGGGAAAGGCCTCCGTCCAGCAATGGACTAACAATGGTGGATGATATATATATATATATATATATATATATATAATGAAGGTCGTAGTACATTTGCCAAAAAATATCTACCATGTTTCTGTGGAGTCTGAGCAGTTTCTCCACTTTCTCTTTCTCACTTTGACGCTTTGTAGTCCTTTCCTCTACTTCCAAGCTCTCAAAAGTGTAAATAAACAATTAAGTCTAATCAATTTCATACGGAGCTTTTTTAGAGACTAACCTGAACTTGTGGAATAATCTATCGTTCAAAACACTTGGTAGGAATCTTTTTACCTGCAAAATTGTTCAAATAGATAAGTTCATTGTATTTTCATGTACATTGCCTATCATTGTCCCTGCATATCTCACAGCAGCATTCAGAAGGTGGAGGGCCTGCTTGCTCTGAAAATCATAAATACATGATCCTTGCTTTTACTTGGGCTTGAACACCGATCACAGAGCTGGAAAAACGCACTATATATAAGGAGATATCTATCGAGGTAAGTAGTGCATGTGCATAGCTGAGTGTGTGTGCATGCAGTAGCCTTGGTGACGGAGAGAAAGAGATTAGACATGTGCTGGAGAGAGAGAGAGAGAGATGCACATACGTGCGTGAATGGAGCACTCCGATGAAATACTGTTAAGGGAAATTTCGACATAGCTGGATGAATTCTCTAGTCCTTATTCTGTTGTGCTATGATAGGGTCATTGTTAGTTCGTCTGTTTCTTGTGCCAAAAACTGAAGTTTAGGTCAAGTAAAAAACTGAATATCGGAAAACAAGAAGGCATCCAAAAGACTGAGATGGATGAAGACCGGTAAGGAGCAAAGGGAGATCACTCACTGAGACTCTGCTGTTAACGAAGAAAACAGAGTTGAAAGAAAAAGAATCAAATTGGATCTCTTAATATCTGCAAAAAGATTCATTGGTTTCGGATATAATTTTGATATCGTTTGTGTTGATCGCTTTTTGGGAACGGGTGTCATGCTGATTGGCGGGCAATTCAGGCGCGTAATAGTCTTGCTTCCCTCCTAATGATAACGAAGCCCACCCAACAGGAAGATACGCTTCCGGAAGCGAGGTTTCGATTCCATGTTGCGTCGTGTCAATGGATGTTACATCTGGTGTGCAGACTTTATGTCTCGGTTGCAACTTCAACTTATCTATCTACATTCAGGTTATTAGAGACAAAAGGCTACGTAATTGTAGAGATCTTATTGTAGAGATTTGTATTTCAGTGAGTGTGTATGCACCAAGATGACTCGACAACTGGCCATTGTACGAAGTTCATATTTGCCAAATATATTAGTCAGCACACAAGGCATTGCAGTGTCAAGTTGAAAGTTGTTTTATTGAATTATATTATTTGTTTATAGATCTTTCATTTGAAATGGTAGATATATATATAAAATTCAAATTGACAATACTGAAGAAAAGTAACTGAAATAATACAAAACCGTACTTTCGTACAACGGATGGAATTTTATCTTACATGACTATTATGGAAGGCTGCTCCACAAAGGTCCAGTCCCTTCCAAACATACACAACTGTAATGTGCACCGCCTTAGTTCAAAGAAACGCATATTGTCTATAGTTAGGTAATACATACCAACAGGCCTAGCTAGGGTGGTAAGGAGGCTATTTGTTTACCCCAAGAGGGGCCCCCAAAAGATATATAACTATAGTCCACCTACAGCTTTTCTACTGAAGTTAACAAGAATTATCACATACATGAATTGCATACATAATAATTCAGCCTTTTGGCTTATTTTCTACCAATTGATAATCATTGAGTGCAAATTTTCACTTTTCATCAGATCTCACTAAATGTTATAGGGGGGGCTTTCAAGGAGCCAAGTCATGGGACTCCCAAATCTCTTACTATCTCGAAGTCAGTGAATTTGAATTTAGTTATATAACACCTGTAAGCCATTACATACATAATTTGCATACACTGACTCGCACCCACGGATATACACATTCACGCACGCACATGCATACAATCACACAGAGACACACATATACAGTTGATTCAGGTTAATAAAATCCCCAGTTGGAAATGTCTTGAAAAACAAAGCAAATTAAGACATTTTTAATCCATTTTCTTCGCTCATTTGGACCACCAAGCCGTCTAATTGGGCCACCGGAAACCAACTAAAGTGACAAGCCGTGCAGCATAACACAGTTGATGATATAGATTCGTTCCTCAATTTTTCACCCCATTACTCTTGTCTTATGTCAGAATTAGCAAAGCTTAGTTGATATTTTGGGCGCCTCATTTTGGTTAGAAAGCTTGTGATGCTGATCATCACGACGATAGTGAGCATGATTTACGCTTGGTGCACGATTACTGTCGCCTTGTGCCAGACTAAGTTAATTATAGGAGAGAGTTTTTTTTAAGCTGACAAGGACTTTTGAAGAGTCTCTGCTCTGACGCTACATATTTTGATTCCTGTTGCAGTCCCATCTTCCCTCATTGTTTATTCTCTTTACGTTGTCTAAATTGAATGACATACTGATCGTGTAACGGCCGGAGATTTCATATAAATTCCTATATCATAAAATGCAATTTATAATCCATTCTGTCGGACCAAATATATCCATTTCTCAATTACTCACACATACGCGCATACACACACACACACACACACATATATATATGTATATATATATATATATATATATATAGTTTTGGATTTTTAAAAAAATCATTTACCAGAAAATGTATGTCATTTCAGTCAATTATTCCCCAATATATGTTTAAGCAATTTATGTACCATTTTCAGTATTTTTTCTATTGTTTTATGCATTATTAGATATTATGAATTTTTTTGTGGGTCATCAGTTGTTTACCATATAACCGTTTCGAGGATTTAAAAATAATAATACAATTATATCAATATGGTTTCTTAGGGTCAGGTCATACTACCTGTACTGTGTTATTCTATACATCGCATTATCACAATGCATTGTATATGGACGTTGTTTCATACTGCACAACGTATACTTTTTCAAACAGAGTGGCTACTTACGTAGGTTATCCCCAAAACTGTATCCGCCAATGAGGGTTCAAAAAGTACAATAGACGTGATTCGTTTTCCGTGTCACTTCTGTTGTGTGTTCCCTCATGTGAATATCTAATCCACTGAGTCGGTTTAATCTTGAATAGCATGCAAACCAACTGATGATATCATAGCAATTATTCAAATTACATTTTTTCAAAGACCACTGAACTCATGTATTGAGTTAGAGATTCTTAATGACAAATTTAAATATACTTATATCTCGATATGCTTCTATAGATATATGAATCAAAATCAGTTCAGGAATAGCAACGATGCTGGATAAGAAAATTTACTGGATCCACCCCGAATTTCGAACAATCCATCCATAGCCTACACTTCCACTAAGTGCCATTAGAATTCATGGAGAACTTTTGGAGATCTTGTGTGGACAACAATGATTGAATACACGAACTTTTTGAAAAAATATCTCTCAATCGAAAAAATATTTCAGGATCCGCCAAAAAGTTTAACCAGTTTTCCTTTAATTACTTAATCTTTCATTGAAATTCATTGAGAACATCTGGGGGTATTATGTTAATACATAGCTACGATGTAGGGGCGGTGACTGTAAAAAAATCCACAAAATGTCACGCAAATTCAACGTGAACTTTTGAAGATACTGTTTGGATAGACGGACGGACACAAGTGAATACATATACCTCTCCCACCTTCGTAAATATAGAAATAAAGAGAGACAGAAAATTGAAGAGTAAGAAAGAAATTCGACTGGGTGGCCGGCAAGACCTGTCTTGGTATTTTTCTCCCCGTCCCTGATTCCACCCTTATCTTGCCTGTGCATCAACAAGTTCCACCCCACCCCCGTCCTGCATCCGCACCCCAAGCAACCAAGAAACAAACTAAAAACATACAAGTCGTTCCCTAAATCTTGCACATGTGACACTATCCTCTGGGCGTCTAAGGGCCAGGCTTTTCGGTAGGATGATGGAAATGACA
Source organism: Thysanoteuthis rhombus (assembly GCA_963457665.1). Taxonomy (NCBI): domain Eukaryota; kingdom Metazoa; phylum Mollusca; class Cephalopoda; order Oegopsida; family Thysanoteuthidae; genus Thysanoteuthis; species Thysanoteuthis major. The sequence continues at coordinate 28,915,539 of OY735234.1, read as the reverse complement.
AAATGATTTGGCGTATCGGCGAAGGAGGAGCCGAGTGTCCCCAGTCTTCGGGGTCCTGGCTCACATGGAACGCTCTACCAGCGCCCGTAACGTTTATTTAATAGTACCGTCAGCGTTTGCTTTGGTCTCGTTGGCTAGCCGATAGCAACTAACTGCGCAGCTGTTAGACTTGGTAAAGAGTTTCGTCTTTCAGTTCCTATTAGAGAAAGATCATAGTGCCGGATTAAGCTAGTATCGGGCCTGTAGCATATGTCATAAAGGGGCCCTAAATTATAAATAAAATTTCATGAATATTAGAACTCATAATTTTTCTACTTGCATAGCAAAGTTTTGTTTTTTTTTCGTTTGCTATACTGTCAGACAACATAACACATGAATTGTTTGGAAACCCTTCCAAATAACAACGATTTTAGCCTTCTAGTCTCCTTGCTGACTGATTCTGAAATATTTTTAGCAGAATAGATAAGTACTTGCTTTAATTCATTCAACAATTTAATTCGTTTTTCTTGAATTCCTGAAATTTTGCACTGAGAGCCCCATGTCTAAATACACCCCCAAAGTTGGTCTTCTTACATGAATTTCCTGCTCTTAACTCTTAAAACTAAGCCACACATGCAGAATTTCTGTTTATTCAAATACTTATGAGCAGTACTATATATACATGCACTGGAGGCCGTAATGTATTTGGTAAACATATGTACTCACGTTTCGACGGAATTCGACTTTTTTTTCACATTCACCTATTTTAAGTCCTGATAGTTCTCTACTTGAAACCTGTTTATCAAAAAGTGTGCCAACTCGTGTATTGAGAGTCCATTGTGACTAATGGGAGGCAGGATATATTTCGGAAAATTGAAAACTAATGAATTAATTACTAGAAAAAACTCAGAGTGCATGCCTCAGCCAATGCCATTGTCATCAAAGACTGAATGAAAATCATTTCATATATATTCCTTTAATTGGAAGAGTTCATCGTTACCTAAAAACAAGCAAACAGAAAAGGTCAGAAAAGGTCACACACTTTTGCTATCTGCCTATATTCCCCGTGTGTACTATTACTTTAATTTAACTTAATTTCTAAGCTTCAAATTTGTGGGAGATGAGTAATGAATAATGGCAGTGATAGTGAAGCTTGGGTTCTTTTCTTCCTTTCAAGCATACGCACCCTCTTCTATTTACCATTGTCAATTTCATGTGGATGGGGAGGACGAAGAGAATGGGCGAAAGATATATTAGAAAATAATAATCAGAAAGGTTGTACATCCAAATTAGCAAAATAATATCAATAAGTATAAACTGCTGCCATTAAAAGAGAGAATAATGGAGATATTGAATCTGCATGGGTGTCTCATCGTTGCAGTTGGCGCTCTTGCAAGCTCTTACTACAATAGTGAGTTCAATCCTCACTTGTTGCTTCTTATATGCAGCTTTGTATCGAACAAAAGATAATAATTATCGATGATGTAACTGATTGGTTCCAATGCACGCATGTATTTTCATTTGAATCTTTTTATGATTAAACTCCTTGTTGCCATATGGTTTCAGTTTGTAAGGAATGTTACCAACGATGCAAACAGATCCCCGCTCCGGCATCAATCACCAAACGAAGGCTGAAATGGTTTGGATACCTAATAGAAGAGGAGTTTAATATCCTGCAATGGACGCTGGAGAAAAATACAAAGACTTGGACCCGAAAAAGTTTTGATGGAATCGTCCTAAAAGCCGTCCAAAACAACAGTGTTTGAACACAATTACCGAGGACTTTGGCCATATAAACAAGCCACCCAACCAGACCATGAAACAGGCAATTAACAGAGGCCTCTGGCTGAAGGGTCTGTCGGTGAGTAATAACTACGTTTGAACTACTGCAGGTGCCATAAATTAATGAATGAAAACTCTATGCAATACTTTTTATTTTCAATTTTTTCTTCTGATCCTAGATAATACGTATTTTTGGCTGATTGATTTTCTAAATAGTACTGAAAATTGCTATTTTTCCATTCAAACTTGGCTTTTATAATCCAAGCATTGATAATATCTAATTTACAAAACACCTTAGGGATAGTGAATGTATCCTTATCTAAAGCCTTGAAAATTGTTCTACAAGATCTACTTTTACATGTAGTTGTGGCATCAGCAACTTCCAGAAATCGACCAGTGGCTATCGAGTGAAACTGTTCATCAGCACATTGAATTTTTGCGGCTGTGTTGAGTCTCACTTCTTTAAATGGGGTAAGATGTCACTGCTTTCCCAAAGGCAGATAGTAGGGAAATTCAGAGACCCATCTGAAATACCATCATTTTAAACAAAATCTTGACGATGTTCGATCGCAGTTCAAGGGTGATGTTCAGAATTTCTTTCATCCCCAATAGGCATGGTGGAATATGCATTGTTTGGTATATTAGCAGAGTTCTATTTGTGATAAAGGTTAATCCTCATCGGACCACTGATGAAAAAGATTGGGAAGCGCAAAGCATTCCCTGAGAAGCTTACTGGGAAGAATAAAGGAGCTTGGCGCATCTTTTTCACTTCCACAGCGATTGCAAGGCTCAAAACTATGTGGAGCTGGTTGAGATTATGGTGACGAACTACAATAAAATGGGCTGAGAGCTGTCCCCCGAGGTAAATATCCTTGACACACTTTTTAATAAATTCAAGGAGAACGTGGAAGCGTATTTGATTCCATCAGGATAGACTGGACTTTGAACCCCGCTATTTAGGAACTTATAACGAAAGCACGATGGGAGATTATATTTTGGTGTTTGGTTCGTGAAAGAGAGATACTGTACATTCGTAAATCTTGAAAAACAACACACTTCTAAATTCGTGAATGCCCATGTTCAACATTTTGTGTATGTACATCTTATTTTAAATTCATATGTTGCTGTTTTTCTGAAAAAAATGATCATTGAATGTAAATAAAAATATATTAATTCATCTGCTGTACAATTAGAAGTAGTAAAATTTCAAAATTTCACTGTCTTGATCAAAAAAGCAAATTTTGAAGGGATTTCTGTCAACGTTTTTTCGACATAAACAATTTTAAATAACTCTCATTACCAGACCGGAAACGAATATCTTGTTGCGTGGTAAAATAAATGAACAAAGTAATCTCTTGGAAATATGACATAAGCAAACTATTCGTATGGTAAATCTTACAGAAAAAAAACAAACCAGAGCTAATCGAAATCATGTTACTAAATTCTCATGTTGTAGGGGAAAAGTTACAGGAAAGAAAGACATGAAAAAAGTCTTAATGGACGCTTAAAAAAGACCTTTTATTTATTTGATTCATAGCGAAACTTTTCACAAAAATCATCACCAAACGGAACACTGAAACACTTGGTGAAAACCAACCATGGGAACAGGCTGGATTTAGAAGAAGTTACTCGACCATAGACCATCTCCGTTCAATAAATTAGCTGGAAGAGAAAGCAGCAGAATAAAAAATGCCACCCGCGGTAGCATTTATAGATTTCAAGAAGGCATTCGACTCTGTAGAAATGGTCATGAAGGTGTAGACCCTGTATACGTCAGAGTACTGCAACATATATACAATCACAGCAACTCCTTTATCAGACTACATAGAGACTCTGAACTCTTCCAGTTTCAAAAAGGAGTAAGGCAAGGTGATACCAGCTCGCCCAAACTTTTCACGGCCTGCTTCGAGATGATCTTCTGTAACCTGGACTAAGAGAATAGAGGAATCAAAATAAACGGCTGATAACTGAGCAACCTCAGATTTGCAGACGACATCGTCCTTTTCGTAGAGAACCTACACGGTCTCTAACTAATGCTAGATGAACTAAACGAGGGAAGCAAAAACGTTGGCCTACACGTAAACTTCAGTAAAGCAAAAATCATTTGCAACAATCACTTCGAGAATACGAATATAAATCAAAATCGAAGATACAAAGCTTGGGAAAGTAGACCACTACATCTACCTAGAATAACGTATCTCCATAAGACCGTCAAAAGAAGAGGAAATCAAGCGAAGAATCACTCAAGGGTGGCAAGCCTTTGGCAGAGCAATCTCAACCTTCAAAAACTAGATGATCCCAATAATCCTAAAAAGAAGAGTATACAACCAATGCATTTCCCCGATAGTCGCTTATGGAGCTGAAACATGGAACAGACTCGCAAACTGATAAGCATGAAATGCACGCCTGAGAGAATCATGCTCAACCTCACATGGAGAGATCACAAGACAGCATAGTATATCAGGAAGAAAACGGGAGTCCGAGACATCATAGAACCTATTGGAAATCTCAAATGGCAGTAGGCAGGCCATATTGCAAGAATGACAGACAATCGATGGACATCACGACTCACAACGTGGAACCCCAGAGATCATATGCGAAACCGAGGCTGACAGAATACTAGATGGAGAGATGAATTAGACAAATTCAGAAAATACTGGCTCTACGGCGCCCATGATAGAGAATGATGGCGGATTCTGGGGAAGGTCCATGTCCGACGACGGGCGATAAAAGACTGGTAATGAGGCTGATGATGGTGAATAGAATAAATAATAGTTTAAAATAATTAATATTTTTAAAATAGTAAATTTTGACGATGTAACACATTTGATTCACAGTAATAAAATGAGTAATACTAACATTTCTTTTTTCGTTTTTATACTATCAATTAGATGAATTGAAATATTATATATTTTATTTAAAAAAAGATAAATTCCCCATGACATTTTCCCACTCGGTAAATCAAATTATGCCTTTTTTTCCAAATGACTTTTTCCCTGTTTCCAATTTTCATACATCCATATTCAGCCTTGCACAAGTCCATAAGTGTGACAAATACTGTGGGATCAAACTCAGGAAAAACAATCTGCAAGATTAGTTTGTTAATCATCCCTTTGGAGAATTTATTACAAACCCTTAATTAAAACTATTATCAAAACGGTCAACATAGGTTTTTCAGTCCAGTTTTCAGTACGTCTGGCTGGCTAGGTTTGTATCACGTGTGACTGTTGCACCAATGAAGTCAGAGAGATGAAAATTTGAATATTTACTGCTCGTTACATCGAGACAAAACGTCGTTTTTTGTTGTTTTTTTTTGTTTTTTGTTTTCGAACTCTTGTAAGTTGATACTTTAGCATTTGTCCGGTATGGTTCATACTTATTTTTCAAAAATTTGAAGTTTTTTTTTTATTGATCACTGCCCAACAAGAGGCGAGAGAAGTACTTGATGGCTTTTTTCCAATCTTTTAATTGACCATCCCCAACAAGCCAACTCTTGATTACGTGACGGTTTCTGTTTTGTTATTTCTTTCTTTTTATACATATAGAGAGGAACCAATGAAGACCGAACTGATTTCATAAGCAAATGTCTGCGAGATTACACATCTGCGACAAACACCATTAAGTCTGACACAAGGCCAATATAAACTGTGCCTTATCGACTAGATATGGGTGGCAAGATTGCTTTACTAACCATTGCTCTACAGTAGACATCCTCTATATATTTACTGAACTTAGCTTAGCCTGACACAACGCCGTAAGAGGGAAACCCACAATGATGACGGAGCTGACTACTTTAGCAATGGTCTGAAGGATTTAATAATCATGACTCCCAACAAGGCGTCTTTCAAGATATTTATCAAGTTTAGTCAATTCTGGCGTTGGATATAAAAGTGAGGGGCACTCGGTGAGGATCAGCTCATTATAGAATTAATGGTCTTGGAGATAAGCTGTACGGCAAGCAATCATCAATACATTTTATATGGATGTCCATAAAGTCCCAATCAGTTTTGTTCCTTTTTGTTTGTTGAAATAGATAGAGACTTTATGGACAGCCTGTATTCGTCTATCAATATAAACCATATCTTAACATCTATCGTTCTCTGGTTGCGTGTCTGATGAAATTCAACCTCTCTGATTTCAAATAAGATAAACTTGATTATGAGCAGAGAGAGAGGGGGATTAAAGAGGAAAAATGAATGAGAGAGAAAATGAATAAGACAGAAAGAGAGGGAAAGCGTGAAAAAATATAAAAGAGAAATCTAGAGCGAAAGAGAGAGAAATGGTAAAAGAGAAAGAAAGAGAAAGCAAAAGATAGACAGAAGGAGATCAGAGAGAGAGAGAGAGAGAGAAACAAGTGGAACTAGAGAGAGAGAGAAAGAGAGAGAACTAATGTAAAGGATCTTGTGCATGTCTAATGTGCATATTTGCACGGGATCTTTTTCAAGTTTATAAGTGAGTATCAATGCTGAGGGTGTATATATGTGGCCTGTGAGTGTGTGTGTATGTCAGTTCATACGTGTGAGTGTGTGCATGTGTGAGTCTATGTGTGTATATGTGTCTTTATGTGTATGCATGTGTATGCGTGCCAGTGTGTGCATGTGCGTGCCAAGACCTGACCTCTTTCCGCTTCTCCATTCCCAGCCCCACTTCTGGCGCCATAAAAGCCCGGATTTAAGACGTCGCAACAGTACTGGTTGCTATGGAAACATTGATATTTAATGCCAACTGAGAGACAATATGTTGGGTGGCAGGGGGTCCGGGGCAAATTTTGGAGGGGGTCAGATGTTAAGCGGGGAAGCAATTATTAAACCCTTAAATGCCATTATCAGATTCATATCACAGTATTCCAGCGGAAAGATTCCCTCCCGGTGGAGGATTAGTTGAATGAGAGACCGGTTTTGATTTTCAGGCAAATTGTCTTATTTCGTTCTAAATTGCCCAGATTTTTATCATATTTTGGGGGGTACTTCTTGTCTCTGCCAAACCCTGCCACTTTGTAATAATACTACTTCTCAAACATGAACTCCCAGTCATTCACCGGTGCCAATTAATATTATTAGTTCTCAAACATGAATGAATACCCTGCCATTCCCTGACACAGATCCCATTAACCTTGGAGAACTAATAATTAATATCAAGTAGTGGCAGGGATAGTTTTTACCTCAAACTACTTCTTTAACGGATGGCTGGGAGTGACAAGGATAAGAAAAAACTTCCTTTCATTAGTTATTGCTCAGTTATTAGCGGAGAGAGAGATAGTAAAGTCGAAAGTTCAAGTCTCTGTATCAGATCATATACGCTTGTATGGTCAAAAGACATACAAAAAATTGTCAAAGATTTATTGATGAATCAACATTCAATTAGGTTTTTCGGATAATTGATCTCGTCCATTTAATTACCCATAACGTTTGGGCCAATCAATTCTACGGCTTTTTTGAGGTACTCTCTCTATGAGAAGTGAGCATTTCATTTCTCTATGGCTTTCTCTGCTCAATTACGTGAAAATCTTTTTCAACAAAGAAAGAGATTAAAATCATTTAACTATTATGCAAACGTTGTTGCTAACAAACAAAAGTATGTTTGCTCGTCACCGCCGGACAAAAATTGTCGCTCTCTTTACATACAGAACGTATGCCTGGAGAACCTCGTAGAACAGATTGGCTGACAATCGTCCGAAAATACGAAGAAATTTTAATAATTCACCATGCACTGCTATAGGCCTTTATTGACTGATTTATTATCTTAGATTCATTCAAAACAATGAATTTTGGCAATCAGAGAGATTGAAATCATGGTTTCCTATCGCAGCTACATCTGGCCCCACGCCCTGGTGAGGAATTGAATCAATAACTTTTTTTTCCTTAGAAAATCTTCATTAAATGATCACTGATCTCTCAGGCGACATGTTTTCTGAAACCCTCCCCAATAAAGAACTGAGATCATTCCAGTAGGGGAACAAACAGTTTTATTTTTTACGCTTGTCCAAATAATTCATCAAATAAATATGAAAACATATCTCAGGATACTAGCAGAATATTGATCAGAAAGTTTCGATAAAAGAATTCAATTCATGCGATGAATGAACAATACATTTGATTAAGCGCATTGACAAAAGAGCAGACTATGTTTAAGAGTAAATGCTTGTAGCGCAAAATGTTTTTTCGTCATAAGCTACAGACTTATTGATGCAATTATGTATGTAGAAAAGCGAACATTCCGAATTCTGATTACGGCAGCCAGGACTTCTCCACTATTCTGAACCCAATTCACGTAAATATATTTTTAGATTTAAGAATTGGAATTGATCAGCAAAATATATTTTGGTTCATACAGTGCAAAAGATGGTGGATGCTGACAAAATACCAGACTCACACTGCAAAAGTCGCACCTACCATCCCTACAACGAGGTATGTCTCGTTCCAAATCTGCGGCGAGCCAACTGCAGACAATAGACCAACCAATATTCGAGATAATGCAAATGCCATAATAAATGTTTTAACTCCAAAATCTCATTTTACTTATCCACTGTCTCTATATGCTATATTTGTTTCTTTCAAGGTGGACAATTATATTATTAAAACTGAGCCTGCTGCAGGAATCGAACCTGTAACCGATAAGATAGCTGCTCGAACGCAGCGTTGCTCTAACATTTTAGCTATACAGAGCAGCCCCATTTTCTTTAATTGTTTGTCTCATTTACGTTATCTCGGCCAAATGATGCATTCGCCGTGTAATCAGTCGGTACGCCTCTAAAGAATTTTAAATATTTTCAATGCAGAACGAGCACTGAAGTTAGTGACCAACTAGCTTTACCAGATGCCGTACCTACTTATTTGCGCTCTCACTGGAGCAAAATGCGACACAACGTCAAGCTTAACGTTGGGAAAATGGAGCACTCCAAGAAAAGCAGCTCCGATCATATAAACCCAAAGGGTTCCCGAAACTATTCCCTAGGTTTATGATAAAAAGCGGTTCTGACTGGGTTCAGCAGAGAAGTTTGATCAAAATTGTTTATATTTCGTGAACATATCAATATTGCATAAACATTTGTAAACAATATCAAACTATTCCTACTTTCCGAAGATTGTTAATAAAAAAAGAATACGACTGTTGCAATAAAACAATGAAACAATGTTTAAAACATCAGCTCACAAAAAAACATTAAATAAGATAATTTTGTTTGATCATATCAACATCCATTGTTAATTTGAACTAATCAAACGTTATGCTTTAATCGCACTAAGCTTTAGAATACAGCGAATCCCCTGATGTAGAGAGGTTTATGTAGAGATCTTGTTAATCCCCCTGGGAGGAGACTGATCTCTACAATACGCTCAATAACGCAAGCGGTTGCCCCCTCTTCCCCCAAGCCTCTGACTGGCCTGGCTGCGAGTGAGAAGAAATGAAGACTGAAACTTTGCCGACCAACCCACACAAGCGGCAAACAAACTAAAACTTCCCTTTTCTCAATCATTAATGTCGGTTTTTGTCCACGTTTTCATTTTCTCTAAATTTTTTCCAGATTCTATTTTTCAGCTGCATATTTTTGATTCTTTTTTCTCCTTTGAACTCATTGAATTCTGTCGTTTCCTTTCTTGATCTTTCCTTGTTCGATCAAGTCTTTTCGATCTGGAAGAGCAAATGTCTTCTTCCCTAAATACACATAATCTCTTTCGGTTTTCTGCATGCTGAGCCTCTGTAAGTGAGCAGCGTCCTGCCTGGACACCATTGTTGTTGGTCGTTGACAAAATGATTAGCGACTAATTCAAAGTGCTTGAAATTCAACTTCAGATAGAATTAAACGTGCGAAAAGAGAGACAATGAGAGAAAATAGGAATAGAAAAAAGGAGAGAGAAGACGTAGCCAGATCTATCTATCATTCAGTTTATATTTATCAATTTAAACCTGTTTACATCTATCTCTCCCACTCCTTTCATATCTATCTTTATATCTATCAACCTCAATTTGTTCAGATTAATGCCGAATTCGAAGTACTCGAAATTCAACTTGAAATAGAATTAAATGCACGAAAAAAATACGAGAGAGAGAGAGATAAAGAAAGAAAGAGAAAAGGAGATAGAGGGTGTGGCGAGAGGGGAAATTTCTTTGATCCCCAATAACAATAATCGATCTGCCTTTGAAGTTGTTTTTTTTAAATGACTAGTTAATTAGTTTTTACTCTATCGTACCCACCTACATACACCCTCACACATACTTATGTATGCATGACCTAATGTGCGTATGCGTCACTATATGAATATACCTGAACATGAGCTAGCTTATATTGAAAGATAAAAGTCTCGATGCATTTGAATATATACTTCAAAATAAAACTCTATGGATCTGACGTGCATACACGCACACACACACACACACACACACACATTTTCAACTCTATCTCTCTTTCTTCCTCTCTCTCTCTCTCTCTCTGAACATAGCTTAATGTGTATTTGTTCAAATGTGCTAACTGAGCAGATTACACCTACATATGTATAGAGCTTAATTTAGTACATGGCAACAGTAATGGTGCACTCTGTTAGGATCGAACTCACAATACTGTTTGCTCATTCAACATCCTGCTAGGTGGGCACCTAAATCAATGTTTCTTTGTCGGAAAATATCTTAAATTAATAAATTTATGTATTTATATTTTTCAAGTTGAACTATTTGATAAAGAGGTATCCTTCGTCTGTTTTGTAGAAAGTCCTATAAAAGAGGAACTTGAAGAGGAAAAGGTGGCTTTGTGCGATTAGCCAGTTGGTAGACGTAGTCGGAACACATACGTTAAATATAATGATATTAATATAAGTTGAAACTAAGTGTATTATAGAGGGGAGAATGGGCAGCCATGCTGTTACAATCCTCTTCCAAGGAGCCAAATCTGGCATTCTCATCACAGCAGGGTGACCTGGAACTTTTTGACTCAGATCAGCCGTACTGTCGGAATACTCCCCCGAATGGGCAACATACCAATACAGCCGGTCCTGGCATATATTTACTGTGGAGTGTCCAGGACCTGAATTTTGACTTAGATCAGTCGTACTGTCAGAATACTTCCTCAAGGGAGCGACAGACCTCCACAGCAAGCACGGCCATCAGCCAAGAGGGGGAAAATCCCTAAAAAAACTTGCTCCCAACTTTCCACCTCGGTTGACAAGGCTTGCAAAACCTTTGTTTTGAAAGTGGGGTCAGCACACCGCACCCTGACATGAAACTCCATTTCACAGACTTCCGAGTTATTTACGTGCAGGACTTGCCGGCATACGACGTGCAAAGAAATGGAAAGCCATACTAGATCTTCGTTCGCAGATCCAAGTTATCGTAGACACATACACAAAGACATGAAAATTAAAAATTAGGAAAATGGAAACAATTGAATCGAATTTAAATATCAATATTTTGTATATAGAAATCAGGAATATTTGGCTCGAATTCCGTATGTTAAAACCAATTTTTTAAGATGCATCGGATATTTTTTGCTCACACTGTGTCGGTATGTATATATCTTTCTCCGTGTGTATGTACGTATGTATAAGCAAACATATGCCTGCATTAAGTTCGCATATATGTAAACAAAAATATGCAAAAATAAACATGCGGTCATCTAAATCGAAGTATATATATATATATATATATATATATATATATATATATATATATATATATATATATATATATATATCAGTTTTTGTATATGCATATGTCCTACTGTGTCCAAGGGGGTTACCCTTCAGATCAGATTTTCCCGCTTTTTCTCCACATGGGTTTCTGTAAATATTTATTCAACTTCAAAACTCGTTTTAGATATCAAACTGTAAAAGGCATAAAGAAAAACATATTTCTGATGTTTACGAATGAATAGCGTTGGGAGAAGATTTTTTTGAATTCCAAATTCGGTTTTTTTCTGTAACCAAGAAGAAATCACTAAGAAAGTTAGAAGATTCCATTTTTTTCTCTTTTATTGGCATTAAACAAATTCCTTTACGGTGAAAATTGGTAAGGAGCTTCCATGTTAGAAAAATAACCTTCCATAAACAAATACTAAAGACATCTTAATGTTTTGCACAATTCTTTCATAATGCTGGGGTGGGGTTGCAGGTGGCTTATGGATTCGGCAAAGCGAGTTCAAAAACCGACCGGGACAGTTTGCGTTCAATTTGCTCTTATAACAATGTGAAAGGCATGAATTATCCCGGCCCTGTAAAAAGCCACAATTGATACAAAAGCAATGATTTGTGGAGACCAGATCATTGTCTCATGTGTTGAACGATACAGGAACAACTGAATTAAGCTGAACTATCATTGAATGGCACTTGGTTTTTGTTCTGTATGTGTGTGGACAATTACTCTGACCAATGGTTTCGAAACTAGGGTCTGTAGACCACAAGATATTTATCAAGTAATGTTCTGGGCTCTGTCAAATAGTGCTCGGGGTCTGTAGCAGTGTTCCTTCTAAACCTAACTTCGCTGTCGAAAAACATATTTATTGTTTACAAATCTGTACTATATATTAAGTTTCGAATAATAATAAGTATCAAATCCAAAAAGTAAATGCTTTATATGGGGGTTTATCAGAATACTTCGTTTATAAAGGGGTCCTGGAGTTTTCACAGTTTCGGAACCACTGACATAGACCTACGCAAGCAATTTTCTGCAAAATTAGCTTGTTAACCATAACCGTTTTTTTTTGTGAGCATTTAAGTACAAAATTACATCATGTGTAATAGTTTACTCGTGTCAGATATTACAATGGCAGATACATGAATTGAGATTCAGGCAATTTTGAGGCATTATGATAAACTTGACCTCAAAGCTGTGACAGTTGGATTTCATTTCTGCATAATTTTATGCCATGTCAAAATTGACTAAAATAACACTTTATCTAATGTCTACTACGTATTGAAATGTCATACTAACACTGTTTATAGAATATAAAGACGCTTTTGCACAAAGTTATATCGAGCTAGTTTCTAAAATAAGTTCGCACGAAGTGAAATAAGATTAATTAGAAAAAACAAGAAATTTAGAATCAATTGGCCGAATTCTGTCTAACCACTAAGAACAGGGCTTCTTTCATACTACGTCCGAGCGTTTCTTATTTAAACGTCCGAAATAGATGTTATATTGCCCACTTTTCATTTGTTATCATTAAGTGCAGTTACTTTGTATTTGGCAGAGGTTAAATTTTTTTATCAACCTTGCCCTAAAGCATTTTGTATTGTGCACATTCTAGCCTTTTCATGTCATTATTCTTAAAATAAGCAGTATTATTTTTTTCTGTAGCTTGTAACCAATATACAAGTCGTTTCTAAAATTGGCTACCTGCTTGTTTGTTATTGAATGCTTATATTTTTATAGTAAAATGTCTTTATTTCTATCTCATGCATTCTATTGTCATTGAGGAAACACCTAAACAGCACAAAAATATATACATACATTTCTAAGGACATTACGAGCATTACAAAAGTGTTTGTAGAGTCTGATAAACATTTCAAACTGAACATAAATTTCTCTCCAAATTGAAAACATTTCATCACAATGTTGACAAAAACTATTCAATTTTTGCAATCAAGCATTCCATGTTCAAATTTTATGAACAACTCATGCTCTCCACAAAATTACCGAAGCTGCTCGTAGAATTCGGCAAGTGAAAGAAAATAGAACAATATCTGACAAGACAGCCCCAAACAGATTTCAGCGTTTCAAGCGTGTTGTTTTATTCCTAGAAATAAGGCCTAGAAATGGACGATCATTAGTTGTCGATTATTATGGATCAAAATCCAAAGTAGAGGAGAACCCGACCTGCAGCATTCGAGAACTTTCAAAAGAGCTGGGATCATTGAAAGATACCATTTATTTAAAAAATCAAACAGAGCATTATAGGAGGTAAAAAAAATGATTTTGATGCAACTTAATATCAGTTCTGACAATTAATGAATGAATATACTTTTCTTCTTTGCCTCTGGGTGCTAATGGATATTTGCTAAAATTGTGTTGCGTCAGCTTTCCAAATGAGAAAGGTAATGAATATCAGCATTCGAAATCATGATTTTCATCTGAGTTTGAATGCAGACCATTGGCCCAGGTGCGAAATATGCAACTACCTCAATCACTAGATAGGCCCCAGCTACTGATATTTATGAAGGTGTTTCCTTAAAAGAGCTTATATCTGATCATTACTTGGATCAATATTGAGTTATATATATATATATATATATATATATATATATATATATATATATATATATATATATATATATATCGTAGTCTAGTGCGTTGAAAAGTTTCCATGTATATACTTTTGTGTAGGTGTTCATTCATAAGTGTGTGTGTGTGTGTGTACGCGCGACCAACATTTTCTCTGACTCACATCTCACTCTCGTCACCACTCCACACCTTAATGTTTGCTTTTCTTTTTGTCAATAACACAAGCCCGCCTCTTTGCAAAAACTTCGTATATTCCCCACGCAAAAACCGCCTGATTCTCTGCCCCATCTGTTGAGGAGAAAACTGTTCCTTCAATGGTAAACGCTTTCCATCTTTAAACATTGGAGAATCCGATCGACTTCCAACCCCGACCCCCCCGACGCCCCGACCCCATGTCGTGGAACGAAAGCGGCAAAATTCGTCTTCCCTTTCATCTTTTTGGTCGATCTGTTGAAAAGGAAAATAAAAGTGAAAGGGCACGCAGTATTTCACACAGACACGCACAGAAACACACAGAAAGAGGCCGACACGCACACGCACCTATAGACGTCATTGATTTGAAGCAAAAGCAATCGTCTCGAAACCTTCTTAATTCCTCATCACTCGTCGTCAAAAAGCAACGGGAGGGAAAAAGAATCAACTAATTTCAAAAAGTCAAAAGAAAATTTCATGCCGGAAGCAAAATCAGTAAAAGATGAAAAAGGCGCGCTTTTTGGAGGCATAATAGTTGACAAGGCGAATTTCCTCCATCGTTCGTCAGACGTCATGGAATCTCTCCTCTTTTGGAAGTTTGTGCCGACAACACATACGCTACAATCTACTCTCTGTCCTCCTTCGTTTACATTCTTCTTCTTCTTCTTCTTCTTCTTCTTCTTCTTCTTCTTCTTCTTCTTCTTCTTCTTCTTCTTCTTTCTTTCTTTCTTTCTTTCTTTCTTTCTTTCTTTCCTTCTTTCTTTCTTTCCTATTCTCCTTTCCCTTTCTCTTCTTTTTACTTCTTGTTCTTGTTCTTTTTTCCTAGCTTTTCCTACTCTATTACTACTAATCGTTCTCTCATCCCTTACCACTCATCGTCACTGTCTTCTTTCTTTTTTTTCTTTCTTTCTTTCTTTCTTTGTTCTTTCTTTCTTTCTTTTTTCTTTCTTTCTTTTTTCTTTCTTTCTTCCCCTTCTTTTCTTTTCTTCTCCTTCTTTTCTTTTCTCTTCTTTCCTCGCCTTTTCTTCTTGCTTTTCTTGTTCTTCGTGTTCTCCTTGCATCTCTTCTACTTCTCTCATCCTTTACCTCCTCGTCTCTGTCAACGTCTTCTTCCTCTTCCTCCTCTTCTTCTTCTTCTTCTTCTTCTTCTTCTTCTTCTTCTTCTTCTTCTTCTTCTTCTTCTTCCTTTTCTTCTTCTTCTTCTATCTCCCACACCCTCTCTTTCCTGCGCGCAGCAAAACAGGTGAAAAAGCTGGACAAACTGTTCCGTCGTCGTAATTTCTTTCTTCTGTTCTTATATATCTTTCCCTCTCTCTTTCTCTCTTTCTCTTCCTCTGTATACTCTTTCTATTTCATTCTTTCCCCTTATCTTCAACTGATTTTCCTGGCTTTTTTCGTCAACACCATATTATTTCCTCCCCACCTTTTACACGATTTGTATTTTCAGTTTATTTCTTTCAGTGAAGTTTTCTTCAAACATTGTCACTTTCAGTCTCTCTTTTTTCTCCCCTCCCTCATTCATTTCACACGTCTATATTCTTTCTTTCCTTTTCTTCTTGTCCTTTCCTTCTCCGTCTCATTCATTCTTTCTCGATTTCCTTTTATATTTCTCCCTCATGTCTTTCCTTCCTTCTCTCTGTCATTAATTCTTTTTTTATTCCATGCTTTTTCTTTCTCCCTTTACTTCCCTGTCTTTTCTTTTACGCTTTCCTTCCCGCCCTTTTCTCCATTTTCTCTTCCCCTTTTCTTTTTTCCTTTCATTGTATTTATCTTCCTTCCCTATTCCTTCCTCTTCTCTTTCCTTCTTTCTCTCGTCTTTCCTTTCTCTCTTTCATTATTCATCTTTGTCTTTTATTCTTTTCTTTCTCCCTTTTCCTCCTTCTTTCTTCACTTTCTTCCTAATGTCCTTATTCATTTTCTCTTTCCTTCTATTGTACTCTCCTTTACTTTCTCCTTGTCTACACGCATCCCCAGAACCCCCCCTCTCTCTCTCTCTCTCTCTCTCTCTCTCTCTCTCTGATTCAATCCTTCATTGTCTCTAAAATCTCTCTCTGGCTCTGAGATCTTGCTCCTCTCAATTTTCTCCAAATTTCCCACATTCTCTCCTTTCTACCCCCTCTCTCTCTAAATTCATTCAGAGTCTCTCTCCTTTATAATCTGCCAATTTTTCTTTACTAACATTTCTTTCCTCTCTCTCCCCTCACACTTTCTTCCATTCATCCCTTCCTCCTTCGTTGCTTTCTTTCTTTTTTTGTTCTTTCCTATAACACATTTCTTTCTTTCTTCCTTTTTTTTTCATTCTTCTTACTCTCTTTCCGACTTTTTCTATATTACTTTCCATCTTTTCCGTTCCACTTTCTTTCTTTGATCTCTTTCTTGTGTTCATTCATTCATTTTATTCTTCATTAATCCTTTTTTTCTTTCCATTCTTCTTCTTCTCATGGACTTTCAGAATTAGTTTCTTTGCTTTCTTCTTTACTTCTTTGAATGACAGTTTTCTCCTTCTTCTACGTTTTCTCTTTTCTCTTCTTTTCTCTTTCTGTTCACCCTTTCTTTCTTTCCTTCCCTCATTGTTTTTGTTTGTGCTTTGTTTCCCGTTTATGAATTTCTTTCCGAACCAGTCTGCGTCATTTTCAGGGGCATTACTGGTGGAAGGTTTCTCGCTATTCCAGACAGCATATTCATTTATCCAGATTTCTTTCTATGTATTATCATTCTCCTATATATAATACCTAGTGAAAGCAAAACAGTTTCATACTTAATGCTTCATAGTCGTTTTACATCATTTTCCGCCCACGTTGGTTTTGGGTGTTTTTTTTTTTTTTTTCCACAGAAACATCACTTTTCTTGTTGTTGTTGTTGTTGTCGGATCCCTTTGAAGTCTGGGTTTTAAGGTATCATCCAATTTTGACTGCACCCATTGGAAAGAGAGGACTGGGAGAATCAAATAGGTGGAGAGTGAGATGGGGAAAGATAGGATATTCAGAGACAGATCCAGGATCATGAATGTGGGGGGTAGTCCAAATTGATTTTGTGCAGGATAAATGATATTTTATCAATCAAAGAAATTTACCGTAGAACAAATAGATTTTTTTCAATTTAAGAGCAAAATAAAACTTATACCGTTTGGAAACGAAATAAAAAATTTTGTTTTCAAGATTTCAGGTATTTTTCATTACGAGGGATTTTAATTCATTATTTTTTCTAGGTATCAAAAAAAAATCTGTGCAGAGGGGAGGGGGATCATTTTCAATTTTAGTCAGCTGAATATTTGTTTCAGATATTATAATGGCGGATACAAATTTTTGAGATTCAGTCAATGTTGGGGCATTATTTTAAATTAAGCATCAAAACCTCTAAAGCTGCTCGCAAAATTCGCGAATATATATATATATATATATATATATATATATATATATATATATATATATTGTCAGGAAAGCTTTGCAGCTTTGTTGCTGAAGAAATATTTCATCAATATAGAATGTTTTTTAGTCTTCATGTACTGGAGATATTACAACGGAAATTTTAACTAAAGATCTCACGTACAGAAACGTACAGAGTTTGTTTTATTTTTTGTTCATTCGTTCATTTCATTATATGTCATGTACATCAATTATTCACTAATAACTGTTTAAGAACAATGTACAATGGGATTAGTGTTTTACAAGGAAATCAGATTTTATTGTAGTATTAGAGAAATGTTTTTGTGTAGAACATCAGTTTTTTTACCGTGAAAGTGTTTCAGAGATTTAAAAACAATGTATGTGTTGGGATATATGTGGGTGTAGGTATATGCGTGTTTGTGGCGATATGTAGGTATATATGTAGATAACGTGTGTAGAGGTTTACTCAAGTGATAAAACATGTTGGTCTTTAAAAGATGAAAACAATTTTTGATACAACCTGATAAAAATCATTTTAGATTACTTTGCCGAATATATTCTTTTGTGTCCCAACCCCAATATACCATTTCGTACCCTCTGAAGAAGTGGTTACAGAGAGTCACAGTTATTTCAGTTCAGTTCCATTTGAAAGATTTTGAGAATTAAAAAACGCTGGATATGGAATTAAGGAAAGAAAAGTAATGTATCTCATTAACAATCACTCATTTTACAATAAAATACAAAAGAAATAGTTACAAAATTCCTCTACAATGCATTTTACTCCACTAGCATTCTAGTTGGTAAATTCAAAGATGATCAATGAAGTGAATTCCTTCACAACTTTGTACATCGGTGATACGATATTTCCCAGTTGCATCTTATCAGTTAGGTTTCTTGCTGGTTATACACTGCTTCGCTTCTTCCAAGTCTGACAGGTTATCCGCTGTATGTCTCCCATTCAGCAGCTTATCAACGCATACACATATAGCCGCGCATACGGACTCACATATGGACCCACATACTCTAAAGTGTGCACACACGTGACTATACCCATACATTAACATACGCATGCACATACACACATACATCAAACATGCATGCATTCAGAGGCAGGAGAAAATAGACAATCCTAATCGTCAACACTTGTCAACAACTCAGGCCCACCTAATCATAGACTAATGTTGAAAAAATATTTTTTTATCATCTAAAAAAAGCAATTTTTTTTCCTTCTTATCCTTTAAAGAAAATCAATCTATTAGTTCTGTTGTAAATTTCTTTGTTTAATTTTCCTTCTTTTCTGTCAATTCTGATGCTAATAACGATTCAAATGTGCGTGGAAAATGCCAGGACACAGTTTATTTTCTGGTTTTGATGTTTTCTTTTTACGTACCTATTCTTGCTGAAAATCCTCATTGGAGCATCCTGCTCAAAATCTTGCTTCGAACCCCAATTGTTCAAAATCCGAATTGAACCGTCCCTGCTCGAAATCCTAATTGAACCATCCCTGCTGGAAATCCTGATTTGAACTGCATCAGTCCAAATACTGATTGAACCATCCCTGCTGGAAATCCTGATTTGAACTGCATCAGTTCAAATACTGATTGAACCATCCCTACAGAAAATCCTGATTTGAACTGCATCAGTCCAAATACTGATTGAACCATCCCTGCTGAAAATCCTGATTTGAACTGCATCAGTCCAAATCCTAATTGAACCATCCCTGCTGAAAATTCTGATTTGAACTGCATCAGTCCAACTCCTATTTAAACCATCCCTGCTGAAAATCCTGATTTGAACTGCATCAGTCCAAATACTGATTGAACCATCCCTGCTGGAAATCCTGATTTGAACTGCATCAGTCCATATACTGATTGAACCATCCCTGCTGAAAATCCTGATTTGAACTGCATCAGTCCAAATACTGATTGAACCATCCCTGCTGGAAATCCTGATTTGAACTGCATCAGTCCAAATACTGATTGAACCATCCCTGCTGGAAATCCTGATTTGAAATGCATCAGTCCAAATACTGATTGAATCATCCCTGCTGAAAATCCTGATTTGAACTGCATCAGTCCATATACTGATTGAACCATCCCTGCTGAAAATCCTGATTTGAACTGCATCAGTCCAAATACTGATTGAACCATCCCTGCTGAAAATCCTGATTTGAACTGCATCAGTCCAAAT